>OZ038483.1:128765630-128797430 GCA_964036315.1 Acanthosepion esculentum
TAAATCTATTAAGTATTGTAACTATTTCGTACCAATGATACAGATCGGGGTTCGATTCCAGTTTTTTCCTTCTCTTTCTCAGGTGACTTATTTTATTTATGCTTTAATGGCATTCTGGTCTGGAAGCCTCAGCTGGAAGAAAACCTAATCACGTTTCTTTTTTTCAAGGAGCGGGGTGAGCAGAAATAAAAACAGAGAAATAGAAAGAAAGAAAGAAAGAAAGAAAGAAAGAAAGAAAGAAAGAAAGAAAGGATGTTCAGATTTGTAAGTTGAAAATGTGATTAAACAGAAAGGAAAATAGAACAAGTGAAATAATAATCCATGACCGCTCTGGTGCCGTCACTGTGAGAAAGAAAGAAAGAAAGAAAGAAAGAAAGAAAGAAAGAAAGAAAGAACGAAAGAAAGAAAATGTGATAATTTATGGCTACTAAGAAAAAAGAAAAAGAAAGAAAGCGAGAAAGAAAGAAAGAAAGAAACAAAGAAGAAAAAAAGAGGGAAAAAGGAAAGAGAGAAAGAAAGAGAGAAAATGGAAAGAAAGAGAGAAAGAAAGAAAGTCGTCTTGCTGAAGAGAAGAATAATAAAATGGCAAGAAACAAAAAAGCAACAGAAATACACATATTCAACTAAGAATGGCGACAGGCAATCCAAGAGAAGGAAGAATTGAAGAAGAGAAATGAAAATACAATGCTTTAAAAGAAAGAAAGAAAGAAAGAAAGAAAGAAAACGTGATAATTTTATGGCTACTAAGAAAAAGAAATGAAAGAAAGAAAGAGAGAAAGAAGAGATAATAAGGGAAAAGGGAAAGAGAGAAAGAAAGAGAGAAAATAGAAAGAAAGAGAGAAAGAAAATATTTGAAAGAAAGGAAGAAGCAAACACACGAATGATCAGTACAGAATAAAGAAAGAAAGAAAGAAAGGATAAGTCCAGCAGAAACATAAAAAAGACAAGAAAGAAAAAAAATAAAGACAGACAGACAGAAACCAACAAACAAACAAAAAATAACCTGTACAGGAGAAAGAGATAAGAAAGAAAGAAAGAAAGAAAGACATGATGAATAAAGAAATTGTGATAATTTTTGGCTACTGGCAAAAAGAGAAGTTATAACGAAAGAGAAAGAGTATGTTAACATTCGTTATAAGTAGTTCATGTGAGTAAATACGACAATAATAAATCTCTATCTATAAAAGGCAGGATGTGTGTGTAACGAATGCACGGTCGCAATTTTCGACGGATTTGCACCAAAATTTACATGCACATGCTCCAAGTTAGTGAGATGGCCAAGACCGACTTTGCATTTCCCAACTCCCATCGATAGTGGAAATAATCGATTTTTTCATGCTTCTACGGCAGTTTTCGTGTAGTTTGCGGCCATTTTCTACTGGCCAGAGTGAGAGCCTATAGCTGGCTGCCACGAATAGGCAGGAAGATTCTATTGGCCAGCGTGAGAACCAACAGCTGACTGACACGAATGTTAACTAGCATGCTAGCATGCAAAACAAATCGATAGCTGCATTCGTCACAAGTGGGAAAAATTTAAATCTGCCTGACACTTTACTCCAATTGGCTCATTCGCTTGCTTAAACCCAACGTTGATTCTGATTCCACAGAACTGAGTTGGGCGTGAAAAATATTTGTTGTTAACATTCTTTTTTCATTCGGTTTTTCCAGTTACGAGTCCTTTTTTAAAGCTGATTGTTTTGTGTTCATTTTGTTTAGTTCTTTTTTCGTAACAGATTTAATGTTTAGTATAGAGCTTAGAAAAAATTCGCAGTGTGAGATAGGCAAGAAGTAAGGCATGTAGCAACATAAGCACGGCAAAGGGCACTTCTTTAAAGGCGAGGAAGGGCAAAAATATTTTAAGTCAATTGATAGCGCTTGCTGTATGAGTCGTACGATTTTTGAACGGGCAACGCCGGGTCGTGCTGCTAGTATATTAATAAGTAAATAAATAAATAAAGAAAGAAAGCGAGAAAAATGTTTTTGTGCTTTAAATACCAATCTCACTATATCAGAAGAAAGAATGAATGAATGAAATAGATGAGAAAGAAAACGACAGAAAGAGACTGTATTTGGTGAAATCTATGTCTCAGTAAAGAAGAAAAAAAAGAAAAGAAAAAGTGATACTCAGAGAAATGAAGTATCGATCATCGATTCAAACAGAAATAAATAAATAAAAAGGAAGAAAGAATTTAAATATAGAAGACATTGTCAATAGAAAGAGAGAAAGATTGATCTCGGACAATGAAGAGCTAATCTGAATAAATAGGAAGATGGAAGAGATCATTAATGTCATCAGATAAAAAAAGAAAAAAGAATGAATTAAAGAAAGAATGAAGAAATGAAAGAATAAAAGAATGTGTGGTTTATCGCCATAAGTAGTTAATCTCTGTAAAGAAGGAGAAAGAAAATAATAATCTGACTAGAAAGAAAGAAAGAAGGAAAAATGAAAGAGAAATGATTAGAATTAAAAAGTAAAAACAAGGAATTAAAATTAGAATTTAAACAAAGATAAAGAATTTTTGTAGCTCGAAGAATAAAAAAGAGATGAAAAAGAACAGAAACGCATTAAACGAAAAAGAAAAGAAAGAAGACAGAAAATGGCAGTAAGAAAGAAAGGAAGGAAGAAAGAAAGAAAGAAAGAAGGAGAATGAAAGAAGGAAAGGAATGACGAGAAACAAAAATTATGAGAGGGGAAAATAAAGAAATGGAGAAAGATTAAAACGGAAAAGGAGAAGGAAAGAGAGAAAGAGAAGAAAGAGAAGCAAGTAAATAGGGAACTGAAATGAAAAACTGAAAGAAGAAGAGTAAAATAAAGAGAGAGTGACAATAAAAAGGAATGAAAAATATTAGGAAAGACAGAGAAATGAAAGAATATACGATATGACGGAAGAAACATGAAAGAAATGAGGAGAAAAATGAAGAGAAAGAAAAAAAAGCAGAAAGTAAAAGAAAGAAAAAGTAAAGAAAAGTGAAGGTAAAAAGAAAAGGAAAGAAAGAGAAAAGGTAAATGAAAGGAAAGAAGAGAAGAGGAAATATTAAAAAGGACAAATTGAAAGCAAAATGGTGAAGAGGAAATCAGAAGTTGGAAAGTGAAAAGAAACAGAAAGAAAGAAAGAAGAAAACAGAAAATAATAAAAAGAAAAGAATGGAAAAAAAGGAAAAGGAGAAAAGAAAAAGAAATAAAAGAAAAAGAGTTAAAAAGAAAAAGCGCGAACGACGGAGAAGAGAGAAAGAAAGTGAAAAGGAAGAAAGAAAGATAAGAGAAAAAAGAAAAGAAAGGAAAGCTATAACCAGAAGTAAAAAGTAGAAAGAAAAAATAACCTAAGTAAAACGAATTAAGAACCAAAGACAAATGAAGGAAAAAAAGAGAAGATATACAAAGAAAAAAGTAAGGATAAGAAGAAAAATAAAACAAAGAAAGAGAAAAGAGAGGATAGAAAGATAAAACAAAGAAAGAGAAAAGAGAGGATAGAAAGATAAAACAAAGAAAGAGAAAAGAGAAGATAGAAAGATAAAACAAAGAAAGAGAAAAGAGAGGATAGAAAGATAAAACAAAGAAAGAGAAAAGAGAAGATAGAAAGATAAAACAAAGAAAGAGAAAAGAGAAGATAGAAAGATAAAACAAAGAAAGAGAAAAGAGAGGATAGAAAGATAAAACAAAGAAAGAGAAAAGAGAAGATAGAAAGATAAAACAAAGAAAGAGAAAAGAGAGGATAGAAAGATAAAACAAAGAAAGAGAAAAGAGAAGATAGAAAGATAAAACAAAGAAAGAGAAAAGAGAAGATAGAAAGATAAAACAAAGAAAGAGAAAAGAGAAGATAGAAAGATAAAACAAAGAAAGAGAAAAGAGAAGATAGAAAGATAAAACAAAGAAAGAGAAAAGAGAGGATAGAAAGATAAAACAAAGAAAGAGAAAAGAGAAGATAGAAAGATAAAACAAAGAAAGAGAAAAGAGAGGATAGAAAG
Source organism: Acanthosepion esculentum (assembly GCA_964036315.1). Classification (NCBI taxonomy): domain Eukaryota; kingdom Metazoa; phylum Mollusca; class Cephalopoda; order Sepiida; family Sepiidae; genus Acanthosepion; species Acanthosepion esculentum. The sequence continues at coordinate 128,769,597 of OZ038483.1, forward strand.
ATAAAACAAAGAAAGAGAAAAGAGAGGATAGAAAGATAAAACAAAGAAAGAGAAAAGAGAAGATAGAAAGATAAAACAAAGAAAGAGAAAAGAGAAGATAGAAAGATAAAACAAAGAAAGAGAAAAGAGAGGATAGAAAGATAAAACAAAGAAAGAGAAAAGAGAGGATAGAAAGATAAAACAAAGAAAGAGAAAAGAGAAGATAGAAAGATAAAACAAAGAAAGAGAAAAGAGAGGATAGAAAGATAAAACAAAGAAAGAGAAAAGAGAAGATAGAAAGATAAAACAAAGAAAGAGAAAAGAGAAGATAGAAAGATAAAACAAAGAAAGAGAAAAGAGAGGATAGAAAAATAAAACAAAGAAAGAGAAAAGAGAGGATAGAAAGATAAAACAAAGAAAGAGAAAAGAGAGGATAGAAAGATAAAACAAAGAAAGAGAAAAGAGAAGATAGAAAGATAAAACAAAGAAAGAGAAAAGAGAGGATAGAAAGATAAAACAAAGAAAGAGAAAAGAGAAGATAGAAAGATAAAACAAAGAAAGAGAAAAGAGAAGATAGAAAGATAAAACAAAGAAAGAGAAAAGAGAGGATAGAAAGATAAAACAAAGAAAGAGAAAAGAGAGGATAGAAAAATAAAACAAAGAAAGAGAAAAGAGAGGATAGAAAGATAAAACAAAGAAAGAGAAAAGAGAGGATAGAAAGATAAAACAAAGAAAGAGAAAAGAGAAGATAGAAAGATAAAACAAAGAAAGAGAAAAGAGAAGATAGAAAGATAAAACAAAGAGAAAAGAGAAGATAGAAAGATAAAACAAAGAAAGAGAAAAGAGAAGATAGAAAGATAAAACAAAGAAAGAGAAAAGAGAGGATAGAAAGATAAAACAAAGAAAGAGAAAAGAGAAGATAGAAAGATAAAACAAAGAAAGAGAAAAGAGAGGATAGAAAGATAAAACAAAGAAAGAGAAAAGAGAGGATAGAAAGATAAAACAAAGAAAGAGAAAAGAGAAGATAGAAAGATAAAACAAAGAAAGAGAAAAGAGAGGATAGAAAGATAAAACAAAGAAAGAGAAAAGAGAGGATAGAAAGATAAAACAAAGAAAGAGAAAAGAGAAGATAGAAAGATAAAACAAAGAAAGAGAAAAGAGAAGATAGAAAGATAAAACAAAGAAAGAGAAAAGAGAAGATAGAAAGATAAAACAAAGAGAAAAGAGAAGATAGAAAGATAAAACAAAGAAAGAGAAAAGAGAGGATAGAAAGATAAAACAAAGAAAGAGAAAAGAGAGGATAGAAAGATAAAACAAAGAAAGAGAAAAGAGAGGATAGAAAGATAAAACAAAGAAAGAGAAAAGAGAAGATAGAAAGATAAAACAAAGAAAGAGAAAAGAGAAGATAGAAAGATAAAACAAAGAAAGAGAAAAGAGAGGATAGAAAGATAAAACAAAGAAAGAGAAAAGAGAAGATAGAAAGATAAAACAAAGAAAGAGAAAAGAGAGGATAGAAAGATAAAACAAAGAAAGAGAAAAGAGAGGATAGAAAGATAAAACAAAGAAAGAGAAAAGAGAAGATAGAAAGATAAAACAAAGAAAGAGAAAAGAGAGGATAGAAAGATAAAACAAAGAAAGAGAAAAGAGAAGATAGAAAGATAAAACAAAGAAAGAGAAAAGAGAGGATAGAAAGATAAAACAAAGAAAGAGAAAAGAGAAGATAGAAAGATTAAACAAAGAGAGAGAAAAGAGAAGATAGAAAAATAAAACAAAGAAAGAGAAAAGAGAAGATAGAAAAATAAAACAAAGAAAGAGAATAGAGAGGATAGAAAGAGAAAACAAAGAAAGAGAAAAGAGAGTATAGAAAGATAAAACAAAGAAAGAGAAAAGAAAAGATAGAAAGATTAAACAAAGAAAGAGAAAAGAGAGGATAGAAAGAGAAAACAAAGAAAGAGAAAACAGAGGATAGAACGATTTAAAAGAGGAAGACTGAATTAAAAAAGAAGAAATCTATGACGAGAAAGAAATAAAGAAAAAAGTGAGAAAACAGAGGATAAAAAGAATGAAAGAAAGAATGAAAGAAAGAAAGAAATAACGAAAGAAAGAATTAACGATAGAAAGAAAGTAAGCAAAATTTTATAGAAAAGAAAGCAGTAGGAAAAGAATCAACAAAAGCAACAAATCCCAATCACAAAATTGTCGAAGACAAAAAAAGATAAAAGAAACGATATAGGATCTTTTTATAACATCGAACGAAATAAATGCAATAAGGATGAAAATAAAAGCCCTTAAGTGAAGAAAAAAGGGAGACAAGAATGTGTGTGTAATAATTAACCGGAAGGAAGAAGGAAGAGACAAAGGAATCCTATCTTAATTAGAAAGTGTGGATTGTAATCGATACAACAGTCGTTTTTAACTCGCCCAGAAGAACGCCTGGCACCTTGAGTAACGAGCTCAAGTGATATGAAGCGAACAATAAAATAATTACTTCGTCATTATGGTAAGAACTATTTTAAGTGAGGAGACGGTTGTATGAAGTGGTCGTTCGTCGAGTCTATTTTTATTTTTGCTGGCTAACGGACGGAAGGGCAGACTCAACCTCACGCCCTTCCGCCACCCCAGATAGTGTCGGAAACTTGCAGGACGATCTGATTTCAAGTTAATGACAACGATGCCCATACAGCAAAGAAGGCCTACTAAGAAGCATCGGGCACTTGAACCCCGCAAAAGAGAGAAACAGCTGTTGCAATGTTTTGAAGAGATTTTAGAAACTGGTTAGATGTGTCTTCCGGTGGTGCACTTATACAGAAGCGAGTGCGTTGAAGAATTTTGTAATTGATAATATTTGACGACACTTAGAGACAGTGATGTTTAGAACGGGATGCAAGCAAAGGCAAGATTGGGCAGGAACGCCAGTACATTTGGAACTGTGCAAAGGATTATGTTAAAGTTATTTTGGAAAAAAAAGGGTAGGATTTTAAATCAGACGGAGGATAATGCCAGAAACAAAAGGATAGACATGGAGACTCCAATATGTTTGTGCCATTTCCTTGATTACTAGAACAACGGTATTATCCGCAAATCATTTACGAGACAAGAAGATAAGACTCTGAAATTCTAGTTATGACTTTTTATATTAGGTTTCGAATGGATAGCGGCTCGCATTGAGGAATCGGAGAGCCGGGTTCGAATTCCAGTCGAATCCATTATATTCACTTATGTGCTAATACCCTTGAGAAAAGTATAAATCCTCTTCTTCTCCCTCCAGCTATGGGTAAATAGCAGAACAGACCGGGTTCTATAGCCTTGTATGGCAACTGGTCTACCGCAGAAAGAAATGGTAATCGACTGCGGTCAGTCATGTATCGAAAGATACATGATCGCCTAAGCGTGTTTTGACGCATGGCACATAACTGACTGAATACTAGTAGTGTTAGTGATAGTAATATTATCTTGAATTTTATTATGCGATGAATAATTGTCAGCCATTATTAATGTTTAACTCGTATTTCTTTCATCTTCATTTCTCTTGTTTTTTTTCAACTGGTAGTATTAGTAATAGTAATATTATCTGGAATTTTATCATTAGATAAAGTATTGACAAGCATTATTCATTTTTGACTAGGGTTTCTTTTGTTTTAATTTAAGTGAAATTAAGACGAAAGAAATCCTTTATTTCCACTAGTATTAGCAATATTATCTTGAATTTTAATATTAGATGAAGCATTGTCAACCATTATTCATTTTTGATAAGTATTTCTTTCGTCTCAGTTTTAGTTGCTTTATTTCCACTAGTAGTATTAGTAGTAGCAATATTATCTAGAATTTTATTATTAGATGGACCACCGTCAGCCATTATTCATTTTCGACTAGGAATTTTTAATGTTTAATTCACTTGCTTTATTTTCACTAATAGTATTATTAATAGTAATATTATCTGGTATTTTATTATTAGATGAAGTATTGATAGCTATTATTAATTTTGACGAGGATTTCTTTCATCTTCATTTCGCTTACTTTTTTGTCGCAACTATTCAGTCCGTCAATGTGGATAGGAATATATATATATATATATATATATATATATATATATATATATATATATATATAAAGTGAACATAGAAGTCAACACTTCGAGGCGACAGACTGTTTCATGCTAGATGCAATCGTCAGGCAACTCTGACGTTTGCATCTAGCATGAAACAGACTGTCGCCTCTAAATGTTGACTTCTATGTTCACTTTTATATTTACACACGTTCTATCTCTGATATTGAGCATAATTTATTCCCATAAATATGGCACACTTTAAGACTATATTTCTTCATATATATATATATATATATATATATATATATATATATATATATATATATATATATATATATATATATATATATATATATATAAGCTTCCAACAAAACTGAAACTTACATCAGCAACCCCGTCGGTACTTTAATGAAGGATTGGGCAACAGAAATTCGCCAGTGACAATCGTTCAAATGGAGGCGGATAGGTAGTATTTTCGATAATATAATTGACGCTGTCATCTTTTCTCGTTAGGTTTTAGTTGCAATATAATTAACATTTTTAGTCAAAGCAAACATCATACCAACTTTCAGACTCAATGAATTACTTAATTATAATTATCAAATCCTCCTAACAATTTCTATCATGTGTATATCATTGCTTGATCCGGCTTCTAATGCTTCAGTTTGAGCGGCTTGGTGATAGTAGTCGTGGCTCCGGGGGGCACAGTCCTATGGTTACAGAGAACTTCAGTTGAGTTCCACCACGGAATATGTGAGCGAGCGGGCTATATTGCGTCTGATTTGCGGACCGTTGGAACAGTTGGTAGGATGTTTGCTTGACAACCTAACTGTCAGGGTTTCAATTCTCGGTAGTGGATGCGCACTGCTGCTGAGTCCCAAATATAGGACGAAACGGCCGTCCAGTGCTTTATACATTCTGTTAAGGGTTCTTTCAGACTCAATGAATTACTTATAATCATATTTAATTACAAGTTTTCTTTATTTTCATCTATTTAAAAAACTATTTAAAAATATTGGGCCAATTTTTAACATTTTAAAATGAGCATATCCTAAATTTAACAAATTGATCAAGTAAGTAAAAAATTTTTAATACTTAGTCATCATTTAAACAAATGAACAGGATATATATATATATATATATATATATATATATATATATATATATATATATAATGATAATATTAGTGATCAGTATGGATATTTCCAAAAGGATATAAATCCAGGGAGAGCTCTATGTCAAAGACAGAGCAATATTTATTATTACAAAAGGTACGAACACTTCCACGTATACACTTTTATATAAATTTTATTATTAAAACCTGGAAAATATTTTCTGTTTCCTTTTCGATTTGAAGGTATGAGGAATTGAAGCCTTTTTAAGTGTTCGTGCCTTTTATAATAACAATATTAACAATATTTATTTATTAAAAACAGGGATCATAACATTCATCCAGAGGTTCGTGGGTTAATGTAATTTTAATAAATTTGTTTGCGAAGATGTATTCTCGCCATTTATATCATTAACTTCACTAATCTGCTTTTTGTATGAATGATTCAATGTAATATAAATTGAATTGCACCACATATTTGATTTAAAAAGAACAGATCCGGCGTGCAGTTTCGAGATAATAGCTGCGACATTGCTCTATTTATTGAATAATTTAGTTCATGCCACATCGACTGAAAAAAAACTACTACAACAAAAGAATTCTCCAATTACCATATTAGTAAAAAAAAAAAACGCAATCTCTTTTAAATTTTCAAAAAATTCAACCTTAGCGTTGCGTACGCACCCTCCAAAATTTCTTACCGTTAACAATAACACATTTCTAAAAAAAAAAAACATATTTCGATTCCCATCTAATCATTAGTGTCCCGTTATTACCTGGATGTACTAAAAATCAAATCAATTTCAATGCCTGATGATGTCCGTATGAACAGATGAAAGTACTAGCAAAAAAAGACCTTATATAACTGGAATTTATTAAAAAAAGGGATCATAACATTCATCTAGAGGTTCGTGGGTTAATGTAATTTTAATAAATTTGTTTTCAAAGATGTATTCTCGCCATTTATCTCATTAACTTCATTCATCTGCTTTTTGTATGAATGATTCATGTAATATATATATATATATATATATATATATATATATATATATATATATATATATCCGATGCGATGAGTTCGAAAGTAATATATAAATTCCAAAGTTCGCAGCGTTAATTCAAAAAAGAGCTCGATACAGATAGTAGAGCGATAATTATTTATTTATTATAATCTTATCATAAAACCATTTTACTCACTACAAAGATGCAACTTGGTTTATATTTATATATATATATATATATATATATATATATATATATATATATATATATATATATATATATATATATATATATATATGCAAGTTTCATTAAAAGCGACAGATAAGGTACTACGGTTAAGTTTTTTATTTAATTTTTCTTGTGTACGAACAAGAGCTTTCTTTGCTGGACAAAGGGTGTGTAAGAACTGTCCAAATGTTTTATTTTTCCAAGCGCTTTCGGCTATACCTTTAGCCATTATCAAGGATGATTTGATTTTTCAGCTTAATTGAGTGTGTGCATTATGTATATGTATATTGTTATGTGTAGGCTTTTCCTTTTTTATTATTAAAGCCTCCATTATTTTTAACCTTTTTTCACAGGTGGAAGCAATTAATATATTTGTGTTTTCTCTCTCTCTCTCTCTCTCTCTCTCTCTCTCTCTCTCTCTATATATATATATATATATATATATATATATATATCATGCTTCTCCCGTCGAACTCGACGTATGAGGGTCAGACAGATCAGCTCCCAGAAACCGAAAGCCCGACAGCCACACAGGACTTGATTATAGTGGTGAAGGCCTTGTGCAGGGCCATCCACACTTTTTGGAGGGACGAATACAGGGACCTGGTGCAACGGATGCCACAAGGTTCCCAAACGACCCTCCGCAGGTTTTGAATTCAGAGTTGTCCTTCTCCTAGACCAGTTGCCATCCAAGGCTATAGAACCCAGTCTGTCCTGCTATTTACCCATAGTTGGAGGGAGAAGAAGAGGATTCACACCTTTCCCAAGGGTATTAGCACGTAAGTGAATGTAATGAAATCGACTGGAATTCGAACTCGGCTCAATCCAAGCCGTTATCCATTACTCCACCGTGCCTCCTACATATATATATATATATATATACTTAAAGGCTTTACATGCTAAATTTTTATCTTTTTATGTGTATTGAGAACTTTTTAATACTACTGTTTCCTGGTCTAATTCAACTCTGACAATTAACTTTATATATATATATATATATATATATATATATATATATATATATATATATATATATGTATGTATGTATGTGTGTGTGTGTGTGTGTGTGTGTGTGTGTATCGGTAGACGGACCTCCGGATTGAAGAAAGAGAATCAAGATGGCGTAAAATTTGCCTTATCACACACACAAAGAAGTATAAAAATATGTGTGTGTATGTTTGTGCGTGTGTGCGTGATACGGCAAATTGTAAACATAGCATTTTGCTTGTCAGCTATGATTAATAAACTGTTTATTCCTAACTTAAAATTAGCCTGCAGTTGGCATTTCTCAAGAAATGAAAGATTATTATTAGGGACAAATTGGCGGGAAATCAAAGTATTGCAATCTTTTGTCGGCTTTCATTGTCATTTCCTACCGATACCTGCACGCGCGCACAGACACTCACACACACACACACACACACACATATATATATATATATTTAAGGATATGTTTGGTGGCGCAAAATTTTATCACTGCCATGAACAGACAAAAATTAGTTTTATTATTACCACTCATGATAAAAAGTAAAAATGAAAAACGGGCTAGCTAACCGGTTTCGTGCCTCGCTCAACAGAGCTAAATCGAGGTAAATAGAGTAAATTATATAATAAAAAAAAACAATGGACAAAGTTTATTGATGGGAAGAAAAAATATTTAAATGGTAATTAGTTGGATGCCTAATACAAAGTCCTTCTATTTACAAAGAGAAGGCCTTAATGATAGAATATAGATGACCTCCAATACTTTTAGGTGGTAATTTGAGTGGGACTTGCTAACAATGGTAAAAGCATCACCACTAAAGCTAACAGCACAATTATGGCTATTTATAAGGTGTTCTGCGATGGAAGACCCGTATGTATTGGTCAAAATGTCCGAGGGAGTGTACTTCCGGTTTCGGATTTTCGCTGGAACGTGTTGCTTTATTCTAGCATCCAGCCTTTGCGTCGTTCTCCCTATGTAGTGCGAACCGCAACTACATTTAAAAGAATAAATTAATGAACTATTATGATGTGGAGGGAGAACATCCTTACGCATAGATGGAAGGACAAGCCTGGTAGAGAAAACAACACGACTGTTAGCGGCAAAGTAACAATGTCAAACTGCGGTAGAAACCGGCTTAGCAAACCTATCACTGATACTACGTAGCCAAGGAAGGCGTAGGTACACAGGACATCTTTTTACTATAGCAGGTTTCACTTTGTTAAATTCAGCAGATTTGTTCTTAATAATTGCTTGAACAATACCTAAGTGGGGGGGCATTGTTGCAGAGAGTAGTAGTAATAAACATGAGTTCATCATCCAACTTGATGTCCAAACATATATATATATATATATATATATATATATATATATATATATATGCACACACACGTACATATATATGCATGAGAGAAATACAAAACCAGAGAGATAGGGAAAAAACAGTGACATGGACAGATACAGAGAATCCTAAACTGCATATGAATTCTGCACAGAGAAGTATATATGGAATGTCTACTGAAACACTTGGCCCCACTAAATATTACATTGATTCTATCTATCTATCTATCTATCTATCTATCTATCTATCTATCTAGCTAGCTAGCTAGCTAGCTAGCTAGCTAGCTGGCTAGCTAGCTAGCTGTTGTAACCTAGAAAGGGTTACTAAATGAGGAATAACCAAAACGGAGGTTGGAAATGAAATGGTCATCTTCGTAACATCAACAATATACAATACTCGCCAGCGGCGTGAAGTAGGTAAACCACTGCTAGTGGTGGACTACTTAAACACCATATTACCTCTCACTTACAATAGTGTCCAACGTATTTATGGGGATTGGGACATACCCATTAGTGTTCATAGGCACGGTATATAACACTATCTATCTATCTATCTATCTATCTATCTATCTATCTATCTATCTATCTATCTGTGTGTGTGTGTGTGTGTGTGTGTGTGTGTGTGTGTGTGTGTGTGTGTGTGTGTGTGTGTGTGTGTGTATAACTCAATGCAACATTATTTCGTATTATTACAAGGGAATACAAGTTCTGTTTCTGTCGAATGGCATGTTTTCTTTTAGAAGGACTTCTCTTTCGCTAGGCCGGTAAACATTAATTTCACTGTTTAAAAACTAGCTATATCTACTCAAAGACATTTACCCAATAAATATAACTTTTATATTAATTAGAAAGACCCGTGAAAATTTCGCGGTTTTTCTATTTTAACATTCTGATGAATCTTAATTCTTAAATGACTGATTGAGTAAGCTCATGGCGAGTTGTACGACATTAAATTATCTGTAGAAATTCGCCTCTCGCATCGTTAAATATTTGAGCTGAAGAACCTTAACAAAATATTGCAATAGCAATCATAAATATGAATTCTAATTGTTATTTAAAGTAGTAAGCGGGTACAAATGAACAGATCTGAAATTGGCAATTTTTACTCACTGAAACCAAGTAGTGTCTCAGATATGTCTTTTCCATCTTTCTACGCAATCAAAATGCAATAGTTCATTATGGGGTATTGGCAGGCTGTAATGTACGTACGTTACATTGGCAGGCTGTGACGCACGTACGAGCTAACTAAGGAACTAAAGAAGAGACAAGCATAATTATAAGATATTAATATATATATGATACCTCAGTTTCTATTTACACACACACACACACATGCACACACACACACACACACACACACACACACACACACACACACACATATATATATATCATAAATTAACTGATTTTGAAAATATGGTTCCTTCGCTACACAGGAATCACCATGTTTCAAAAACCAAAGCTAAAAACTTCAAATTTAATTTTATAATTAAATTAAAAGCATTAGTTCTGTTTCATCTTCAAGTGTATGCTTTTAATTTAATTATATAATTAAATTTAAAGGTTTTAGTTTCGGTTTTTGAAACATGGTAATTCCTGCGTAGCGATGGAACCATATTTTTAAATCAGTTTATTTATAATATTTATGCTCTGTAAATTTACATTGAGCACAGCTTTGTAAAATTAAAAATATCAATAAGAACACTGGATTATATATCCTACTGTTCTTTCTTTTTACTATAATATATACACACACACATATATATATATCTATATATATATATATATATATATATATATATATATATATATATATATATATCTATATATATATATATATATATATATATATATATATATATATTACAATGAATCATTCATACAATAAAAAAAACAATTTTTCCTCTCGAATGCTACCTGAATTTACCAAAAAGAAAATAGTTTCCATGCCTGATGATGACCAGAGAAGCCATCGAAAGTACTTGCAAATTTAAGGAAGACCTAATACAGTTTATAATTTAAAAAAAAACAATGATCATAACAATCATCGAGTGGTTAGTGGGTTAATGCATCTTTAAAATTTTGTAAGCGAAGGGATTTCGCCATTTTATATCATTAACTTTACTAATTTACTTTTGTATGAATGATTCATTGTAATATAAATTGAACTGCATCACATATTTTATATATATATATATATATATATATATATATATATATATATATATATATATATATATATACGTGTGTGTGTGAATAAATATAAAGTGAGGTATCATATATATATATATATATATATATATTAATATCTTATAATTATGATTGTCTCTCTTTTAGTTTCTTAGTTTACACGTATGCACGTTACAGCTTGCCACTGTAACGTACATATGTGCAAACAATCAACAGGTATGAAAGTACCATAATTGATGATGGCTGCCGTCACCTCCGCTTGCCTTATGAAACTCTAATTTAGAAGTAATGTCCGAGACCAGTGACGGGGTATATCAGTCAGTAGAGCCTCTGTTCTAGGGGTCGGGGATTAGGCTTGGGTACTCCAGATTAGTCGAGTGTTGAGTTGGAAGAGAATTTCGGATCAAAGCATTCAACCATATCTGCTGTAGAAATCAGGACTTCGAATTGATTGAATAGAGGAGGGGTTGAGGACTTGCTGTCGTTCAGCACCCTCTTGCAGAGCTGCTAATAATCTCTAGAACCGAACAAGCGAGATTCCAAACGTTTCATTCTGACCGCAAACAGTTACTTCGCTTTTTTGAGGACACGCTCGTTACGAGCAGAGACGAAGAGACGTCTGTTGCAGTCAGACATGTCTCTCTGATACAGCCGGAAGAAGTGATTCCTGTGGGCTATAGCAGCCGAGCATGAAGGTGAGAATCAAACAGATGAATTCTGTTTAACTTGGTATTTCCTTGCTGGAATGAAAGCATCGATACCGGCTTTCACCCAGGAGTCGAGGTCTTAGTCTCAACAGATCGCACTGTGGTGGCAGCTCTACCAAGTACGACAGCCCGAGCCTGAAGTCAAGTGGTCTACGAGCGATCCCTCGTCTCACGCTCCACGGGGGTTCGAAATAAGACCGCGACGGCAAAATCCCGCCTATGAACGGAAGTAAAAACTGCATTCCAAGGGACATCACGAAGGAAGTCACGGAACGCGTCCCAGTCCGCTCATTGATAACAGAAAGATATGTTAGTAGGAAGTTCTTGGCTGTTAGGGAAGCGGAAAGAGATGTGTACAGGCACTACTACATGATCAGAGTTGCCAAGAGGACAGAGTTGCGTAGTACGGCAATAGTTCGGGATAGAGTAAAAAAAAAAAAATTAGAAGAGAAGCGTGTCCGTCAGGGTTTCTGGGAAAACGTATGGGGAAGCCCACCACTTACGTGAGAGATTAAGTGATTGAGAAGTTAAGGGTTTTGGATACCAGCGGGGTTTTAGTGACAGAGTGTTTAAGCCAACTGGTCTGATGGACATTAAAATCACCAAACACAAATATATTTGCAAATGGGTGTAGGGAGATGGCCTTGTCTATATTGCCAGAAATACTATCTAGCACGCAACAGTCATAACAGGAAGGGAGAAGAGCATAGAAAGAAGAGATAGCTGACTGAGTTAAGTAGAGAGAGACGGAGACACATGTAAGAGTGGTGTGAAGATTCAAGAGAGTGTTCTCTAGCCAGCAGAAGGTTTCATGGACATAAACACCCAGGCCATGCATGTGGGCATTAGAGTCCTTCCTAAGGAGAGTGAGATAGCCAGGAATCGATAAATCAGGGGAGGTGATTGCAGAGTTAAAATTAGTTTCACAGAGGGCTAGGATATCTGGAGACTTTTCCAAGGGGAACAATTTACACTGCAGAAGTTGGTACAACTACCACGAATGTTGGAGAAGGAAAGGTTGAGGGGTTTAGGTGATTTTTTTCTGAGCTGGTTTATTTTGTTTTTATCTTTGGTAGCTTCTAGTCATGGTGTGTCGTTTTAGTAACGAAGGGGCTAGCAGTCGGTCGTCTAATGCAACACTCCGGTTGCCAGTTCCCTGCACAGAAGGATTTTCGGAATCCTAGCATCAATCGACTTCCCATGTTTTTCCCGTCGTTGTGAGGCGACGCTGGAATATCCTCTCCAGGGTGCGCGCCTAGACAGAATTTTATGAGATCGGCGGTTGCCCTTACAGCACGTCTCTCTTCTCCACGTCGCTGATGTCCAAGGGTAAGGTAGAGTCCAATATAGTTTGGCACTGTCGTCGTCGTCGCAGGAGTTGCCAGAACAAAGCTGAACGTAACATTGGCCTGTCTTACGGTTGTTAGAAGAATACTTTGGTAAATGTTAATTGACAAAAAGACAACAATTCCCACTGTGAGAAAATATAAGTAGAAAAATACTTACTTATAAACTCAAGCATAAATAATGAACAATGATTACTTATAGACTCAAGTGTAAAGAATGAACAATGATTACTTATACAATCAAGTATAAATAATGAACAATGATTACTTATAGACTTAAGTATAAACAATGAACAATGATTACTTATAGAGCCAATATAATTAATGACCAATCTTTACTTATAACACAACTAAAACACAAATTTATTAATAAAACCTATAAATGAAAACGTGGGTAAGGTGTAAACTAAAAAGGAAATATACTAGCATAAGAGCTATATATATATATATATATATATATATATATATATATATATATATATATATTTCTAAGAATAAGATTAGAAGATTAGATTTTTTTAGTATACATACATATATATATATATATATATATATATATATATATATATATATATATATATATATATATATATATATATATTGAATATAGGAACTTCAGGTATGAAAATGTTTTGTTTTCAAAACCTGTCTTCTGATATTGATAAAGCTTTCTAGTAATTTCCGCCAGTTTTTGTTATATCAACACCATATTAAGTCAGTCACTGTATTTGTAAGTATCGGTAACAATGGCTTATCTCGACAGACCCTGGATCGACGGACGCTGTATCACGAGTCTGAAGTCTCATTCATCTTTACTTCTCTAAAAGATGAAAGCACCTGCTTTCAAAAGACAGGAAATTAACCTTTCTCCCCAGCAATAATAGCCTCACTCTTGGGCAATCATTAAATTTTACAAAAAATTGTTTTATATCAAGTTAGCCATCTGCCACCGAACAAACGTGAGTAACCCACCCTGGCTATCACCTTATCTCTCCGTCCTCACAATTTTCGACGCACTGTGACCCAGTACCCAAATGAACCTATCTTACAAACGAAAAACGAATTTCTCAGCAGCAGACCTAGCAATTGATTCAATATTATCTTTCTACTTTATTAGTTCGTGAATGCGTAATGAATCAATCTTCTGGTGGTTAGCATCAGCCATATTGATGGGAACTAGAAGGAATTTATTCATTCTTGGGGTATTTAATATCGAATAATACATTGTAATTGAGTCAATAGGCAAATATTAGTGGGGATTATACTTGCGTTTATAAGTCGTAATTGTGCTCGTCTTCATGTAAACAATAGTCATGCTTATACTCCAGTCTATAAGTAGACATTGCTCATTATTTATACTTGAGTCTATAAGTAAACATTGTTCATTATTTACACTTGAATCTATAAGTAAACATTGTTCGTTATTTATAATTGAGTCTATAAGTAAGCATTGTTCATTATATATACTTGAGTCTATAAGTAAACATTCCTCATTATTTATATGTGAGTCTATAAGTAAACATTGCTCATTATTTATACTTGAGTCTATAAGTAAATATTGTTCATTATTTATACTTGAGTCTATAAGCAACCATTGTTAGAAGATGGCGTGATGCATGTCGCTGGAAGAGCCCATGTTTTGTCGGCCAATCAGCGCGTGTGAGCATTCAGTTTGCTTAAATTCAACCACCATTGCCAGAAATTTGTTGTTACAATTTCCATCTTCATATTGAGCTGAATGTGGCTTTCATGCTGTAAATGATTTGTTATTGAAGAAAAGAAATCGACTGGATATCACTAAACGAGGAGACTTGAGGCTTAAGTCGACTAAATCGGTGCCTAATATAAAATCTATCTGTAGCAGGCATGATGAGTTCAAATTTCATTTTACATTATTATTTCATGATTAAAATGATCAAAGTATATTACAGAATAAGCTTTCATTCAAATATTTTATATTTCTGCCTTTCAGTTCTCTATTATATGTTTTGAAACTATTTAACTGTCTTTTTAATTTTTATTTTCTCTCTTTCATGGACGCCATGGTCTTTGGAGGCTTGTTTATAGACCAAGTTAATGGCCTTTTAAGCTTCCTTCACGTAAACTGCAGTAAAATTTTGATTATGTAAGAATTAAATATTGCCGGGGGGTGGGTGGCACCAGAATTTTAGAAATACCAAAGTAGGGCATGGCCCAAGATCGGTTGGCAACCACTGGCTTATAGTGTCCATTAATGTAAAAATAGACTATATAACAGTCTACATCTATCATAAAATAATGAGACATGCTAAATACAATAAGCGTTATAATTACAATATCTCAATTAACTCAATGTATAATAATTTCCATAGATGTTAAATCGCAGCAAGTGAAAAGACACACGTTTCATGAAAAGCATATTATACAAATCTGTACACCTGGGGCCCCCTTTTCATTCGTATCATAGCGATCAAAATGTTCCAAGGCAACTGGCATGATGCCTACTGCTCCAGACCTTTGCAAGTGACCCGGTCTATACTGCAAGCGATCAGCTCCACGTACGCATTGGTTGAATATTTCAGCGGCTGTACGTTGTACTAATGGTGTTAAGTGATATGCCAAACACGGAATGATAAGGGTCATCACACCGAGAAGTATAGTATTGGAGGTATGAACATACACTGAGACGGGAAGCATTTGCTTGTTGGCAGACAAGAAAATAAGATGGCGGAGAGAAAACGTCAGGTCGAGGATGACGACACGACATGTCCCAGTCTGAGCACATCAAGACTGGTGATGATACGGTGAGGTCAGATTGAGCACCGCCGGTGTATACCGAAGATATGTTCTCATTACAACGGATGCAATCGATAGGAAGACATCCTTATTATAGATGTTTTATTATAGCTACCAAAGAAGAAAGAAAGAAAAGAAAAGAAAAAATAGTAGAAAAAGTGGCGGAGTTGTACACTAGGAACTTCGACCAGAAATAATAACTTTTGTCATTTTATTTCATATTACAATTACTTCCGATCACGAATATTTATATAAAAGAAAATTAAATTTTATAAAAGTTAATGGGGAATCCCTTTTGCTATGCGAATTCATTGTAAATTGGCGTTCCTTATAGAAGACAAAACAAGTATGCTCATATCCAATGTGCCTGAGAAGGTTTCTGAAGCAGGGATTGACTAATATGCTTGGAAACGAGTAGCCAACGCAATTATATATATATATATATATATATATATATATATATATATATATATATATATATATATGTGTATGTATGTATGTATGTATGTAGACAATTTGTGTAGCGATTTTGATTTGTTTTCGATGTGATATCCTAAAACAAATAATATTGCTCTACTTGAGACCTCTTTTAAATTAAACGTTGAAATTGTACTCTATTCATTCTAATCTTACCTGGATATATATATATATATATATATATATATATATATATATATATGTGTGTGTGTGTGTGTGTGTGTGTGTGTGTGTTGTGGCCTTGATAGGGGCAGAATTAAAGACACAAGAGAGGAATTGAGTTAAATATATTAACAGAAAAACAGTAATACAAACATATGCAAACGAGAGCGTTACAGCAAGAATGTTCGGTCCGACTGTCAGAGCTGACTGCTGGAAACTTTACTCTCCAAAAGGCAGTACCTGCTCTTATTCTTAGCTGGGCGAGTCCATGCGTACGTGGGTAAATTACCATAACAATATATATATATATATATATAAATATATATATGTATATGTGTGTGTGCGTGTGAATGTATGTACGTAGTTGACCTCCAAATTGAGGACAAAATTCTAGGAAATCACGCGTGTACATGGAAATTCCTGGTTTGGTGCTCAGGCGCGCATTTAACCCACTGGGGTTGATAGCTGCATCAGTCATTTGGCAGTTTTTTAAAGGAAAACTCTGATGTAAAATCCACTTCATGGCCATACTGGATATCTTGCTTAGGCTTGTCTCTGGATTCTATGGGCATGTTGTGCGGGTCGTTGCGGTCTTGTGCAAGCAGTATTCGACCTTAAGCCCCACACGAACATTGCTGACAGCCTGTTAACACTTTCGTTTTCTTTTTCTTTAGATAACCAGTTTGTCATCCCCTGTTACGGTAATGGATTCAGTCATCGAGGCGAGTTCCAATTCCAGTCAAATTCGTTACATTCACTTACGGGAAAGGTATGAATCCATATCTTCTCCACAGCCCAGGAATAAGCTATTTACATAGCAGGACAGACTGGGTGCTATAGCCTTGGCTGGTAGCCGGTCAAAGAGAAGGCAAACTTTGAATCCAAAATCGGAGGAGGGTTGCTTCGAGACCGAGTCGAAGGCTTTCAAAAAGTGTGGTTGGTTCTGTACAAGCTTTTACATTATAGTCAAATTATATGTGAGGGCATTCTGGATGTTTCTAGAATGGAACTGCTGGACACTCATACGCCGAAAAATGACGGGAAATATATATGCTAACGTAGACAAGGCCACATTAAATCATGTATAAACGAGTAGGCCATACGAAAATTTATATTGATCTTAGACTAGGCCCTATTAAAACATGTATATAAGAGTAGGCCATATTAAAACATATATTGATCTTAGACTAGGCCCTATTAAATAATGTATAAAGCAGTAGGCCATACTAAAACATATATTGATCTTACACTAGGCCCTATTAAATCATGTATAAAGGAGTAGGCCATACTAAAACATATATTGATCTTAGACTAGGCCCTATTAAATCATGTATATGAGAGTAGGCCATACTAAAACATACTGATCTTAGACTAGGCCCTATTAAATAATGTATAAAGGAGTAGTCCATACTAAAACATATATTGATGTTAGACTAGGCCTTATTAAATCAGGTATATGAGATTAAGCAATACTAAAACATATATCGATATTAGAGTAGGCCCTATTAAATCATGTATATAAGAGTATGCCATACTAAAACATATATTGATCTTAGACTAGGCCTTATTAAATCAGGTATATGAGATTAAGCAATACTAAAACATATATCGATATTAGAGTAGGCCCTATTAAATCATGTATATAAGAGTAGGCCATATTAAAACATATATTGATCTTAGACTAGGCCATATTAAATCATGTATAAAGGAGTAGCCTATACTAAAACATATATTGATCTTACACTAGGCCCTATTAAATCATGTATAAAGGAGTAGGCCATACTAAAACATATATTGATCTTAGACTAGGCCCTATTAAATCATGTATATGAGAGTAGGCCAGACTAAAACATATATTGATCTTAGACTAGGCCCTATTATGTCATGTATAAAGGAGTAGTCCAGACTAAAACATATATTGATGTTAGACTAGGCCCTATTAAATCATGTATATAAGAGTATGCCATACTAAAACATATATTGATCTTAGACGAGGCCTTATTAAATCAGGTATATAAGATTAAGCAATACTAAAACATATATCGATATTAGAGTAGGCCCTATTAAATCATGTATAAAGGAGTAGTCCATACTAAAACATGTATTGATGTTAGACTAGGCCATATTAAATCATGTATAAAGGAGTAGCCTATACTAAAACATGTATTGATCTTAGACTAGGCCCTATTAAATCCTGTATAAAGGAGCAGACCATACTAAAACATATATCTATATTAGACCAGGCCCTATAAAATCATGTAGAAATCTAGTAGGCCATACTAAAACATGTATCGATATTAGACTAGGCCCAATTATATCATGTATAAAAGAGTAGGCCATGCTAAAACATATATTGATCTTAGACTAGGCCCTATTAAAACATGTATAAACGAGTAGCCATACTAAAACATATATTGCTCTTAGACTAGGCTCTATTAAATCATGTATAAAAGAGTAGGCCTTACGAAAACATATATTGATCTTAGACTAGGCCCTATTAAATCATGTGTATAAGAGTAGGTCATACTAAAATATATATGGATAATAGACTAGGCCCTATTAAATCATGTATAAAAGAGTAGGCCATTCTAAAACATATATTGATCTTAGACTAGGCCCTATTAAAACATGTATAAACAAGTAGCCATACTAAAACACATATCGATATTAGAGTAGGCCCTATTAAATCATGTATAAATGAGTAGGCCATTCGAAAACACATACTGATCTAAGACTAGGCCCTATTAAATCATGTATATAAGTGTAGGACATACTAAAACATATATTCATCTTAGACTAGGCCTTATTAAATCATGTATTAATGAGTTGGCCATACTAAAACATATATTGATCTTAGACTAGGCCCAATTATATCATGTATAAAAGAGTAGACCATACTGAAAGATATATCGATATTAGAGTAGGCCCTATTAAATCATGTATAAATGTGTAGGCCATGCGAAAACACATACTGATCTAAGACTAGGCCCTATTAAATCATGTATATAAGTGTAGGACATACTAAAACATATATTGATCTTAGACTAGGCCTTATTAAATCATGTATTAATGAGTAGGCCATACTAAAACATATATTGATCTTAGACTAGGCCCAATTAAAGCATGTATAAAGGAGTAGGCCATACTGAAATATATATTGATCTTAGAATAGGCGCTATTAATTTATCTAGATGAGAGTAGGTCATACTAAAATATATATGGATCTTAGACTAGGACCTATTAAATCATGTATATAATAATAGGCCATACTTAAAATTATGTTGATCGGAGACTAGGCCCTATTATATCATGTATAAAAGTGTAGGCCGTACTAAATCGTATATTGATATTAGACTAGGCCCTATTTAATCATGTATAAAGGAGTAGGCCATACTAAAACATATACTGATCTTAGACTAGGCGCTTATAATCATGTATAAAGGAGAAGGTCTTACTAAAACCTATATTGATCTTAGATTAGGCTCTATTAAATCATGTATATAAGAGTAGGCAATACTAAAACATTATGTCGATATTAGAGTAGGCCCTATTATAAAATGTATAAAGGTGTAGGTCATAATAAAGCATATATTGATCTTAGACTAGGCCCTATTAAATCTTGTATGTAAGAGTTGGCCATACTAAAATATATATCGATATAAGAGTAGGCCCTATTATATCATGTATAAAAAAGTAGGCCATACATAAACATATATTGACCTTAGTCTAGGCCATATTATATCATGTATAAAGGAGTAGGCCATACTAAAACATATATTGATCTTACACTAGGCCCTATAAAATCATGTATGTAATAGTAGGCCATAAAAATCATATTGATCTTAAACTAGGCCCCATTAAATCATGTATATATGAGTAGGCCTTAGTAAAACATATATCGATCTTAGACTACGCCCTATTAAATCATCTATATAATAGTAGGCCATACTAAAACATATATCAATATTAGACTAGATCCTATTAAATCATGTATAAAGGTGAAGGCCATATAAAAAATATTGATTTTAGACTAGGCGCTATTATATCATGCATATGAGTATGCCATATTAAAATATACATTGATCTTAGAGTGAGCCCTATTAAAACATGTATAAAAGTGTAGGACATACTAAAACATATATCGATATTAGACTGGGCCATATTAAATCATGTATATAAGATTTGACCATACTAAAACATAAATCGATATTAGACTAGGCCCTATTAAATTATGTTTAAAGGAGTAGGCATACTAAAACCTATATCGATATTAGACTAGGCCCTATTAAATCATGTATGTAAGAGTTGGCCATACTAAAATATATATCGATATAAGAGTAGGCCCTATTTAATCATGTATAAAGGCCTAGGATATTAAAACATATATTGATCTTTGACTAGGCCCTATTAAATCTTGTATGTAAGAGTTGGCCACACTAAAACATAAATTGATCTTAGGCTAGTCCCTATTAAATCAAGTATAAAGGAGTAGGCAATAATAAAATATATATTGATTTTAGACTAGGCCCTATTAAATCATGTATATAAGATTAGGCCATACTAAATCATATATCGATATAAGAGCAGGCCCTATTAAATCATGTATGAAGGAGTAGGCCTTACGAAAACATATATTGATCTTAGACTAGGCCCTATTACATCATGTGTATAAGAGTAGGCCATACTTAAACATATATCGTTATTCGACTAGGACCTATAAAATCATGTATAAAGGAGTAGGCCATACTTAAACATTTATTGACTTTAGTCTACGCCCTATTAAATCAAGTATAAATGAGTAGGCCATACTAAAACATATATTGATCTCAGACTAAGCCCTATTAAATCATGTATATAATAGTAGGCTATACTAAAACATATTGATCTTAAACTAGGCCCTATTAAATCATGTATATAAGAGTAGGCCACAGTAAAACATATATCGATATTAGAGTAGGACATATTAAATCATGTAGAAAGGAATAGGCCATACGAAAACATATATAAATCTTAGAATAGGTCCTATTAAATCATGTATCGAAGAGTAGTCCATACTAAAACATATATTGTTCTTAGAATAGGCCCTATTAAATCATTGTATATAAGAGTAGGCCATACTAAAGCAGTTATCAATATTAGACTACGCCTTATTATATCATGTATATAAGAGTAGGACATAGTAAAACATATATCGATATTAAACTAGGCCCTATTAAATCATTTTATATAATAGGCCATACAGAAACAGGTATCGATATTAGACTAGGCCCTATAAAATCATGTATAAAGGAGTAGGCCATACGAAAACATATATCTATATTAGACTAGGCACTATTAAATATGTATAAAGAAGTAGGACATAAACATATATTGACCTTAGTCTAGGCTCTATTAATTCAAGTATAATGGAGTAGGCCTTACTAAAACATATATTGATCTTAGAATAGGCCCTATTAAATCATCGTATATAAGTGTAGGCCATACTAAATCATATATTGGTCTTAAACCAGGCCCTATTAAATCATGTATAAGGGAGTAGGCCATACTAAAACATATATAGATATTAGACTAGGCCCTATTATATCTTGTATATAAGAGTAGGCCATACTAAAACATATATAGATATTAGACTAGGCCCTATTAAATCATGTATAAATGATTAGGCCTTACAAAAACATATATCGATATGAGACTAGGCCCTATTATATCATGTATATAAGATAGGCCTTACTAAAACCTATAGTGATCTTTGACTAGGCCCTACTAAATCATGTCTAACGGAGTGGGCAATACTAAAATATATATTGATCTTAGACTAGGCCCTATTAAATCTGGTATAAAGGAGTAGGCCATACTAAAACATATATTGATCTTAGCCTAGACCCTAGTAAATCATATATATATAAGAGTAGGCCATACTAAAACATATATCGATATTAGTGTAGGCCCTATTAAATCATGTATAAATGAGTAGACCATACTAAAACATATATTGATCTTAGACTAGGCCATATTATATCATGTATATAACACTAGGGCATACTAAAACATACATTGATCTTAGACTAGGCCCTATTAAATCATGTATAAATGAGTAGGCCATACAAAAACATATATTGATCTTAGCCTTGGCCCTATTAAATCATGCATATAAAAGAAGGGCGTACTAAAACATATATCGATATTAGAGTAGGCCCTATTAAATCATGTATAAAGGAGTAGGCCATACAAAAACATATATCGATCTTAGACTAGGCCCTATTAAATCATATATAAAATAGTAGCCATACTAAAACATATCGATCTTAGATTAGGCCCTATTAAATCATGTATATTAGAGTAGGCCATACTAAAACATATATTGATCTTAGAATAAGCCCTATTAAATCATTGTAGATAAGTGTAGGCCATACTAAAACATATATCTATATTAGACTAGGTCCTATTAAATCATGTACATAAGAGTAGGCCATACTGAAACATATTGATCTTAGACTAGGCCCTATTAAATCATGTATAAATGAGTAGGCCATAATAAAACATATATTGATCTTAGACTAAGCCCTATTAAATCATGCATAAAGATGTTGGCCATACTGAAACATATATTGATCTTAGACTAGGCCCTATTAAATCATGTATATAAGAATAGGCCATACTAAAACATATATCTATATTAGACTAGGCCCTATTCAGTCATTTATAAAGGAGAAGGCCTTTACTAAAACATATATTGATCTTAGACTAGGCTTTATTAAATCATGTATATAGGATTATGCCATACTAAAACATATTGATCTTAGACTAGGCCCTATTAAATCACGTATTTAACGCAGACAAAGCCATATTAAATTATGAATATAAGCATAGAGTAGACCCTACTAAAACATATTATCTTAGCTAAGTTCGTATAATATCATGTATATAACCGTAGACGAGTCTATACACCTATTAAAATGCATATAAGCATAGTCAACGCCCGCTTGTCATGTATATAATCATAGGATAAGTCCTTATTAAAACGTATCTAATCGTTGATTACCAGTAATAAAACATACATATAAGGCTGAGAGATGTCCTATTAAAACGTATATAAGCGTAGACTAGGCCCCATTAAATCATGTATATCAGTGTAGTATACGCCCTATTAAAACATATATATGCATAGACTAGGTCCTATTAAAATCTATATAAGCGTTGAATAACCCCTATTAAAGTGTAGTCTAGCAGTTATTAAATCATGTATAAAAGCGTAAACTTGGCCATATTAAAGCATATGCGTGACAGGGCTTTACTCTAACATATAATTGCTTAAACAATGCACTATTAAATCATGTATATAAGAGGATTCGGAAACATTTGAATGAGTCTAATGGTGATTACGAAGGTGTTTGGAGTTTTTTTCTAGTGATGGCGACATTAAGCCTCCACTAATTTCCCACATGTCCTCAGACTCAAAACCGAGGCTTACATTAAGTGCCTTGGGATGGTGATACTACCCTGTGTTAAGAGGGTGTGGCTGCAACAGAACTACACAAGCAGGAGAACCTAGACATACCTGTCAGATAATTTCTGCAACCACATCACCCTTACATCTCTACAGAACTGCAAACCTCTTAATCATTATGTGTGTGGCGCAGTTGAGCGAGAGACCAAAAAATCTCCTTGTAACACCAAAGATGAACTGAAGGCAAGGATTATGGCACTATTCACCAATTTAAAAAAGGAAACTGCCCAAAAGAGTTCCAGGAGATTTTGAAGTCGTCACGAGGTCGTGGTTGAAGCCAATGACGATTTTATTAAATAAACTTACTCTTTAGTATTTCAAAATATTTGTGTGTAATTTTGGTAAATATATCTGTTAAAATGACATGTCAACATTATTTTCATTTTTGCGTAATTTAGACAACAAATTATATATATGTATATATATATATATATACCGGGTGTAACAGTAAAATTGTCCAAATCGTGTAACAGCAAAATTCTCTAATTGTTAGATTAAGATTTGAACCGTTGTATCTTAGAAATGATTAAAGATATATTACTGAGATTTTTTTATAACACTATTGGACTCTACTTTGAGCAATAAGATTGTATAATTACTCTCTAAGCTTAACAGAAGAATCCTGATGAATCAATCATAAATGGAAATGACATGTTCATCATTAATTAATCATATCTAAGGATCGGAAGCTCATGAAGGATTGAAATAAAGTTCAAATATATATATATATATATATATATATATATATATATATATATATATATATATTCCAGGATCATTTTCCAACTTATTCAAGATGATCTTCGCCCTATCTAACCTTCTAACTTCGTGTTCTGGTGTAACAAGGTGCCTCACAGGTTTCACATACGATTTCATTTTCAAGCCTTCTTTTCATTGCTCTTTGGACTGTCATAGTTGAAACTCCTCTCTCAAGTGCCAAACGTCTTATGGATTTAATTGGATCTTTTCTAATTGACCTCTTTAGCTCTAAGTTGAAACGTTGATCCCTCTTCCTGTTGTGAACTCTTGATCCCGTTTTTCCTCACTACTGTTCCCTCTTTCAGAACTTATTCACCGTTCTCTTGATGATTCTTGAATGGTCTTTGAAGATGGAATCCAGTGTATGAAGGTTGCTACCATTGCTGAAGGCATGGATGATCTTTTTCCTCTTGCCATTGCCCAGTTGGGAGGACATAGTGAGGCTGACACAAAACGATTTAAACCTGTTCTCTTTCTAGCTGAATAACTCAAAGGGTTTTTCAATTATTCTTACCACAAATGGTGTCAATATGGCTAAACGTCTAATCTGAAGACCTGGGAAAAAGAAAGTTATTTACTTTAGTGTTTTTTTAGATATTAAACATTTTGTGGGATTGATAATTATCCCACGCCGTACACGATTTCGACAATTTGGGTGATACACCCGGTATGTATATATATATATATATATATATATATATATATATATATATATATATATATATATATATGTTTGTGTGTGTGTGCGTGCGTGCGTGTGCGTGTCGGCGCGCGCGAGTGTTCAAAATGAAATAACGAATAATAAGACACATGACAAAGTGGATAAAGGCGTTGGTTAGATCCAGTGACAGGGCCCAAAGTTCAATACCTGGTTAAGGCAGTGGAGAACCTGGAGAGGGGAATTACCAGGAGATAACTGAAAATTGACATCCATTAGACATAGCACGTGGAACTAGAACAGTCTACCCCAACGAGCGAAATAAAGGGTTCAGTTCGACATTCCAATCACCTGAAGAAGGCCGGGACGTACAACGGCCAAAGCGTGATTAATATGGTAACGAAGATGAAGACAATAGTCCGAATAATGTAAATAGTGTACGTAATACCTCATCTCAGAAATATAGACAGATACTGAAAGGACGAAACGTTGTAATAAATATGGCTGCAAAGATGAGGATAATAGTCCGAATAATGTAAATAGTGTACATAATACCTCATCTCAGAAATATAGACAGATACTGAAAGGCCGAAACGTTGTAATAAATATGGCGACAAAGATGAGGATAATATTCCGAATAATGTAAATAGTGTACATAATACCTCATCTCAGAAATATAGACAGATACTGAAAGGCCGAAACGTTGTAATAAATATGGCGACAAAGATGAGGATAATAGTCCGAATAATGTAAATAGTGTACATAATACCTCATCTCAGAAATATAGACAGATACTGAAAGGCCGAAACGTTGTAATATATACGGCGAGAAAGATGAGGATAATAGTCCGAATAATGTAAATAGTGTACATAATACCTCATCTCAGAAATATAGACAGATACTGAAAGGCCGAAACGTTGTAATAAATACGGCGACAAAGATGAGGACAATAGTCCGAATAATGTAAATAGTGAACATAATACCTCATCTCAGAAATATAGACAGATACTGAAAGGCCGAAACGTTGTAATAAATATGGCTGCAAAGATGAGGATAATAGTCCGAATAATGTAAATAGTGTACATAATACCTCATCTCAGAAATATAGACAGATACTGAAAGGCCGAAACGTTGTAATATATACGGCGAGAAAGATGAGGATAATAGTCCGAATAATGTAAATAGTGTACATAATACCTCATCTCAGAAATATAGACAGATACTGAAAGGCCGAAACGTTGTAATAAATACGGCGAGAAAGATGAGGATAATAGTCCGAATAATGTAAATAGTGTACATAATACCTCATCTCAGAAATATAGACAGATACTGAAAGGCCGAAACGTTGTAATAAATACGGCGACAAAGATGAGGACAATAGTCCGAATAATGTAAATA
The DNA here is from genome assembly GCA_964036315.1 of Acanthosepion esculentum. NCBI lineage: Eukaryota > Metazoa > Mollusca > Cephalopoda > Sepiida > Sepiidae > Acanthosepion > Acanthosepion esculentum. The sequence goes on from OZ038483.1 coordinate 128,796,267, forward strand.
GTGTACATAATACCTCATATCAGAAATATAGACAGATACTGAAAGGCCGAAACGTTGTAATAAATACGGCGACAAAGATGAGGACAATAGTCCGAATAATGTAAATAGTGTACATAATACCTCATATCAGAAATATAGACAGATGCCGAATAATACGAAATTGGAAAAAGGGTGTCAATTCTTCAATTTATTTTTCAAAATTGATTTTAAGAGACAAATTCTTTAATCTTTACTTCCAGTGTTTATTTTTTGTTTTCTCTCTTTTGTTTGTTTCTTTTATTTTTCTTTCGTTCTTTCTTTCGTTCTTTCTTTCGTTCTTCCTTTCTCTCGTTCTTTTTTCTTTCTTTTATATTCATCAATTCATTCATTCTTTCTTTCTTTCATTATTTCTTTCTTTCTTTCTTTCTTTCTTATTCTTTTACCTTCTTTTAATTTTAATTAAAGTGATTTTCTTTTTTCTTTTTCCTGTCCTTTTCACTTCGTTGTCTTCTTTCTTTCTTTCTTTCTTTCTTTCTTTCTTATTCTCATCCTTTCTTTTTATTTTAATTTATCTCATTTTCCCTTTCTTTTTTACGTCAATTCCTTTTCGCCGTGTTCGTTCAACAACAAGCCCGTTGTGATCATCTTCCTCGTGTCCAGCGTCAATTAATTGCCGTAAGCCCATCTCAAAAGCCGCCTTTTATTACTGCCTGCTTTCTGCCCCCACACAGATGCCAGCATCTGTTACTTATTTTTTGACACTATCCTCATCCCGCTAAGACCTATGTCAAACACAACCAGCGCATATTTCCATCAAAATTGATCGCCCCTTTTAAACAACAGAACTGAATTAATCATGCTATTTGAAGCGATTTCGTTGGCCTAGTTTCTGGCAAGAATAAAAAAGAAAGAACCTTTTGACTTTAGACCCTTCGCGCAATGCATCATGGGATTGTTTCGCGGAAATAGAACTGTGCTTTTACGTACGAATTCGATGCAAATGTACGCTTTTATTTTAGTTTATATTTCATTTTAGCAATCGTTTTCTGTAGGGAATTTCTTTTACACTATGTCACATTTTATTATGCATTTTTTAATTACATGTATTAAATTGTCACCTCTACTAATTCGCTGAAAAAGTAGCATAGCATGATGGAAAAAAGCCCCAAACTTTAAAAAAAAAAG
>OZ038483.1:128797630-128840130 GCA_964036315.1 Acanthosepion esculentum
CAGTGGGGGATGGGGTTCCAGTAAATCTCGGGTATAGAAGGACAAGAAGAAGAAGGGATATTCTTAGTAAGTCATTCCAAGATGTCTCGTTAATATATTTGAACTGTTAAATAATGTCATACATGTTTTTCGTTTTTAGTTGACATTGGAAATAGAGTCAAAATCATGATACTTTTTCTCTTCGAAAAATGACATTGCTCTCTTTTTTTTAAAAATTCGTGATGACCAAATAATTACAGTTTGCATTATTGACGATATTAATGGTGCTAACGCTTCTCCTGAACGTAAAGTAAGACGGAAAACAGCGACAGATATTGAAGGATGAGGAAGGTTTTAAGACTTTTTTATGTCTATACATTCTTTTTTTAATAGATACAAATATTTAAGTAAATGTTCTGTTTATAATAAACAGTATTAAACAACATTTACCGGCCTGAATGTCCGAGAAATTTTCATAGAAAATATGCGTCCTCCGACAGGAATAGAACCTGGTTGGTTTCTAATCGGATTTTTCCTTCTCTTACACTGGTTGCCAACCAGCCCCAGTCTGTCTTGCTATTTACCCATAACTGGGATCCATATATATATATATATATATATATATATATATATATATATATATATATATATATATATATATATATATATATATATATAGATGGATAATAAATATAGTCTTAAAGTGTGCTATATTTATGGGATAATGTGCTCAATATCAGAGATAGAGCGTGTGTAAATATAAAAGTGAACATAGAAGACAACACTTAGAGGCGACAGTCTGTTTCTTAATATATATCAAGGCATATTTTATATTCATGCGTTCTTTTTGTAGATACAAATATTTAAGTAAATGCTCTGTTTATAATAAACAGTATTAATAACATTTACCGGCCTGAATGTCCGAGAAATTTTCATAGAAAATATGCGTCCTCCGACAAGAATCGAACCTGTATCCTATACGGGACCGTCATATAGCCTGACGTGCTTTTACCGATTTAGCCACAGAGGAGCGTTTCGGTTAGCAAGGTCGATTTTACTGTTTTTAAAATACAACTTTCCATGAATTTCTCACGTCAGGCTATATGACGGTTCCGTATAGGATACAGTTTCGATTCGCATATTTTCTATCATAAATTCTCGGCCATTCAGGCCGGTAAATGTTATTAATACTGTTTATTATAAAACAGAGCATTTACTTAAATATTTGTATCTATAAAAAGAATGTATAAACATAAAAATGTCTTAAAATAATTGTCGGACTTTGTCCATTTCATAATGTGTGACGTCTTTTGTTTACATTTGAATACGCCATGGGCAAATATGAATGTACGTGAGAGATTCATGAAAGATTGTAGTTTAAAGACAGTAAAATCGACCTTGCTAATCGAACACTCCTCTGTGGCCAAATCGGTTAAATGCACGTCATTCTATATGACGGTTCCGTATAGGATATATTTTTATAATAAACAGTATTAGTAACATTTACCAGCCTGGATTTCTATGAAAATTTCTCGGACATTCAGGCCGGTAAATGTTGTTTAATACTGTTTATTATAAACAGAGCATTTGCTTAAATACTTGTATCTATAAAAAGAATGTATGAACATATAAATGTCTGAAAATAATTGTCCGACTTTGTCTATTTCATAATAAGGAAGGTTGTTGAAAAGTTACGCCGGGGATGATATGTAATCTCAACTGCTTATTTGTTTAAAAGCGCCAATACAAAGAAACATTATTAGAAATCATGTTTTCATGAATAAAGATTCGAACTCATAAAGAACAGTAGCTTAAAGGCCTTAAGTTCTTTGAATATGTATTTATACGGGAAAATAATTAATTCAACATGAACATTTATTAAGTTAATGTAAACTTTAAGCGAGAATATTACACAAGAATCGAGGACTTGGGCGACAGTGGATCTCCACAATTGGTGCGGGTTAGCAAATTTCGCCTTTTTATCTCTCCTAATATTTGTCCTGTCAACCATTTACAGAATATCGTTAGGAAGGTTATTCGGTGTTTTCCTTTGACCCTCTAGCCTTCAATATAGTCAGCGAGTGTCGAATTTCCCCAAGAACTCTTTCCTCGTTCCCAGCTGTGGGTAAATAACAGGACAAACTGGGTTATATAGCCATGGGTGGCAACCAGTCTGGGAGAAGGTAAAGCGTGTGGCCACCAGGGCTCTATCCTTGGGTCTACTATGTTCTTACCTTTTATCAACGATCTTCCCAATGCCAACATTTCTCTACTTGATATCTATGCTGAAGACAAAACCATTTCCTCCTGTCGTGACGGTAAATCGGATTCGATTCGATAATGCTAATTGGGACACGGATTGGCTTGTTAATGTGAACGCTGCAAAAACGAAACCGTTCTCTATCTATACCAGTTCTTTCTTTCTTTCTTTCTTTCTGTCTTTCTTTCTTTCTTTCTTTCTTTCTGTCTTTCTTTTTAATCATCTCATTCTTTCGTTTCTTCATCTTTTTATTTCATTCTCTTCCCTCTTTCTTTCTTTCTTTCTTTATTTCTTTCTTTCTTTATTTCTATCATTCTTTCTTTCTTTCTTTCTTTCTTTCTTTCTATTTCAATCTCCTCTTTATTTCTATACCAGTTCTTTCTTTCTTTCTTTCTTTCTTTCTTTCTTTCTTTCTTTCTTTCTTTCTTTCTTTCTATTTCAATCTCCTCTTTATTTCTATACCAGTTCTTCCTTTCTTTCTTTCTTTTTAATCATCTCATTCTTTGGTTTCTTCATCTTTTTATTTCATTCTCCTCCATCTTTCTTTCTTTCTTTCTTTCTTTCTTTCTTTCTTTCTTTCTTTCTTTCTTTCTTTCTTTCTTTATTTCTATTTCAATCTCTTCTTTATTTCTATACCAGTTCTTCCTTTCTTTCTTTCTTTCTTTCTTTCTTTCTAATCATCTCATTCTTTCGTTTCTTCATCTTTTTATTTCATTCTCCTCCCTCTTTCTTTCTTTCTTTCTTTCTTTCTATTTCAGACTTCTCTTTATTTCTATACCAGTTCCTTCCTTCCTTCCTTCCTTCCTTTCTACTCATCTCATTCTTTCGTTTCTTCATCTTTTTATTTCATTCTCCTCCCTCTTTCTATACCAGTTCTTTCTTTCTTTCTTTCTTTCTTTCTTTCTTTCAATACCAGTTTCTTTCTTTTTTTAATAATCTTAATTTCCGTTTTACTCAACTGATTGTAATACCAAATGTGTCATTTATCTTTTAGTCCTGAGACAAAAGCTGGTTATGTAAAATGCGTAAATCACTACAGTCGAAAAACCACCAAAAAATGAAATCCCTGAAAGGGAGGTAATGTTATGCATATTGTGAGATCACCGGGCTAATATTCATTTAGAGTTCTTCAAATGCAAAGAGAAAATTAAATTTACTATGACACAACTAATTACTCCTGCCCTAATAGTAAGTCAGGTTGGTTCGATAAGGTCAAATTGGCAATTGGGGTCAAAAGTTACAATTAATATATTTGTTAACTGAGGCAAGGAATGGCTTGTTAAGTTTAATGCCTCCAAGACGAAACCGTTCTCATTTAATCATTTTAGAGAACTATTTGTGCTTTTTTTAGTTTGGAGCTTCCGCTATATTTTATAAAGTATTTTGATAAAATCCAATGAATAATCTGCAAAGTCATCAGTCCTCTTCTTTAGTCACTTTCTGTTATGGCTCCTTACCTATAACTACAGAATGAACTCTTCCTAAGACTATGTATACTACGCCTCTCAAGAGAGAGGGACATATCGAGTCGAGCCGATAGTAGTTCACTCCAAACCAGACTGACAGTCATACTAACACCTTCCACATCTTGTATTATTATTCCGTGTAATATATCTTCGTTATTTCTACACTTGTGTTCGTGTTGTTCTTCCTTAGTTCTAACCTGGACCATAACACTTATCCACCGCCGAAACTTAGCTTCCCTCTGCCTTTTTATATAAATATTTTCAGAGAAATTGTCCTGATGAGCTTTCCTTTTTGGTATTGTTATTTTATTCCCCCCCCCCACAGACACTGAATTGTAAAGTTAGTATTTTCATAGAGACAGAAAGGTATTATGGTGATTGTAGTAAGAAAGGTACGTAAGAATGTGTTGTTTTGGTGTAAGGAATATTGTTTGTATGATTGGGTCAGTGTTTGCGGCTAGCTAAGTTATAGTTAAGACAGAAGAAGACCATCCTTTCCCCAATCCCCCCTTCGGCCTTGTGCCACATTTCTGTATTTTAAACAGAATAAATATCGCTTTCCTTTTTGGTATCTAGAATTTATGAATTTAATCTCTGTACTAAATCAGAAATTAGTTCTCATCATTTTAAAGTTAAAATGGCCAGGTGTAACCGTAAGTCTATGCTAACTGTTTCTTCCCTTGCCCGTCTCGCTTGTGGGACTCTCTTGTGGCTGGCTTTTTAGTCAACTCTTGATCTTTAAAAATTTAAATGCAATGTCGATCGTTATCTTCTATCTATGAATCCTTTTATTTTTATTTTCCTTCACCTTTAATAATGTTTTTTTTCTTCTCAGACTCTTTCACATTTAGTGCGTAGGATAAAATAATTAGAAAATCTTTTTTTTATGGCGTAAAGTTTCAAGCCCTCTGCTTAAAAACAATTTTGAATTCAGTTTTTCTTCTTGACTGGTTGCTATCAAATGACACACATCTCAGTCCACCCTGCTTTTAAAGAGTTGGGTGAGACAAATATGTATTATTCTGATGAAATTAAATTTATTAAAAGATTCACTGTTACCATGGACATTTCAGGACGTTGACGATCATGGCTCTCCACAATTTCCAGTCCTCTGTATCCTTTAGTACATTTTATCCTTTTGTTATCTTTCCTGAAAAAACATGTTTTGCCATATATTTACACAGTTCTAGGACAATTGAAAAGAATAATCCCTATTCAGGAAAGTATGATATCAAATATTTTTTCTTTGTATTCGTTCTTTTATGCAAACGGCGGGTTAATCTGGGGCATTGTTTTTTTAACTCTCAATTCCGTATCAGACAATTGAGTCCCTAGACATTTGCGTCCCTAGATAAATGTGTCCCTGGATAATTGCGTACCTCTGATAATTTTTTGAAGCTTCTAAAGGCAATTACCATAAATTTTGAAAAAAGCATAGGTAATAATCATAATTTAAAAAAGAGAACAAAATATATATATTTTTTAAATGCAATAACAGATTAATAGTGTTGCCAGATCGCTCTACACATCGCCATAATGTTTTTGTTCCATCGGCGTTTTTCTTATGATAGTTGTAGCTGTACTTTCCCTTGTCCACAAATATTTTTCCATTTGTGTTTAATTTTCGGAACTTAGCCATTGGTTCCAAATAAAAATATAATCTATAAAATCCAGAATCTGTTTGATGTTTGTTGTACGCACGGCTAGAATGAACTCTAACTGCTATATATGTATGTATATATGTATGTATATATGTGTATATATAAACTTTCGGTCCGAAGAGATGAATATTAAAATATTCATGAAACAAATTATAACCGAGATGGATTTTTTAAGATTCTCCCATTATATATATATATATATATATATATATATATATATATATATATATATATATATATATATATTGTGTGTGTGTGTGTGTGTGTGTGTGTGTGTGTGTGTGTGTGTGTGTGACGCGCTTCATCCGTTGCGGCTTCGTCGGATTCTAAATGTCCGACAAAGACCTAACTGATGAAACAGGTCACAAATAAATTTTATTGCATTTTGTCTTACAATTTCCTCAATACTGTTGTATATATATATATATATATATATATATATAACGTTATCTCATATACATATATGGATCACACGTATATATATATATATATATATATATATATATATATATATATATATATATATATATATATATATATATGGCTCTAATGGACATTTGCCTCGCGGACAATTGCGTATCATACAATTGTCCTTGGACATTGGCGTCCCTGGACAAATGCGTACATCTGATAATTTAAAAATTTTTTAAAGGTAATTACCATAATTTTGAAAATATGCATACGTAGTAATCATAAATTTTTAAAAAAAGAAACAAAAAAAATAAAATAAAAAAATTAAATTTAATTTTTTATTTAAAATGCAATAACAGATTAACAGTGTCGTAAGATCGCTCTACAAATCGCCATTATGTTTTTGTTTCACCGGCGGTTTTCTTATTACAGTGGTAGCTGTAATTTAACTCATCCACAAGTATTTTTTCACCAGTGTTTGATTTTCGGAACTTAGCCATGGGTTACAAATAAAAATATAATCTATAAAATCCAGAATCTATTAGATGTTTGTGGTACGCACTGCTGTGGTGAAGAGAACCTGCTAACTTAATTTTATTCTGGTTTAAAAGAGAAAATTTTCTCTCTTTTTTTATTTATGGTAACTACTTTTCTGTTTGTTTAGAGGAATTAATGGTATTGGTGTACAAATTTCTATATTAAGCAACTCTTTAAAAAAAGTGGTAACTTCAAAAAATTATCAGAGGTACGTAGGGTGGCATTTGTCTAGGGATGCAAATGTCCAGGGACGAAATTGTCTGGTACGCAATTGTCCTGGTCGAAATTGTCCAATACACGACTGTCTGTCCATCCCATTTGCACAAGATCGTTTGGCAGGTCATGCACGGCTTTCTTCTCCTCCTCTTGGTTTGTTTTGGTTTGTTTACGGCATATCAACCTCAATGGGTTATTTAATGCCGACAAAATTTTTATTGCTGGTAACATTTTGTTTTGTCAAAAATCTATTGCTGGTAATAGTTTTTTTTTCTTCAAATATTTATTGCTGATAATTTTTGTACAAAGTATTTCTGGTATTAAAACCTATTTTCTCACTTTCATAGTGTTTTTACCCCAGTTTCAGGGTTAATTATTTGCCCATAGCAGGGAGCCTAACAGGTGCTACAACCCCGGGTCAGGGTGGACCTGGAAACACCAGCAATTAAGAGGTGGTTCCACGCTCCTCAAAACCTCCTGACCAGAGGCCTTGCTGCTGGATGTAGTTTATCGTCTTACCCAGGACGCGGATGTAGTCTATTGTCATACCCAGGCGAGTTCTCCTCCTCTTGCTTTCAATATAACCTGTGCGTGTCAAATGTTCCATGTCCTTTTTCTTCATTATCTACCCTAGAAATTTCAATTCTCTCTGATATTATGTATAAATCTCCTTTTTGTTTCCATTTTCTCCGAAACCTCGCCGTTGTTCACATGTTCAGTCCATGGTATTCTCAGCATCCTTCTGTAGAGCCACATTTCTTTTGCCGCAAGTCTGTTCTTTATATGTCCAGCATTCACTGCCAAATAGCACGGCTGATATAACATAACAGTTCTGTACTCTTTTCTTCGTTCCTAACGAAATTTTCCTTTTTCTTAATACTTTGCTTAGCATTTGGAAGGCATCATTCGCTATCTCAATGGTCCTGAAAGATCTATATAAGACTACTAATGCTTTATTCTGGTGAATAAAATAAAATTTATAAATACTTTAACTGCTACTTTGGATATGTGAATGACATCTATCTTTTTATTAGGTTTAATATCTGAAATTGCTATATAAGATTACTTATACTTTAGTTTGGTAAATAAAATTAAATTTATAAATAATAATATAAAGGCGGCCTGACGATTGCGTCCAGCATGAAACAGCCTGTCGCCTCTGAGTGTTGACTTCAATGTTCACTTCTATATTTATTTAAATAATAATATATAAATTCATTGCGACTTTGGATATAGGAAACGAAGATTGACATATTTTTATCAGTAATTGCGATATACTAAGATTTACGCTATGTGTAAAAAGGTTTTATTGTTTTTAGATTACGTACCCACTATTATGTTAATGAACAGTTAAGTAAAAGTCTGTTATTGACAGCGATGTCAATGGTTCAAACTCTTCCCGCCAAAAGAAACGTAGGACTCTAAAAATGGCGGAGATATTGAGAGTTAAAAAAACAATGCCCCAGATTAACCTGCCGTTTGCATAAAAGAACGAATACAAAGAAAAATTATTTGATATCATGCTTTCATGAATAGTGATTATTCTTTTTTGAACTCTAAAAGGCTACGGCTTAAGGGGCATTAAGTACTTTGAATAGATATTTATACGAGAAAATAATTCATTCAACCTTATTAACCAGTCCTGGGTAGGAAGATAAACTACATTCGCGTCCTGGGTAAGACGATAAACTACATCCAACAGCAAGGCCTCTGATCAGGTGGTTTTGAGGAGCGTGGAACCATCTCTTAATTGCTGGTGTTCTCAGGTCCACCCTGACCCGGGGTGGTAGCACCTGTTAGGGTCCCAGGTATGGGCAAATAGTTAACACCCAAACTTGTGTAAAAATAGGTTTTAATACCAGACATACTTTGTAATAAAAAAAATTATTACCAGCAATAATTTTTGAAGGAAAAATTATTATCAGCAATACTTAAAAAAAATACCAGCAATACACACAGCTATACATTGTTTGGAAACAAATATGACCAGCTGTAGATTTCTTCAAGGAAAAATATTCCCAGAAATAGATTTTTGAAGAAAGACATTACCAGCAATAAAAATTTTGTCAGCATTAAATAAACGATTGAGGTTGATACGCCGTAAGACAAAAACGAAACGAAACGAAACGAAACCAACCTTATTAACTTAATGTATGAACGACTTTTCAATTCAAGCAAGTTTTAAGCAATACTATTACAGGCTAATTTACAGATGTAAATGAAACAGTTAAGAAATTTCTTTTTGTAGAAAATGCCTTCCAAAAGCTACGCAAAGTATTAAGAAACAGGAAATTTTCGTTAGAAAGAAAAGAAAACAGAAGTGATATGTTATGTAAGTTCTTTTATATTCGCGGATGAAGAAGAGACTTGAAGCAGCAGAAACGCGATTCTACAGAATATTGCTAAGAATACCATGGAAGGAACATGTGAACAACGACGAAGTTTTAGAGTAAGTGAAAACACTTATACATATGTTCAGAAAGAAATAGTTGAAATATCTAGGGCACATAATGAGGAAAGAGGGCTTGGCAATTTTCCCACTCACAGGACATATTGAGGGCAAGAGGTTTGGATGAAAGTAACGTTTAACATAGCTAGCGAGACACTATTTACATTATTCTGACAAATGTCCTCATCTTTGTCGCCATATTTATTACAACGTTTCGGCCGTTGTACGTTCCGGCCTTCTTCAGGTGGTTGGAATGTCAAACTGAACCCTTTATTTCGCTCACTGGGGTAGACTGTTCTTGTTCCACGTGCCATGTTTAATGGATGTCAGTTATCTCCTGTTAGTTTCCCTCTCCAAGTTCTCCACTGCCTTCACCGGGTATTGAACTCACACTCTTTGGGTCTTGTCACTGGATCTAACTAACGCCTTTATCCACTGTGCCATGTGTCCTTGAGTTCAATACTCGGTTAAGGCAGTGGAGTCCGAATAATGTAAATAGTGTACATAATGCCTCATCTCAGAAATATAGACAGATACCAAACAAGCTTGTGTGAATGGATGGCAATATAGAGTTTAGGAGATATAACTAAAAGACAAAATTTTAATATCCTAAGCCTGTGGTTTGTGAAATATACAAGTACACCCCCTATCAGCAACTGCTCTACGCAGTACACTGGAAGAGACTCAGTGTTCGCACATCTGAAATAAGGTTTGGAATTGGAAAAAAATGAACTCTATCAATGTTCTGTGTAACACTGTGTGTGTAAAAGAGGAGAGAATAAGACATGTTATTCTAAAAAAAAACCCCAAAAAACAGACCCTCCGTTTGTTGGAAAAGTATGGTATTTCTGAAATACAAAAGATTTGATAGGATCAGTGAAAGTTGCAAATACTTCAAAAAAGAAAGAAAAGGTAAGATGTCGCAATGATTTTTCATTGGACTGAGAAGTGACGAATCAGCAACTAGCAAGAAGGTGAGATTTCCTGGTAAAATAGGAGATCCTCCCTACAAAATTCTCCATTGAGGTTTTTGGCTTGGTAGCGAGCAGATGGTCAGGAAAAAGGCTGGGGTAGGGATGTTTTCTCCCACACTATAACCTCTCCGTCACTGACAAGTAGTCAGAAACATTTCCCTTCTGGCGACAATAAAAGCATCACATAACTTTTATTAAATTCTATTGTTAGAATTGCTCTATTTTATTATTAGTTATTGTACTACGGCGCCTGGCTTGATGAATTTCATCTTGAAATGATTAAACATCTGGAAAAGATCAGTAGAAATATTTATAAAATCAGTATAAAAATGTCTATATTATTCAATGAAACATGTTTGAGCGAAGATATGCTGCTTAAACACGCACACGCACTCATATATATTTATTTATTATAAGTTATTAGATTTGAACATTTAAGTTGCCACTACAAAAATGCAACTTTGTTTCGATGCCCAATTCAGACATATCATCAGGTGGTGATCCAAGATAGTTGTAAACGATTTAAAAAAAAATGCTACTTATGAAACATCACTTCTTTTTATAATTCTATAAAATTAGAAAGACATAAGGAAAATTCCATAAAAGAAAAAGGAAGAAATATATATTTTTACCATAAAAGGAAAAGAAAGAAATACACAGTTTAAAGCAGAGAAAAACAAGAACAAGAAATGAATAAAAGGAAAAAGAAAGAAGAAAGAGAAATTGAAAATGGTAAGAAAAGAAAGACATGAGAAATCAAGGTTCAGTATAAAGATCTACAAGTTCTGGGTTGTTTGAGGATTTTCCATTTAACTTCAGCTGTTTTGTTTTCACCTTTCAATAATTGCTCTGTTTTTGTATTGAACTCTGTTTTAAATTAATATTATAAAAGTTTTAATTTATATTCGTTTCGTTCTCTTTATATACATACATACATACATACATACATACATATATATATATATATATATATATAGTTGCGTTAATTCGAGTTTGTGACCCTGGGTGTGACCCTCTGCGATCGTCAGACAAACTCCAACAATCGTAAACCCGGTTTCACAAACTCACATCAACGCAACTAAATATGGAAGCTCTGTAACTGATATTGACCGCTTTTCAAGAAGTTTCGCGCATATATAATATATAAATAATATATATAGGAATTGCATAGATATATATATATATATATATATATATATATATATATATATATATATATATTAGGGAGTATATATTTTATATTATAAAGAGGTAATTATACAAAAACTAATATGCCTGTTCGCCATTAATTACATTAATATTACTTATTAATTTTTTCATATTCCCTCACACTCAGTGCCCCTTTTTATCTTGATGGCTTCGTTGACTGCCTTGTAGTGAAATAATTAATTAATTTTATATATATATATATATATATATATATATATATATATATATATATATATATATATATATATATATGTGTGTTTTTTTCTTTGGGCTTTGGACTTGCATGCTAGACGATTATTTTCGGCTAACGTACATGTTCTTTGTTCTTTTTTTATACCTTTTTTCCCCTTCGGTATTGGTTTGATCATTTTGCAAATCAAGACACCGAAGGCTTTCCGAACGAGTATAATTTCTTATACTTATAAGATCACTCCTACTACTACTAATATATATATATATATATATATATTTATTTAATTTTTCTTGTGTACGAACAAGAGCTTTCCATGTTGGACAAAGGGTGTGTAAGAACTGTCCAAATGTTTTATTTTTCCGAGCGCTTTCAAATAAAACATTTGGACAGTTCTTACACACCCTTTGTCCAGCAAAGAAAGCTCTTGTTCGTACACAAGAAAAATTAAATAAAAAACTTAACCGTAGTACCTTGTCTGTCGTTTTTAATGAAACTTGCATAAAAGAAGGATTGTTGCCTAAATATACTCACTACACTTCAACTGTTTGAGGTTATCCCTGGTAATTTTTTAAAAATTGGCTCCCCCCAATAGTTGTTTTGTATTTTAAATAAGAGAAAATTATTATACACGGTTATAAAAAAGTGAGAGATGCTTTTTTGTTAAAGATTTTATTATGACAAAAAGAAAAAAGCATTTTATGATTACATTTTGCTCTCCTCAAAATATCCTCATTTAGCCTTGATTACTGCAGCACACATTTTTGGCATTTGTTGCAAAGATTTCTCAAAGTATAAGTTTCATAATTGATTCCATTCTTTTTCTATTTCATTTCTTTTTTTTCATGTTTCTGTCAAGTCCATCCCATGCTAATTCTGGGGGTGGCTTCAAAATTTTGAATTGTATTTTTGTATATATATATATATATATATATATATATATATATATATATTATAAAGAGGTAATTATACAAAGAATGTAATATATAATTATTTCGTTTTAGAGTTTATTTATAAATGAAAAATTACAACCTGGGGAAGGAAATGTGATATTTTCGAAAGTACTCGCTGCTCTAAAACACCAGATACATCTGAAAACAATTTTATGCATAAGGAACGTGTCATTCAATTGTTAGTAAGTTAATGCTATATATATATATATGTATATATATGTATATATATATATATATATATATATATATATATATATATATATATATATATATATATATACTGTAAGCAGATGTCAGTCGTACAGTGTAGACCTTTCGAAAAAATTAAAAATTATATACATAAATCCTTACCTTATCAAAGAATATTCGTACATTAGAAAAAATAACAAAATATTTCCTGCATATTTAGTCATGTACGGAAAGAAATCTTTTTAATTCTTTTATCTTATTGATTAATCGATTTATCATTTTTATGGTTTATCAACCCTTTGTAAGTTATTTAAAGACGAAACATATTTTAGATTGTAAAAACATTTTGCTTTGTGGAGTGAACACTGCATTAACATTTAAAAACGTAACAATAACTATTTAACCCATAGCTGAGAAGGAGGAGACGAATTCATGCCATTCCCAAGCGTATTTGTGCGTAAGTGAATGTAATGAACCCGACAAGAATTCGAACACGGCTCTCCGATTTCTGACAACGATTGATTTCGACTTAAACACAATTCCTGCAATGGATGCCTACTCCAGGACCAATACATACATACATACATACATACATACATACACTGAACTGCTACGTAATATCGGTCCTCTTTTATAGCAGTGAATGCTAGCCAATCAGATGAAGGACGCACTTGAGGCAAGAGAACTGTTTCTACAGAAGGATACTAAGAATGCGATGGACCCAACATGTGAGCAACGACAAAGTTTGAGGGAAAATGGAGTCAAAAAGGACACATATACTTAACATAAAGAGAGTTGAGATTCCTAGGTTACCTACTGAGGAAAGCAGGCTTAGAAAATTTGATACTCACAGGACAGATTGAAGGCAAGAGGAACAGAGAAAAGCAACGAATACCCTACCTAGCGAACTTCAGCAAATGGATGGCAGAACAAGTTTTAGGAGAGATAAGAAAATTAACGGCTACAACGTATAGGAAATTGTGGAGAGCCATAATCACCAACGTGCGGAACAGACACGGAATATAGAATAAGAAGAGGATTTAAACTCAAGCCCAGACCTAAAGTGGAATTCACATGTATTAGGTCATCCCATAAGTTCTGTCCGAATTTTAACTTTTTGTTAAAATGAACGAAATTTAAAGAGTATTTTATAATGTCTAATGGAGCTGAATATTATTTTTATGTTTAGATGCATTTAAACTGGTCAAATTTTATTTCAAAGAACAATAAAATTAAATTTTGTTTGATTAAAACACTGCTAACCTGGAAGTACCCAAGAATCATTTGAGGCACATAATGCTTTATGAGTTCAAGAAAGGAAACTCAGCAGCCGAAGCGGCTAGAAACATTCACTCAGTTTATGGAGAGGAATGTGTGAATGAAAGAACTTGCAGAAGATGGTTTACAAAATTCAGAGGTGGAGATTTCACCCTTGAAGATGAAGATCAAACCGGACGTCCAGTTGAGTTTCATGAAAAGTTTCTTGAAGCAGCCCTTGAAGAAAATCCTGCTTTATCAGTTGAGGAATTGGCAGTGGTTCTCAGTTCAAACCATACAACTGTTCATCGTCATCTTCAACAACTTGGAAAAGTTCCTAAACTTGGAAAATGGGTGCCTCATGAATTGTCTGAAAACAACGTCAAATCCCGATTTGACATCTGCTCTTCTCTCCATTCTCGCCAACTTGTTTCACCTTTTTTGGATAGACTTGTGACTGGCGACGAAAAATGGATCTTTTATCGAAATGTTAAGCGCCGTAGACAGTGGCTTGGTAAAGGGGAAGGACCCCAGTCACAGCCGAGAAGGGAACTTCATGGGCAAAAGGTTCTTCTTTCAATCTGGTGGGATTGCCAAGGAATAATCCACTTTGAATTCTAACCACCTAATGCAACAATTAATGCTCAAATATACTGTCAGCAATTAGAGCGTTTGAACCAAGCTTTGAGGAAAAAAAGACCTGCTCTAGTGAATCGAAAACGGGTGATGTCTCATCAGGACAATGCGCGACCACACACAGCAAGAATCACGTCAGAAAAGATCGAAGAACTTGGTTGGGAGAAAATTCCTCATCCACCTTATTCTCCCGACCTTGCTCCTTCAGACTACCATTTGTTTCGTAGCTTACAGAATCATTTGGAAGAAACAGCTTTTGCAACACGGGAAGAGGTTAAAACTGACATTTGTGAGTTCTTCGAATCAAAGCCAAAAGAATTTGACAGTAATGGAATTAGTAAGCTTGTTAATAGATGGAAGGAAGTCATAGATAATCAGGGAAAATACATTGTTGATTGAATCTGTAATTAAATCTAACATTTGGTCACTTGTTTTCTTTATTCAAAATTCGGACAGAACTTATGGGATGACCTGATAGAATTGCTTGTTTTCTTGTGTCGCTCCAAGAGGTACTTGTTTCTTCTGAAAATGCTCTCTTTTTACAAGAATCAGATCAGAAAAAAAAGAATTATTGTTGCCATATTTGGGTTGGTGTTGCACAATTCTCACTCTCCAGCCTTGATAGTGTTGAAAACAGACTACGCGGCCTTGTAGGCGAATAACTGTTTTCTACCCTATAACCGAAATATTGCATCTCGCTACCGGGCAACTGTTTCCATGTTCTGGCTAAATCCATTCTTTAGTTCTTCCAGTTCAGCCCAGCCAGCCCAGTATTGCATCGGTAAGAAACAAGATCCACAACTTCTTCTCGAGAACTGCTATTTGGTGAAACAGGCTCCCGCGAAGATGCTTTCCTGATCTCTACAATCTTAACCTCTTCAAGTGTAAGGCAAAACGTTATCCATGTTACATATCCTCATAATCTGCACTGCTTACTTACGTCATTACAATAAACTACCCTGGTTGTCTCTTGGACCGTATTACTCTACATTGAGTGTCTCTTAGACTTTATACTGGGTGAAAAGTATTGAAAATTATGCAGTGAATCTGTTGATTCAACTATTCATCCCTATCAGTATACATTTCCTTCTCGTATGTATGAAAACTTTGACTGTGGCAATTTCTTTTTAAACTTCAAGACCTATGTCCACAGATCTTACCTCCTGATGTATCGATCAAGTTAGAACCTTTCAACTTGTTGACTACACTCTTTTGCCTTACAACTGAGCCACACTCAACCGGATATTTGCATACTCAAGCTCGATGTCGAGTAGATGAGTGTATCACCTAATTCTGTGTTCGTCAGTCTAGGTGTATAGATTTTGGCATGTGAGGACTTGGGGATAATGACTCTTCTTCGGAAATGGAGTATTAGGAACAAAATCATTTGGCACTAAAGTAATTTCTCTTTATTTTTTAGAAGTTTTTTTTTATTATTATTTTGGGGTTCTTCCGTTTTTTTCTTGGTTCCTTTGTTTTCTATGCTGATTTTTATTTCTTTTTCCTTTTCTAAGAATTCCTTATTATCGCCAACAACGATTTCATGTCAAGCGGTCGTCAATGCCAAACATCCATTGCGAAGTGTAGGCATCACAGACGTCCGGAAACCAAACTTCCGGTGTCCATAGAAGAGAGGCTGCCGGGAGAAGATAGGCATTGATTTCGGCCGGCAATATAGTGTCCACTTAGCTTAAGGTTAGCCGAAATATACCATGAATTGAAGAGAGAGAAAACTGTAGAGATAGAAAGGAGAGAGAGAGAGAGAGAGAGAGAGAGAGAGAGAGAGAGAGAGAGAGAGAGAGAGAGAGAGAGAGAGAGAGAGAGAGATTCAGAAAATCAAAAAAGAAAAAAAACAACAATAAAAAAAATCTCGTAAAAGTAAAAAAAAATTTGGTTGATGGTTAACTGGTGGGAAAGATTAGTTGGGGGACGAAGCTGTTCTCATCGGATGAACACATTTACCGGTTTTATTTTTTGTCTATTCATCTTTTTATTGGTCATTAGTTTCTTTCTTTCTTTGTCTTCGAATTCCTAGTCATTCTTTCTTTCTTTCTTTCTTTGTCTTCAAATTCTTTGTCATTATTTCTTACTTTCTTTCTTTATTTATTTCTTTGTCTTCAAGATTTGTTTCATTATTTCTTTCTTTCGATCTTTCTTTCTTTCTTTCTTTCGTTCTTTCTTTCTTTTGTTCTTTCTTTCTTTGTCTTCAAGTTCTTTGTCATTAATTCTTTCTGTCTTTCTTTCTTACTTTTTTTCTTTCTTTGTCTTCGAATTCCTTGTCATTCTTTCTTTCTTTGTCTTCAAGATCTTTGTCATTATTTCTTTCTTTCGTTCTTACTTTCTTTTTTCTTCTTTCTTTCTTTCTTTCGTTCTTTCTTTCTTTTGTTCTTTCTTTCTTTGTCTTCAAGGTCTTTGTCATTAACTCTTTCTGTCTTTCTTTCTTTCTTTGTCTTCGAATGCCTTGTCATTCTTTCTTTCTTTCTTTCTTTCTTTCTTTCTTTCTTTGCCTTCAAATTCTTTGTCATTATTTCTTTCTTTCTTTCTTTCTTTCTTTGTCTTCAAGATCTTTGTCATTATTTTTTTCTTTTGTTCTTTCTTTGTTTTCTTTCTTTCTTTCTTTCTTTCTTTCGTTCTTTATTTCTTTTCTTCTTTCTTTCTTTGTCTTTAAGTTCTTTGTCATTAATTTTTTCTTTCTTTCTTTCTTTCTTTCTTTGTCTTCGAATTCCTCATCTTTATTTCTTTTACTCAATCTTTCTTTCCTTTTTTCTTTAAACTCTTCTTTAAATAAAATGTAGCAACATGATTCCGCTACAAGACAATTTGCAAATGTTTAAAAAGATTTGTCTCTACATATATATGAGACATTGTTAAAAAAATTTTGACCCTGAAGATGAACAATGATGTTCGAAAGTACTTGGTTATCGTACGGACAATATTTATTTCGATATCATTTTCAAATAAAAAGTCTCATTAGAAAATATGAGAAAATACAAAAGAAAATAGGCAGGACTATGTTGTCTTTGACATTCAACAAATGTTTAATATATATATATATATATATATATATATATATATATATATATATATATATATATATATATATATATATAAAATTTTACTGCTGTCACTTGTATACCTAGAAAAGAAGCAATGGCATTGCGTGTAGTAACTTCAAGGAAACTGCTGCTAACAATTAGAAATAGAGATCTGAATTTTAGGGGACATCAGTTGAAGAAAGAATACTTCGAGAATAAAACGCTCACAGGGCATATTGTTCTTAAGAATAACAGGAGGAAAACAACGTGTACTTTATATCCGGGTTCTAATTGATGATGGATTTTGTTTCTTACAGTTGAGGATTTCTTGATTCTGTTCGCTCCTCTTTTTCCGCCCCCTCTTGTTTTATTTTATTTATTTTTTAAAAATTATCTCCTTCTTTTTTCAATCGAAGATTCTCTTTTCTTTAACCTACGCCCAACTTTCAATCAATAAACTAATCGATGTCTGCGATACTTTTCGATTGATGCTATCACCTGGTCAGCAAATGTCAGACTGAAGCCCCAAATGCCGACATAAGAAATTCGCTTTCACGTACACAATGGCAGCCATCAAAATGCCCGTACAGAAATAGACAATATAGAAATTCCCCCCCCCCTCTCTCTCTCTCTCTCACACACACACACACACACACACACACACACACACACACACACACACACACACACACACACACACAGACATTATCTATATATCTATCTATGTCAGTATCTATCTATCTATCTATCTATCTATCTATCTATCTATCTCAGCCTGTTCATATCTATCTATCTATCTATCTATCTATCTCAGCCTGTTCATATCTATCTATCTATCTATCTATCTATCTATCTATTTATCTATCTATCTATCGCAGCCTGTTCATATCTATCTATCTATCTCAGCCTGTTCATATCTATCTATCTATCTATCTATCTATCTATCTATCTATCTATCTATCTATCTATCTATCTATCTATCTATCTATCTATCTATCTATCTATCTATTTCAGTCTGTTTCTATCTATATATCTATCTATCTATCTATCTATTTCAGTCTGTTTCTATCTATCTATCTATCTATCTATCTATCTATCTATCTATCTATCTATTTCAGCCTCTTCATATCTATCTATCTATCTATCTATCTATCTATCTATGTCAGTATGTTTATATCTATCTCTCTGAGTCTGTTCATATTTATCAATCTGTCTCAGTCCATTTATTTCTATCTATCTTAGTCTGTTTCTATCTATCTATCTATCTATCTATCTATCTATCTATCTATCTATCTATCTATCTCTCTGTGTGTGTGTGTGTGTGTGTGTGTGTGTTTGAGTGTGTGTATGTACTGGTTACCGAGTAGACATCCACTGCATGAATTGTGTTTAATTAGTAATCAATCAGAGAGCTGTGTTCGAGTCATGGAGTTATTTTGATCAGTGAAGCATTTCCTTAAGGGTTTTGTAAATTCATAAATAATATTGCTCCTCTATAATTCGGATCTTGCAAGTCAGTTGTTATTTTTGACGATAAGATTAGCTGTTTTATCTTTTTTTTTAAATAGATAATTTAATTTTCTTGTTTTAGTCGACTGGTGTTTTTTCATTTCTTAATAATGTTTCTAAGGCCAAATTCATTCTGTTTATACTTAACGTGTATTTGATTTTTATAGAAAATCTTGATATTACTGCTTTTATCTTTACGTTGTTTTTGCTTCCTGTGGAAAGAAATAATTTAATTTGGTTATCTATGAGGTAGTCCGGAAAACTGTTATTAACTAACGTCTGTTTGACGTTGTTGAGTTGTTTAAAAAATAACGGACGAGAGGATGAATTCTCGTGCGCTCTCTTAAGGAATTTTTTATGATATCTATTTTATATTAAGTGGATATTTGTTCAAACAATCTAGGTGGAACGAGTTTCTACTTATAGATTTTTTGCATAATGAAGTGGTGAATGTGTCATTACTTGTTGCGGCGTCATCCCTCTGATGAGGCTATTGTGGACTATTCCACTTACTATAAAATTAGTAGGAAAGTAAGCCTCGATGGAACGGTGATATAGACTGAACGCTGGTCAATCGACACACATTCCCAAGTCCTGTAACATTCTTCTGTTGTATTTACTGTTTATTACACTATTTATCTGCAACCTCTTGTTTTGTTATTTCTTAACCATTACTTGTGCAGTCTTCTGCCAATTTCTGTATCGTAATACTTGGATCGCTTTCCAATTTTGCCAGTACTAATTTTCTCAACTCTGCGTCTCTTTCCGATACCAGCCCTTGACGAAACACCAAGCACTTAAAATTGTCTGCGCTTAACTCTGCCAGCTTGAATTCTTCACAATGCTTATTCACATTGGCTGCGTACGTTATATAGTCTTGTTCGTTATCTTTCATCAGATTCAAACATTTCCACCTCTTGTAGAACAGAGATGTCTTTTTACTAAATAATTCACTTAATATATTTACCGCCTCGGTAAATGTCAACTCGCTAGTTTTTTTAAAAGAAGCCTAACCTTCTTTCCTTCAGACCACGAGTGGCAGTCCTCGTTATACACATCCGTATATTTTTTATAATACTCCGCAGAAGTTATCTCTTCATCTGGACTGTACGTGAATATTTCAATTGAATTCCATATTGTATTCTCTGGTAAAAAACATTTTGTAGATTTTCCTCTTTCCTCTTTTCAGTTATTTCCAGAATTTTGTTTTGAAACTCCCTATGCATCTGTTCCATTTTTTGTTGGAATTGCATTTGTCTATTGAAAGTTTACTCCTGTAGCTGCACCTGGAATGTTGTTTGTGCTCTAATATTTTCGTCTGTTGTTCCGACTGGAACTTAAAGAATTCCCGGAATAGACTTTTACATTCCACCATCTTCGCAAAAATTTTACACAATGTCTAAATACTGTAGAGGGGGGGGGGGCCTACGAATTTGCAATTCGTGACCTATTTGAGCAAACTGTATTATCGAGAAAAATATTTCTTTTCTCGACAGATTTTTTCGTCACCAAGTTGACGTCTTGGCTTGCGACAAACTTTGCCAAGTTTTTTTTTCTTTTAAGTGTGAATCCGAGACCTTGTCGCCGAAGTTATTGTGGCGAGCGAATTTTTTCTTCCTCCGTATGAGTGCGAATCCACGTCGCCAAATTTGTTGTGGAGTTATTTCGCAGTGGAGGCTTGTATTTGTACTAAAATCGGTCCTAAGTAAGTTTGACGTACCAAACGTTAGGAACTTGATATAATAGGTATTACGCAGAGTAATCTTGTGGTCGCTGACTACTTTCGTATTCGACTAACTGTCGACTACTGTCGTCCGACATCGACTGACACTCGTTCCTCTTACTGCTCCTGCTTATATTAAGTGGGAGAGTCTAATAACTATATAATAGGTGTGTTTCACCATAACAGTCATTGCCTCGTGTGGGGATCATCTCTGCCTGGTGGCAGAGAGTTTGATCAGCACAGCTGGAGACGAATCTCTGACTGCAGAATATCTACCAACCACACCACGCATTCATATGTGGCACAAGGCGGAATTTAATGTGAGGTATCGGTGCCCGTAGGCTCAGCCAATAGTTCCCCGTAGACCCCGTATATAACGGGGTCTGATAGCTGTTTCCCGAGACAAGTTTCTGCCCTTTGCTCGGAGGCGGAGTGTTTGACCAGCACAGCTGGAGACGAATCTCCAACTGCAGACCAACATACAGTATTTACTACTGTATGTGGGAATGGTGATATACCGAGTATCGTCCGTAGGTATGCTACAACAATATCTAACAGCTGTAACATGTAAATGTTTCTTAAAAAAGAGTCCTGCACTTGTCAATAAGGAAATCTTGTTCTTCATAACAACACAGTGACGCTTACAGCAATAAGAACATAAGAAGTCATTTTTTAAAGTGTTTTCTACTGCGGTCGCCATATTCACATGACCTTGCACCAGCCATATTCAAGTGTTTGTCGGAAACTTTTCACACCAAAACTTGCAGAATTTTACTAGAAAGTTATTGAAGAACTGCCAGAAGATATTGCGAATAGCGTTGAATATATCATTAAAAATAAAAATGTACTTTGTTTATTGAAGACTAAAACTTATAAATAAAAACGGAAATTATCCTGAATCTGCCATATATATATATATATATATATATATATATATATATATATATATATATATATATATATATATATATATATATATATATTCAGTCACTATATATATATATATATTTAAAGACATTTATATTATGTTTAACGTTCTTTTTATAGATACAAGTATTTAAAAAGAACGTTAAACATAATATAAATGTCTTTAAATAAATTGTCGGATTATGTCCAATTCTAAAATATATATATATATATATATATATATATATATATATATATGTTTATATATATATATTCAGTCACTATATATATATATATATATATATATATATATACGTTTATATATATATACGTTTATATATATATATATATATATATATATATTGTTTTTATCAAGTTTGGGTCATTTTTTAATCTTTCTTTGTAAATTTTTGGCAGTATATATATATATATATATATATATATATATATATATATATATATATATTAACTTTATTCAGCGTCTGTTCCACTATGCTCGACCACCCGAGGATTTTTCAGCAAATAACTGATCGACTTCTTTTTTCACAGTGGGGTACCATGTGTAAATGGTGGGAAAAAAATCCTTCAATTCTAATTCGACAGAAATGCTGAGAGAAATTTTGTATCAAAAAATCTTAAAAACACATGAAGAAATTGCCGATTTGTGAAAAAATTTATCTGAAATTCCAGTGTTCAAAATAGAGCAAGTGAATTGGCCACTACAAAGGTGATATGACATTTCACCTCTTTAAGGAATTATATGCCTGAGCAAGACACCATAAATAGCTTCATTTACAATTTTTAGGGGTTTTATCTTAATGGAAACACAGGAAAATATCCCCAAATAACCCGAAACGATTAATTTCAGTTTATAATTTCAAAGTTGCTTTACAGTCTTAAAACAAATTCCCTCTTATATTGCACATTTCAACACCCTGTAAGTTTTGCAGCCCCAGAAGAAAATTACATTTTTTTCCAAAGATAAACGTTTAAAAATTTAATTTCCACTAATACCAGTTTGCTTCTATTGTTATATTTTCAATAATCTTTTATCAGATTTTCTCTACCGACTGCTACTAAAATATAATATAATTATAATCAAATTCTATATCAAACCATATAATAATTATTAATGTGTATTTATTTATATATTTCCTGTCCCATCTGTAGTGGGAAGGGAGGTAAATCAAACTAAGTTAATGAATTTATGTGTGATTACTTCCTTTACTTGTTTTAATAATCTATACAAATAAAATATTTATCTACATTAAGACAAAATTAGTTTACAAGCGAAATGAACCGTTTAATTAATAAGTTCTTTAACTTATATTTGTTAGATTGTGGTCTTATTTGTTCAAGCCTTTTATGTGAGGCACTCAGCTACCCTTGTTTATTAAGTGATTTTCTTGCTTGGTCTTGAGATAGGCTTTGTCGTCGCCGTTTTTATCGTTCTATTGCTAATCTTTTTCTTCCGATAGATATTTCCATTTAACTGTTCTATTAAACACAACATTTTTTAATCAAGGAATCATAGATACTATTGAACTTTTTTTTAAATTAAAGAGAACGGATTAATTTAAACGGTTTATTTGGCCTTTACTTTGGTTATGAATTCTTTATCTCCGCCTTATTGAATCTCAATAAATTATTTCAAGACTTTTTTTGTTTTATTGCATCTCACTATTAAAACTTTCTAAGAATTGCCGTCATTTTTGACGACGCGGGTACATTACTATAACAACAAACAGAAAAAAGAAAGAAAATGTTATTATTAAACATAGAATCTGTCTATATTTCTGAGATGAGGTATTATGTACAGTATTTACATTAGTCGGACTATTGTCCTCATCTTTGTCGCCATATTTGTCACAACGTTTCGGCCGTTGTACGCTCCGGCCTTCTTCAGGTGGTTGGAATTTCGAACTGAACCCTTTATTTCGCTCACTGGGGTAGACTGTTCTAGTTCCACGAGCCATGTTTGATAGATGTCAGTTATCAGTTATCTCCTGCTAATTTTCCCTCTGAAAGTTCTCCACTGCCTTAACCGGGTATTGAACTCACACTCTTTGGGTCTGTCACTGGATCTAACCAACGCCTTTATCCACTGTGCCATGTTTCTAGTGAGTCCTATATTACTATTCGGATTTTCATTTCTAGTCTATCCTCTGTTACTATTATGATTGTCATTTCAAGTCTATCCACTGTTAATATTCGGATCGACAATTCTAGTCTATCCTCTATTACTATTCGGAACGCTATTTCTAGTCTATCCTCTATTACTATTCGGATTGTCATTTCTAGTCTATCCTCTATTACTATACGGATTGTCATTTCTAGTCTATCCTCTATTACTATTCGGATCGCCATTTCTAGTCTATCCTCTGTTACTGTTCGGAATGTCATTTCTAGTCTATCCTCTATTACTATACGGATTGTCATTTCTAGTCTATCCTCTATTACTATTCGGATTGTCATTTCTAGTCTATCCTCTGTTACTGTTCGGATTGTCATTTCTAGTCTATCCTCTATTACTATACGGATTGTCATTTCTAGTCTATCCTCTATTACTATACGGATTGTCATTTCTAGTCTATCCTCTACTACTATACGGATTGTCATTTCTAGTCTATCCTCTATTACTATTCGGATCGTCATTTCTAGTCTTTCCTATATTATTAATAGGATTGTCATTTCAAGTCTATCCTCTATTACTATTCGGAATGTCATTTCTAGTCTATCCTCTATTACTATACGGATTGTCATTTCTAGTCTATCCTCTGTTACTGTTCGGATTGTCATTTCTAGTCTATCCTCTATTACTATACGGATTGTCATTTCTAGTCTATCCTCTATTACTATACGGATTGTCATTTCTAGTCTATCCTCTACTACTATACGGATTGTCATTTCTAGTCTATCCTCTATTACTATTCGGATCGTCATTTCTAGTCTTTCCTATATTATTAATAGGATTGTCATTTCAAGTCTATCCTCTATTACTATTCGGAATGTCATTTCTAGTCTATCCTCTACTACTATCCGGATCGTCATTTTTTTTCTTATATTACTATTAGGATTGTCATATCTAGTCTATGCTCTATTACTATTCGGATCGTCATTTCTATTCTTTCCTATATTACTAATCGGATTGTCATTTTAAGTCTATCCTCTGTTACTATTCGGTCGTCATTTCTAGTCATTTCTTCTGTTACTATTCGGATCGTCATTTCTAGTCTGTCCTATATTACTATTCGGATTGCCATTTCTAGTCTATCCTCTATTACTATTTGGATTGTCATTTTTTTCTTATATTACTATTATGATTGTCATTTCTTGTCTATCCCCTGTTACTATTCGGATCGTCATTTCTATTCTTTCCTATATTACTAATCGGATTGTCATTTCTAGTCTATCCTCCTTTATTATTCGGATCTCTATTTCTATTCTATCCTCTTTTACTATACGGACCACTATTCTCTACTCTATTCACTTTATTATGCCTCTATCCGGATCACTAAACGGGTTACTATTCGAGCGAGTCTTATCGAGTAACTACTATTAGTGTGAGTGTTATTCGAAGGCGTCTGACACCAGTGTTGTTCAACGGCGTATTATAGTTGTATCTGCGATTACAAAGTCTCTACTACAACGAGCATTACGGAAGTGACAACGAGTATTCGTTGGCATCACAAAAGTGGCAACGAGTGTTCGTTGACATCACAAAAGAATCGCAATACATTGTTGACTTTTGCTTCATAGCATCTCACTATTAAAACTTTCTAACAATTGCCGTCATTTTTGACGACACGGGTACATTAGTCATATTAATAATTGCTAATCAACTCAAGAAATATTGATTTTTATCTTAGTCATTGTCACTGACTTAACATGATTTTCATGCAAAAATATCGGACTCTATTACCCCTTGGCCTGTGAATGATACACTCTATGTTTTTTCAAACATAGATGGATATCTGTTTTTATTAATAGAATTATGTGAAGCCTGGAATCATTAATAATCCAAACGTACAATATCTGAAAAATACGAGATCTGATAAAAAAAAGAAACTGCTCTTTTACAATGGTAACGGAATGAAAGTTCGCCGAGTGAAGCCGCTTGGCCCGTACTGGCCTTGAACTCTGTCGCGCATGGACACTAAATTATAACTTCCTCGCACACTTCAGATGGTTATAGCAGTGCTTGGAATGAAAGTGTGTGTAGTGTGGTCATTTCATTACACCACAGAGGTCCCATCAGTGGCCATGGCTTGTGCTTCAGCTCTTTTGCCCAAGCACAACATTTCCGATTCCACCATATTCCCTAGATCTTGCATCTTGCGAATTTTTCCTCTTCAAAAATCAAATCCCACTTGGAAGGGAACGAGATTTCAAAACGGTGGGGGAAATCCACAAGAACAATTTGACGAGGCAGCTGTTTATTATCCCAAACTACGAGTTCCAGGAATGCTTCCATTAATGTCATCAACGCTGGATAAAGTGTGGTTCCTGAAGGGGACTACTTCGAAGGAGATTAAATCCCGAATTGTTATATGTTGTAGTTTTCTTTTTATAGCACTAGTCGCGAGAGTTTTTATGAGACCGCGTATGGCAAAAAGGCATGAGTCATCGTCTTCGTCGGCATCCGTCCGTCTCGGGAGACGATGGAGTAGCGATGTAGGTGCTAGACGATGGCGTTACATCGCCTCTGGTGACTGTGTAGTCCCACTCTGGAGCGGCACTTCCCGTGTTGTGCCGATGTCTTGCGACGTCGCTGGAGTGTCCTCTCCAGTGCGCTACGAGCCTGGGTGGGATGTATGGAGAACTAAGGCTGCCCGGACGTCCCACTCCCGGCCTTGCTAGTAGAGCCCAGAGGAGAGGATGAACCAATAAAGTTTGATACCAACGCGGCTACAGGAGTTGCCGGAAGGTAGCACAGAGTGACGTCCATCCGCCTTCGAGGCTCCACTCCGGATTTGTGTAGGGTTTACTCCTTAGCCTTTTCTTATCCCGAAGATTTCCACAAGGCACTGGAGCTATTTAGCCCATAGCTGGGGTTTAGTTCATGGGCACCAGGGCGTGTCCACACACCGCTGGGCCTGAATGCCGCATGTTAAGGGGGCCAAACTCCTTCCCCGTCCCCTGTAGTTTAGCCCAATTCCGCAAGGTGATCGGTTGCCATGTGTCGCCAAGTGGGGGCACTACATAGGGTTTGCTGATGGAGAGGCTTTACACTGGCGGGGGAAGTCTTAGGCGCTCAGCTCCCCTTTTCGCAACGCTGCTAGCCAGCGGCGGTAGCTGAAAGCGAGAAGCGACAAGCACTACCACTACAGGCTACCACACTACACTCATCACAACAGCCGTTGAGACACATAAAAGGTGTGAGTACTTAAGTTAAGTTGTAACATTTCTCTCTAATCATAACAGAAGCAGATACTCGTGTCAACTTGAAGGTAACGACTACTCCCGACTTTTCATTTATTCCCGCCTCCCCACGAGCAATACTCATACGAAGCAATGGTTTATTTTTCTGGGGAATCATAGAGTAGTTAACTCTCATTCAATTCCATCTGACGTTGAACAGGACTCTCTTTGGACAAGTGCCATGTCCTATCAGGTCATTGGCGATCATGATTCTTCACAGCTTCCCCTCTTTATATCTGGAAACTAACAGACATTGTAAGGAAAGATAGTTGGATGATTTCCAGTTGCGTTCTCCACGATTTGGATTTCAGAATTTTTCTTCTCTTAGATTGGTTGCCACTTAAGACGTCTTCTTTTATGTGCTGTGTTCATTCAGGACGTAGACGATCATGGCTCTGCACTCCCCCCCCTATCCGTTAGAGTTTTCAATATGTTTTGTCCTTTTGCTATTTTTCACAGACCCCGTTCTATCATCCACTTGCTTAAACCCGCTAAGTATGTCACACGTTGTTTTCCCTTCTCTCGATTTCCCTCTATCCGCCCTGTGAGTATCAGATTCTCCAAGCCCTCCTTTCTCATTACAAGTCCCAGAAATTTCAGCTTCTCCCTGATGTTAAGTATAAACTTCCTCTTGTTTGCATCCTCTTCAAATGGTTGGTCCATTGTAGCCTTAGCATCCTTCTGTAGAACCAGACCTACGCTTCCTTTTCTTCGTCTTGAGGAGACCGTCCAACATTCGCTGCCGTAAAGAAGAACAGATGCCACGTAGCAGTTCCGTCCTATTTTCTTTGTTGCCAACGAAATCCTCCTGACTAGTATTACTCTGCCTCGCTGTTGGAATGCGTCTTTGGTCATCCCAATTTAGTCTTCGTATCTCAGCTTCGCACTTACCGTCCTCTGTCAAAACACTTCCTAGATAATTAATTTTTCAAGATTAGAGAAGCCAGTTCTCGCAGCAATTTAAACCATTGCATTCGCCTGAAAAAGAGCCACGTATAAATGTTCTTCTTTTATGTGCCCTGGCCCTTCAGGGCAGAGCCGATCACGGCTCTCCAGCGTCCTGGGTACGACGTTAAACTGCATCCAAACAGCAAGGCCTCTGATCAGGAGGTTATGAGGAAGCGTGGAACAACCTCTTAATTGCTGGTGTTCCCAGGTCCACCCTGACCCAGGGTGGTAGCACCTGTTGGGGGTCCCAGCTATGGGAAAATAGTGAACTTCCAGGTCTTTTCCAGCACATTGAAACAATGATGTTGCCAGCTATACGTTTTTGAAACAATGATGTTTCCAGCTATACGTTTTTGAAACAATGATGTTGCCAGCTATACGTTTTTGAAACAATGATGTTGCCAGCTATACGTTTTTGAAACAATGATGTTGCCAGCTATACGTTTTTGAAACAATGATGTTGCCAGCTATACGTTTTTGATGTATTTAGTAAATACTGGATCTGGCATTAAATAACCCATAGTGGTTGATATGCCATAAAACCCCAAACAAACAAACAAACAAACATGGCTATCCAAAACTTCTTATCTTCTGCGTTCCTTTGCAGCGTTTTTTGCCATACCTCCCGTCTCCGTTCCGCCATCTATTCACACCGGCTCGTCAGGTAGGTTATCCGCCATCTTTCCCTATATCTCCTACTCATGATATGCCTTTTGAGGGTCAAGTTTTCTAAGCCCTTCTTCCTCATTATGTGTGATCTATTCTTCCCTTTCTTTATTTCAAGTTAGCCATTAATGTGGCAAGAGATACATAAATATATATTGAAAAATTAGTAAATGAATAAAGTCTCGAAAAATATGAACTGTTTTTACAAATTTACGAAATATTAGGTAAAAATTAAAGTTATCCTTTGAGTGGGATTGAACTCACAATATAAGCATCGCTCTCTAACAACAGTGAGTTTTAACTTACTCTTTTAGAAATTACCTAACCACCAATTCGATATTTTCTAAGAATTTTCTTTCCGTTTTTTTTTCTCCTACAACCAAAAAATATATATGATTATTTTTTTCTAAGTTTCTCAAATCTTCACGGCTTAAATGTTTGCTTTTAGGTGATTATTTGTGAGAGAAAAAAGTGACCATTACTTCTGGGCCTTGACTGCAACGTCGTCAGGTCCCACGTTTGATAAATGAGGGGTCACCTAAAACGTCTAACTTCTCGGAGGAGTACGGACAGGAAAATTCTTCTGTGGGGGTTGAAGTGAAAAGAATAGAGTGGTGATTAAAAGATTAATGACACTGAGACGGAGTTGCAACTCAGAGTTTCAATTAAGTTGCTGGGGAGGAGGGGAAAAAGTATTCTTCACACCCAAGGATTTAAAAGTGGTTTTAGTGTCTGTAAAAAAAGCGTATCTATCTATCTATCTATCTATCTATCTATCTATCTATCTATCTATCTATCTATCTATCTATCTATCTATCAAATTCTGATCATTATCTATCTATCTATCTATCTATCTATCTATCTATCTATCTATCTATCTATCAAATGCTGATCATTATCTATCTATCTATCTATCTATCTATCTAGTTCAATCTGTTCATTATCTATCTATCTATCTATCTATCTATCTAATTCTGATCATTATATATCTATCTATCTATCTATCTATCTATCTATCTATCTATCAAATTCTGATCATTATCTATCTATCTATCTATCTATCTATCAAATTCTGATCATTATCTATCTATCTATCTATCTATCTATCTATCTATCTATCTATCTATCTATCTAGTTCAATCTGTTCATTATCTATCTATCTATCTATCTATCTATCTATCTATCTATCTATCTATCTAATTCTGATCATTATCTATCTATCTATCTATCTAATTCTGATCATTATATATCTATCTATTTATCTATCTATCAAATTCTGATCATTATCTATCTATCTATCTATCTATCTATCTATCTATCAAATTCTGATCATTATCTATCTATCTATCTATCTATCTATCTATCTATCTATCAAATTCTGATCATTATCTATCTATCTATCTATCTATCTATCTATCTATCTATCTATCTATCTATTTATCTATCTATCTATCTATCTATCTATCTATCTATCTATCTATCTATACTTACAGATAACATTGGGGTAAAGTGTTGGCCTCTCTGTTAATAAGATACCACATGAAATTGGCGAATTGAGTTTAAAGTAGACGATTTTCAGTCGTACTAATGTCTCAAGAGAAGACATGATTCCACTTTCCCCTGTATGACATTTATATATCATAAAGTCCGACTTTTCCATGGTATCATGTATCACAGGGTCCAAATCTGTCATATTGGCGAGGATTTTGGTCAGCACCAAGTATGTCGAGCTCTCCTTTGCCCTTGACACGCCGACAATCTACGAGGTCAATCGGAAGGCCGACATATCACTCTTTTCCTCACTTTATACATACATACATATAGACATACATACATATATATATATATATATATATATATATATATATATATATATATATATATATATATGTGTGTGTGTGTGTGTGTGTGTGTGTGTGTGTGTGTGTGAAAATATAGTTTTAAGGTGTGCTATATTTACGAGATAAAGTGCTCAATATCAGAGGGAGAGCGTATGTAAATATAAATATAAAAGTGAACATTGAAGTCAACATTCAGAGGCAACAGGCTGTTTCATGCTGGACGCAATCGTCAGGCCGTCAGGCAGAATTATATATATATATATATATATATATATATATATATATATATATATATATATATATATATATATATATATGATCCGCGGTCCTTTCAAGGGGCTGTGGTGAAATAATTTATTACATAGAACTTTAAAGTGGTCTGTTTTTATTTTTATTTAAATTATTAGCTCTGATTTACATTGAGCTCTCTGGATTTTATCCTCTTGGGTCTACTCATACGGATTACCTAGTTTTTCGTAAACTATATATATATATATATATATATATATATATATATATATATATATATATATATATATATATATGCGTGTTTGTGTGTGTGTGTGTGTGTATTTTCACAATTATGACGTCCATTACCAAATAAGAAAAAAAAAACAAGTTTGGGTCAAGTCACTGAATTACTTCAACCAACGCTGGACCAGTGGATAAAAGATACAGCCCGTGAAACTACAACGATATACCTCAGTGGACGAAATAAAGGGTTCGTATCGAAATTCCAATGTATATCTCCCGAAGAAGGCCGGAGCGTATAACGACCGAAATGTCGTGAATATGACAGTAAAGACGAGGACAACAGGCCGAACAATATAAATAATGTAAATAGTTACAATACCGTATCTCAGTAATATAGACAGAACCTGAAGAAGGCCGGAGCGTACAACGGCCGAAACGCCGTGAATATGACAATAAAAATGAGGACAATAGTCAGAAAAATATAAATAGTGTAAATAGTTACAATACCGCCTCTCAGAAATATAGACACCTTTTACTTATAATAAGAATTTGGGACGGCATGGGTGAACATGTTCGTACAGAATCTGCAGTACTTTTAGAAAATAGCCTATCTGTTTCTAAGGTTCTGTATTTTTTTGTCTTTGTCAAAGTTCCATTATTTACAATGTAAACTCGATTTAAAAATATCTCCTCATATATTTGGACTTTGAAACACTTTTGAAGTACGGAATGGTCATTAAACAAACAGTAGCCATTTAAGTTACCGGTCTGTAAAACTGCGAAAGTTACATTTCTTTTCGTCTTTTCAGACGAGAGAGAAAGGAATTCAGAAAAAAATGGCTGCCGAATAAATAAATGTTCGAGATTTATCAAAAAATATATAATAACCATATTTAATTTTTGTCTGAATTTCTGGTTATTATTATTTACATTATTTATATTCGGAACTATCTATCTATACGTTTCGGCCGTTATCGCCTCCTGTCTTCTTCAGATGTATATCCATCTAGAGGGAATAGATTGCCCCGGTAGCCTTGAACCTAACATTACTTATGATTAGTGATGTAACTGCTTCTGTCATATTTTAATATGATTAGCAGCAGTAATAGTTAATCATGCAGGCAGGTTAGGTTTAAGGCCCTAAATTCCCTACGGAAAATCGTCTTACTGGACTAGTGTAGGGGTCAGCAACCTTTTGCTAACTATGTGCAGCCTTAGGGTTTTAAAATCATTCAGTGTCCCAACAACATACGTATTTTTATACAAGTCAATGTCAATATACGTGTTCTACAATATATTTTATATAGTAATATATAGTATATATACTTTAGTATTTTAAGACATTTTTTATGTTTATAAATTCTTTTTATGGATACAAATATTTAAGTAAATGCTCCTTTTATAATAAACAATATTAAACAACATTTACCGGCCTGAATGTCCGAGAAATTTTCATAGAAAATATGCGTCCTCCGACAAGAATCGAACCTGTATCCTATACGGGAGCGTCATATAGCCTGACGTGCTTTTACCTATTTCGGCACAGAGGAGCGTTTCGGTTAGCAAGGTCGATTTTACTGTTTTTAAACCACAATTCTCCATGATTTTTTCCCGTATATTCATATCTGCTCGATGCGTATCCAAATGTAAACAAATCACGTCACACATTATGAAATGGACAAAGTCCGACAATTATTTTAATAGATTAAAGCACGGCAGGCTATATGACGGTTCTGTATAGGATACAGGTTCGATTCCTGTCGGAGGACGCATATTTTCTATGAAAATTTCTCGGGCATTCAGGCCGGTAAATGTTGTCTAATACTGTTTATTATAAACAGAGCATTTACTTAAATATTTGCATCTATATAAAAAGAACGTATAAACATAAAAAAATGTCTTAAAATAATTGTCGAAGTTTGTCCATTTTTATACTTTAGTATATATTAAAATTGAAACAGCTAAATAGCTTCTTTGTGTTGCAATAGTTATTGGTTCGGATTTCGTGATGTCATTTGCGGCTGCGTGCCATTGGAAATTGCTTGGCGAGCCACATGTGGCATGCGTGCCGTAGGGTGCCGACTCCTGTTCTATGGTACCTAGATTCCAAAACTAGGGATCGACCTGATAAGTATAAAATGCAAACGTTTACCACGGAGTTGTAAACAAGTGAGACAGGGAACAATGATCTAAACTGTTCTACTGAGGCAGTTCGCAGCTCCTGTCGAACTCTCTGCATTTGACAGAGAGGAACCGGGACGATGCTGTGCCGAAGGACAGAGTCTCGTCCGGGGAGGTAGACAGACCCAAACCCGTTTATACGGGTTCTACGGGGATTTTTTGGCCGAGTCTACAGGCTCGGATGACCCACGTTAAACTCGGCCTTGTGCCACATATATCCCTCGTGGGGGGACGCGTTAAAATTTTCGTACGTTTCCTTGGAGTAACGTCCATCGCAGACAATGACGGTAGGACAACTAATCGTCAGTTGAGACAATAGTGTTTGGGCGAGATGAAAATGTGATGTAATCACGGATGATGCAATGTTTTTCAAGGCCAGATAAATTTAAAAGAGGGGCACCAGAATTTTGGACATACCAAATATGGAAACCACTCCACTCGTCTAACCCATTACTTAGGGAAAATATTTCTGGGAAGAATACTTGAAGGAACAATATCTTGATCCGTATACTTCCCAGGATCATTTGTTGAAAATGAATACAAACTGTTCCAGTTGCATTTCGAACACGGTTCCCTGAGTCTGTCATTTGCGCCAACCTTTAAACCAACGCATCTTTATATCTTTAGGTCATAGGCGATCATGACTCTCCACACATTCCTTTATTGTATATGAATTGCAGTACATTCTCGGTAAAGTGTTTTTCTTGTCTTCAGTTAGTTGCCAACTCAGACTAGAGATTCTAACCTATCCTGATAATTAATTCATAGCTTTGAGGAGGGGGAGTGATAGATTCAGGTTTGAGCTTTTTTTCAAGGGAAGTTGTGCGAAAGGAAATGCAACAGACTAACCAGGATTTGAACTCCGCTCTCCGATTCCACATTTCCGCGATGTTATCCGTTACACTTAGTGTACAATCGTTAATGCATATTTTCTAAACACATTTCAAGATGTCAATTCTTAAACAGAATAAGATCATATTGCGCCGTCGGTTTCTTGATTTTGAAATTACCCCCCCCCCAAAAAAAAGAAGAAAAATGAAAAGAAATGATTAGATTTTATACTTTATCGCCATTTTCAGTCAGGAAGCTGTCAAATTTTGCTGTTGTCTTTATTAATTAAAAGCATATGATATTTATCGTTTTTCTACGTCTGGCTCTGCCTCGTGTCCAAAATTAATTTTCAGCTGCTTGAATTTCGTGAATGTCTAAAACGAATTGGATGTCGTTTGGTTAAAGGCCTACAGTTCGGTGGTTCTTATTTATTATGACTGCAGCCATCTTTATTTTTTTTCTTTTATCGTTTGCCCTTTTCAAAGTTGTTTTTAAAAAGAAGTCACGTCGCCAATAAATGACTTTTCGTTCTGATGACTTTTATTATCACCATTCAATGGTACAGTTTCATCTGAGGAAACCACAGGAGGTATTCTTCACGTTCATTCTAAATCTTTAGGAATGCATTCTTTCATTCTTTTATTCTTCGTTCTTTTTTTCTTTTTCTTTTTTCTTATTCTATGAATATTTCCTTTGTAAAAAGGAAATATTTTCGAGCGGTTTTTTTTTTCAGCGCGGCTTTTTCATTATTCTTGCTTCTTGAATTTTAATTATTATTTTTTCCCCTTCTTTCATCATTTTTTCTTGACCCGTCTTGTTTTTAAACTTTCACCTTTCTCCTATATTTTTTTTTAAAGAAAATGTCTTTCTTTATTCCCGCTTAAAAATAAAAATCTTTTATTCTTACTTTTTTCTTGTTTCAGTCCTTTTTTTTTTTTCCTTTTCTGTCTGAATCATTTTGGAGTTTATTTTTCCTACATCCACAGATTTCCCTCGCCCCCCTCTTTTTGTATTCG
The DNA here is from genome assembly GCA_964036315.1 of Acanthosepion esculentum. Classification (NCBI taxonomy): domain Eukaryota; kingdom Metazoa; phylum Mollusca; class Cephalopoda; order Sepiida; family Sepiidae; genus Acanthosepion; species Acanthosepion esculentum. The sequence goes on from OZ038483.1 coordinate 128,832,569, forward strand.
GATGCGGGGCTAGTGTCATAGCGGCTCGAAACGAGAAGTCAGTGAACTGATTTCGAATTCCAGTCGATCTCATTTTCCCGCTAATATTCTTGGGCATCTTTTCTCCTCCCCGCCAGCTACGGGTTAATTAACAAACCAGACCATGCTCTTTATCCTTGGCTGGCAACCAGTGTAGGAGAAGTACAACTATGAAACGCATATGCTGCAGCCATGAAAAGCGTTCATACGGTTGTCGGCAAAAGGAACAGCCAAAAGATACGAACTGAGAATTTTAGACACCAAAATCAAGCCAGTACGTAAATTTAATTATGTACAGAGAGTTTTGACAAAAAGACGGAAAATGTGACACCGAAATCCGAAGTTGTATTGGAATAGCGAAAGATGGTTTTCAAAAGATAAGTAAAGTATTAAGAAAAAGGAAAATTGCATTAGAAACAAAGAAACTCGTGCTGAACTATTATGTAATATCGTCCCCTCTTAATGTCCTATAAAAACCCTACATTAATAATAGGTTCTTATCTATAACCCATTAATGCAAAAGCAAAAAAACGAAAACCATGGAGGAGGTGGCCGTTAATGGGTTAAAATAATAAAGAGAAAAATATATTTGAAGAAGCATATGTGTAAAGCTTCTACGAAGTGTAAGCATTTAATAATATATACCGTCATTTTTTTACATGGCTAAAATAGTGTATTTATATACTAATATTTAGCGAAAGATGTTACCCAAAAGCTAAGCAAAGTATTAAGAAACAGAAAAATGTCGTTAAAAACAAAAACAGTGCTGAACTATTATGTTATATCGGTCCTCCTCAATGGCCGTGAATACTGGACAATCACCCCCCCAATGATGAAGAGACTTGAAACAACAAAAACATGTTTCTACAGAAGGATGCTGAGAATAGAACGAACTAAAGAAGAGAATAAAGACCAAGCTTTCAGGAAAATGGCAACAACAAAAAAAGGACATTTAGACTTCGAATAAGAAAGCAGACAGCTGAAATTTCTAGGATACATGAGGAAAGAAGGTTTAGAAAATTTGACACGCAAAGGAGATATTGAAAGCAAGTGACACAGAGGTTATTGGAGAGTTGAATTAAAGGAAAATAACTGAGACATCCGGAAGAGGCATGACACGTGGAACTAGAACAATCTACACAGATGGACGAAATAAAAGGTTCGGTTCGAAATTGCAAACACCTGAAGAAGGCCGGAGTGTACAACGGCCGAAACGTTGTGAATATGGCAATGAAGATGGGGATAACAGTGCGAATAATGTAAATAATGCAAGTAATCATAATACCTCATCTCAGACATCTAATCACCAGAAGAAGGCCGGAGATTACAACGGCCGAAACGTTGTGAATATGGCAATAAAGATGAGGATAACAGTCCGAATAATGTAAATAATGCAAGTAATCATAATGCCTAATTTCAGAAATCCGATCAACAGCAGAAGGCCGGAGCGTAATCATAATACCTCATCTCAGTGATATAGACAATAGTTTAAGTCTAAGTTTAGCTAGATACAGTATTAAACCAACCTGAAAACGATTGAGAGAAACCAGTTCTCCAAATAGGAAGGATCAGCTTACATAATCAGTGCCAAGTTCCTGGGTTTTAACTATGCCTAACGAAAACCATAAATGATGCTAGATTAAGTCATTGTGATTCTGTTATTCCAGTTGCTGAAATGGTTTGCTTGACTAGAAAGTCGGCATTGAAATTCAAGGTTTTACTCTTTACCTCGCTTATTACGACACGTAAGACTACACAAAGAAGATTATGTTACCCCATTTGTTCGAATAGGGGAGGGTTTTAGCGTTCGAAATCATTAGAACGTTTATCCCTTGCCTCAAACAAGTTAATATTGTATTGATTAGGGCAAAATTCGTGCAGGTGGTTTTTCTACAATGTGGCAAAAAATGAGTAGAACTTCCTCCTTACAATTGGAATACGGAGGGGATGAGTATGATTTGACTCCCTGGAACTAGTCTGTCCTTGCAGTAAATGTCTGAACTGGGGAAAAGAAAAAAAGTTAATCTGAACATTTGCCATGAGATACATTTGAGTGACGTCGCATTTAATAATCGTGAGTACTAATACATACTAAATTTACCTATCTATCTATCTATCTATCTATGTCACCTTGTTAATCTTTTTTCTCTTTTATGTTTATTCTCTTAACTTTTTCGTCTATTTTTTCTTTTGTTTGTCTTTCTTTTACTATTCTTTAGTTCTTTCTTTCTTTCGTTTCCTATTCCTATATCTTTCTTACCTTTTCCTTTCTTTCTTTCCTTCTTTCTTTCTTTCTTTCTTATTCTCATATCTTTCTTATCTTTTCTTTTTCTATTCTTTCTTTTTCTTTCTTTTTTATTCTCATATCTTTCTTTCTTTCTTTCTTCGCTCTATCTTTCTTTCTTTCTTCTTTCTTTCTTTCTTATTCTTATATCTTTCTTATCTTTTCTTTTTCTATTCTTTCTTTTTCTTTCTTTTTTATTCTCATATCTTTCTTTCTTTCTTTCTTTCTTTCTTATTCTTATATCTTTCTTATCTTTTCTTTTTCTATTCTTTATTTTTCTTTCTTTTTTATTGTCATATCTTTCTTTCTTTCTTTCTTATTCTCTCATTTCTTCTACTGTCTCTGTTATCTCCCATTTCTTTCTGTCGTATTTTCTTTATTCGTACATTTTTCTGTCTTTCTTTGTGTTTTTTCTTTTTCTTTCTTTCGTTCGTTCTTTCTTTTCCTATTCTCATATCTTTTATGCCTTTTTTTTAAAAATATTTGTCTAGTTTCTTTCTTTCCTCTTCGTGTTTTCTTTATTAAAATCCTTGCCGACGGCAGAAGCGTGTATAGCAACACTCAAACCTGTCCAGGTACCACTTGTTCATTCCAAATCAGCTTCTACCACTCACAACGCATCACGATAAAGAGATTCTTTTTCTCCTCCGTTTTTTTCCTTTTTTGGCGTAGTCATTTGACGAGGCTGAGGCACGCACACCACAGCCGCACCGGCCTCACCATCACTTTTACTGCCAATACGACCTTCGCACTCCCTCGCACTTTGTACATATGCCAAAAAAACCTCAGTAGCTTCAATGAGGTACGCCCTGAGAAAACAATACCGTATTTCAAGACATGTACGTGATCTGGTCGAACAGTGTGGACCAGTAGCAGCCTTGGAATAAAGGGGGGAAGGCTAAGAAATCTGAAATAAAATATAACGTACCAAAACAAACACACAAAAAACCCCCAAAAAGTGGCATTTCTTTAAATACGAAAGATAATGATTGATTTTAGACAAGAAAAGATATTAGAAACAAAAAAAAAAGAAGAAAAAAGTACGTTGATTTAGATTAAATGTTTACTACAAAGTCTACAATTCTCATTGTTGATTCATTCACCACGAATTCCACATAAACTTCTTTATATTTTTCTAAAAAAAAAAAACAATCGATCGCTTTTATTCTACTTGGAACATAATTTTTTCTCCAAAGTTCTGATTTAGTGCTATGACACCATCGCAGCATTAGACCTTAATTTGACGCGAAAATGACCCCACATTTTTTGTTAATACAACGATATTCCAAGCTGCAAGTGAATGCCGACAGTTAGCGCGCCAAGAGGCGGTTCGGGGCGTTTGGAATAGGCGATTGTCGTTTTCAAAAAACGTGTTACACGGCATTAATAAGTCTCCCCAAACCAGCGAACAAAATGTCGACATGTTTTCCGAAGGAAAAATACGAGAAGAAATCGGTAAATTATAAACTTTATTTTTAATCCCACGTCCTTTCAGACTGTACGTGATCATGGTTCTCCACAGCTTCCTTTACTTCCATATCACTACTCCTTCTAATCTTCATTCCTACCATCTTATCTGCCATTCATATCACACACCTCATTCATCATGACTATTTTAACAGCAACCCCTTATTTGAGTGGCTCGCGAGCCTTGTATTGGGTGAACATTCACATTAAGATAACCCCACCAGATTTTGAAATAAGATCGAATAATCCCCTTAAGTTTTAGAATAAGGTGAGACAATTCTACATAATTTCGATTTCTAAGAACAAATTAAAAGAAGGCATGTACGCATAAAAAAACTGTTTTCAGTCAATTCTTCACAATGGCAATTCATGGCGACTCTATTTAAAATGAGTCTTAGCGAGAGCATCCGCACAAAACATTTGGTGACATTTCGCCACATGTTCTATAACTTGATACCGCCATTGTTTGGCTAAAAAAAAGAAAAAGAAAAGAAAAAAAAGCATACCATGATGAAAAAATGCCGGAAACTTAATAAAATCTAAGTTTTATCGTCAAAATCTTTATGCTCTTATTAAAAGAAAAGACTAAATGATTTATTCCTTATCAAAAAATATTTTTGATCCTTTTTAGAAACGCTAGAAGTTTTGATAAAATCATTTTTTTTCTTTTTTTGGTCAGCTTTGGGCAAAGATTAGTATAGTAAATTTTAGCTTCTTTCCGTGGCGAAAAAATTAAGTTGAAAATTTTTTAAGCATTTCACACCAACCAAGTCTGAAGTGCCACTAGCACACAAGGGGTTACAGAGGACTGAGAGCAAGAGTAAAGAGGGGGCTTGAGGAAAGGATAAAGAGAAGGACGGGGATAAACATAGATGCATCAGAAGATGCCGATTGACATTACATATAAATTTTTGAAGATTATAGTTATCAAGGAATCAAGTAAGAGGAAGGGAGTTCAACTGTCGGGAAGTGCGAGAGAAGAAACTGTTGGTGTAGAAGAGGCGGTGGCATTTAACTGCTTCGACAGTAAAAGGGTGGAACCGAGATGCCAACCTAGTAAAACGCTTAAATTCATGCAGTTGGGGTACCAGTGAAAGTAGCTCGTCAGAGCAGTTGCCATGAAAATATTTGTAGAAAAGACAGAAGGAAAGCGCATCCCGTCTGTGAGAAAGGGACTGTAGATGAGATGCCAGATTAGGACCTATCACATTGCATATCCGTCCCTGGATTTTGTCGATGACATCGAGATGAACAACGGGGTCACCAGACCATATATGGCAACAGTATTAAATCAAAGGGCGAATAGTAGATTTGTAGATTTGAAGGATAGACTCAGACGAGAAAAACCTTCTGGCGCGACACAGAGAACCAACTTTCCTTGCGGTAGATGTAGCTACTGATTCGCTTGCAAAACTCAACACTGTGTAACATGATCTTTGGCCTTTGGTAATTATTTCCTATTTGCTTACGTCTGGAAAGTATGAAAAATGGCTAATATTTACTTCAAACTTTGTTTTTGCGACCAGGAAAAAGATGTTTCTTAAACCATTACCTACCATGAGCCTCATTTGGGGATCTGTTAAAATTAAACACACTACATGTTATTCCTTGCATTTACATTGAATTGCTTACATAGATTGCATTTGCAGAGGTATATTTTACAACCCTTCGCCTTTAAAGTTTTTATTATTAGCCGTAAGAAGACACTTTCTGCCGTAATTTTACATTTCACGAGTAGAAAAATAATGACTATTTTGAAAAGTATGTTTTTATTATTTCTAATCAATATTATTTTTTGATATTTTAACACATATATATATATTTGATGTTCTAGTTTCTATAAAAACGACAATGGTAACTACTGAAATTAAACATAAGGAATAAATAAACTCCTAAGACACCTGTCTGGGCCAAAAATGTGCTTTAAATAAAAATTTGGCAGTTAATGGGTTAAAGTTGCTTATTTTCATTGGGAAAAGTGAAATTCTCGTTCATGGAAAGTAGGAACAAAATGGCATTTGATTCAAAAGTAGAATTTATTTATAAGATTGCACGAGAGACTACAACAAATTTAGAAGTGAGTAATTTTTCGTCGCTTATAATGTGAATTATTTTTATGAATCAGCCCCTAAATATAGTCTTCCATCATCTTTTCGTTATACGATCCTTTGCAGCGACATTCAAAATCCAGTATATAGTGGTGGAAGAGATCGCCTTGCTCCTCTGAGTACGCCCCCATTGACGAAGATACCGGCTTTGAATTTCAATGCAGACAGCTTAGGGAAGAAGTCTCGAAATCTGCAGACTTAGCTAAAGCTGTGATAAATTGTTTCATAAAGCCCAATTTGAAGTGAAGTGGTGGAAACAATACTTTCCGGGGGTCCAACAGTGGTTCCCCAATTGACGTTGTTCCTCCCCACACTGAACTCGGCCCACTGTGGCCAGTACCACCTGTGGTAGGGTTCAGTGGTGTCAATGCTGTCCAAAAGGCAAAGATAACACAGAATTGTGGGGAACCATCAAGAAGTCCTCCATTTTGAAGTCTTCGATAGCCTAGTAGCCGTGTTCTTTAGATTTCAAGGCATGTTGAAATTTCTGTATTCTTCTTCGTGTTGCATCGTGTAAACGAGGGAAAGAGATACATATTCCCGTTATGAAGCAGCACGGCTTTGAGGCTCCTGGATGAGCTGTTGATGAAGTGGCGCCACTCGCTGGGGTTACAGACGATTCTAATTGCCTCGAATCGACCGGTCTCATTGTGGCAAAAGCAAAGGCCATCTCGATGGGCGAAAAAGCTTGAAAAACACGGGTGACGCCTTCTCTGACCAGCGATTTGCACACTTTCGTCTAAATAAATTCCACTGCTTTAGTCTCGGTGTCAAAATCTCGGCATTGGACTTCATGAGACCAAGATCAGGTCGCAAAACAAAGTTTGAAGGGAATAATAGTCATTTCCATTTTATTTCTAAACAGAAACAATTAGAAAATAACCGGCGGAAGACCAAAAATTCCAAATTCTGTTACACAGTGAATTATCGGATTTTAATGAAATTTTCAAAACTTATTCTCAGATGAATTAAATCATTTTAGAAATGCTGTTTTTTTCAGAAAATCTTGGTAAAAATATTTTTTACATCTGTTAACCCCGTTTATTTATTTTTAGGAAAATTTCGAGAAATTAAATTTGTCCCTCTTCATCTTTGTTAGTTAAAAGCAAAATTCTTTAGAGAATTTAAATCATCAATTTTCTTTTTGTAAAACAGGACCCCCAGTTACTGAAAATCTGTTCTGAATCGTAAAAAAAAAAATGCAATAAAACTAAAACATTATTTAATTAGAAAATCTTTTGATTGCTTTTATAAATAAGATATATTATGAGGACGATTGTCTTAAGAATTTTTTTCCGATAAATAATGAATTTTTAAAAGAATGTTTTCATTTTCTAAAATTTTAATTGGAATAATTTATAAATTTTTAAATCTGTTAAATGTCTGTATTACTTTGTCTCGGTTAGATGATATTAATATTAAGTAAAATCTATATTTACTAATCATAAATGGAAAAGCTTAGTATAATTTATCGCTCTCTAAATATTTTACAAGGAATTTTGAAATTTTTGTCTGCGTGTATAAACGTTTACGATTTTGTAAATGCGGGCGACCATACGCGACATTATCAGAAACTATGAGTGATAACTAGAGTAAATTTGAAGCCAAAGTAACTAAAATTCAATTTTAAAAAAATGGATTACGGAGAATATTTTATTAAATTTTAAAGATTACTTAAAATAGGT
>OZ038483.1:128852630-128902630 GCA_964036315.1 Acanthosepion esculentum
AGACGGATATGCAGTGTAATTGGCCCTAATCTGGCATCTCGTCTGAAGTCGCTCTCTCACAGACGTGCCGTCGACTCCCTCTGTATTTTTTAAAAATACGTTCACGGTAACTGCTCCGATGAGCTGCTTTCGCTGGTTCCCAGACTTCATGAATTTAAGCGTTCAACAAGGCTGGCATCTCGCTCTCACACTTTCACTGTCGAAACTGTTACATGTAGCCGTCTCTTCTACTCCAATAGCTTCCTGTCTCGCACTTATCGCCTGTGAAACTCCCTCCGCTCTTCTTGTTTTCCTGATAGCTATAATCTCCAACAATTCAAATGTAATGTCAATCGACGTCTCCAGATCCTATCCTCCTTTTCATCCTTTCCTCTATCACTCCTATTTGCTCTCGCTCCAACTCTCTGTGACCCCTTGCGTGCTAGTGGCTTCCCGCCTTGCTTGGTGTGAAACGCTTAAGTAAAAAAATCCTGTGCGGTAGACCATTCCACGCACGCAGTGCGTTCGATTGTCTCCTGTCTCAACGCGCTAATTTGTCGGGATATATTTAAAATTGTGCAGATCTTGAAACATGTATAAATGTCTTAGTTTTAATACTCGGTCTTACAAGAGCATTACTATGGAAAATAAAAAAAAATGCTCTAAAGCTGTGGTCAACACAGCAAAGGCAAATGTGTTGGTAAGGCGGTTAGAAATTGAACCTAAGGTGTAACGCCGCGATATACGTCATCTCGGTCCGATATAATATCAGTGCAAGTGGGAATGAGTGAGCGTGGGTGAGAGAGAGAATGCGATAATGATGGTACTGGTGCCGCCAGACTTAAAGGCTGGCTGTCAGGAACTCGGAATCGCAATCGACTTCCGGTCAAAGCGATTACGCCAGCGTGGAATTAAGTCAATAGCCGACCACTTACACAACTCACGAGCGTCGGCGTGTTTATGTGCATGCAAACCCGACCGAGCCAACTAATATCTGAAGACAGATGAGAGTATCTTTAAAAGAGGCGTTGCCTATTGCGCTTAAATTTACCTGACATGGATGAAATGAAAATGTTTTTATTTTTTTTTATTAAACACCTAACGATTAAATCTAGAAGATACCAATATTAAGAAAACAAAAACCTCTAATACGAAGAATTTCTGGAATGGTCGACATGAGAGTGGTTTTCCTATAACTTTAGCTCTCTTCCTGACATTCTGGTTCCATATCTAAGAAGGGCTTACGGCCATATCATGTTGAAACACCGATTCTCGTACTTTCACCTAAGTTAAGCAACATTGCGTCTGGTCAGTACCTATATGGGTGACCGCTTGGAAATACCAGGTGATGTAAACTTGGATGTGTGAGTGGTGTAAAAGATAATGGCTTGGAATTGGAAAACGGAGAGCCGAGTTCGAAATCCAGTATTGTTAGTTATATTCACTTACGCGCAAATACCATTGGGAAAAGTATGGATTCACTTCTTCCCCCAGCTATGGATTAATTAGTAAGACTTGTATCACTAAATCATTATTATCTACCCCCGCCTAATTCTTACAATCTAAAAATATCTTCTGCCTTTCGAGTTGGATCTTTTCTAATTGATCACTTTAGCTCTAAGTTGAAATGATGATCCTTTTTCCTGTGTGTCCTCCTGATCCACTTTTCCTTTCTACTGTTCCGTCTTTTTAAAACTTATTCGCTGTTCTCTTGATGGCTCTTGAATGTACTTTGAAGATAGAAGCCAGAGTATAAATGTTGGTACCATTACTGAAGGCCTGAATTAACTTTTTCCTCTCACCATTGCTCAGTTGGTAAGACAGTGGGTCTGACACAGAAAAGTTTTAACCTGATCTCATTCTACCGGAATAACTCAAAGGGTTTTTCAGCGATTTTTACGATAAATGTTGTAATGATGGCTAAACGTTTTATCTGAAAACCCGGGAAAAAGAAACTCAATTAGTTTAGTGTTTTTTTTTTGTTTTTCTTTTTTATATATTAAACATTTTGTGGAATGGAAAATTATGCTGTGACACAATTTGGACAATTTTACACCCGGTATTTTAAATTTAAAAATAAGTTACTCCAAAATTCGCTTGAGAATGAAATGGAACTAATGTTTTTAACTTAATTACAAAATTAAATTCGAAGCTTTTAGCTTCCATTTTTGAAACATGGTTATTACTGTGTAGCGAAAAAAAAACATATTTTAAATTAGTTCATTTATAATATTAATGCTCTGTAAATTTACATTGAGCACTATTTTGTAAAAATAAAAAATATCTATAAGAATACCGGATTATATATCTTACTGTTCTTTCTTTTTATTTACACACACACACACACACACACACACACACACACACACACACACACACACGTATATATATATATATATATATATATATATATATATATATATATATATATATATATGTCGAAGTCAAAAGTCATCCTGATCGAATGTTTCGAAAATCCTGGTTTTGATCAATTATTGATATGTTGACGCGGTGGGTGTTGAAGAAACACATGTGCCTGAGCGGGCCTCTGCAGCAGGGATTACCTAAGCGCCCTATCAGACAGGTGTACTCGAAAGCGAGCAGGTAGCCATTGACATTCTGCCCATGATTTGTCTTATAAACGAATCGTTCCTCCGGCAAATATTAATTCGAATCGAACTGACAATTCAAATTCACAGTGCACTTTGAAAGGGAAATTAAACGGGTGGCTTCCCTCCTCGACCTCTTTGACCCTCTTGAACCCAATAGGCGATCAATCATAATTTTCCCCCTGTCCATGTCGGAATCACTCAAGCAGTCGATGAACCAGCAAATTGAACTCAATATGGTCCTGCTACCATTCGACATGCCTGTGCACGCAACCATGTCCTTATTGCTTTACCCTGCTATCATTTTCGCTCGTCTGCTCACGTAACAGGGGAGGGTTTCCGTCCCTATCCTTACTCCTTCACCCACCCAGTCAATCGCGTGGTTGCTATTACAGAGGTGGAGGTGTTCTTTTGTGCGTTATCTTCCTTGTACACATGCGCGTGACTTTTCGATTAGATAGCGTACTGCGCATATCTTTGGACAACAGTTTTTTTAGAGTCTTCTTTTAATTTACCATTTCCATATCGTTTTCGCCTCCGTTGGTATTGAATAAAGAATTCTTCAGTCCATTCTGTTAATTTTGAAGAGTTTCTCTTTTCTTTCGATATTTATCAACTAACACAAGGTATTATGGCTTGCATCTTCATCCCAGAGGTAACTGAAGACGGTCTGAAAGCGGTTCTCGTTATATTTCAAGGACCTTCCCGAGTATTCTTTCTGAATGTATGTTGAACTATTCCTGGAAATTTAATTCTTCAAATTTTGATTTCGGGATTATTATTATTATTATTATTATTATTATTATTATTATTATTATTGTTATTATTTCCTGTGATTTCTCGTGTGTACTCATTTCTTTCCGGGTACCGACCAGAGACCAAAGGTTAGAAATGGCATCATGACATTTTCCATTGAGCAATTAAACAAAACACATATTTTACATAGATAAAGCCCTTCGTAATGTTTGGGCTGTACTAGTGAGAACATTTTTTTTGTATTTCTTTAAAGCATGAGCTTCCAGGAATCCCTTCAATGGGTCTACTCGAATCTTTTCTAACTAATCCGAGGGTTCCAACTACAACAGGGATTGTTGATGTTCCCATCGTTATTATTATTATTATTATTATTATTATTATTATTATTATTATTATTTTATTTGCTTTGATTCCTCGAGTTTATTCATTTCTTTCCGGGTCCCGCCCAAAGACCTAAGGTTAGAAATGACACCATGACAATTTCTACTAAAAAAATTAACATAATTTACGTAGATACAGCACTTCGTAAGGTGTGGGCTGTCCTCGTGAGAACACGTTTTTTTATTTCTTTAAGGCATGGGCTGCCAAGGATCCCTTCAATGAGTCTATTGGAATCTTTTCCAATCCGAGGGCTCCAACTACAACAGTTGTTGTTGATGTTATCATATGGCAGATTTTTGAGATTCCGATTATTATTATTATTATTATTATTATTATTATTATTATTATTATTATTATTTCCTTTGATTTCTGGTGTGTACTCATTTCTTTCCTTGTCCCGCCCAGGGACCTAAGGTCAGAAATGTCATCATGACATTTTCCACAGACCAATTAAAAAACAAATCAAAACAAAAAACAATGGACACATTTTACATAGATAAGGCCTTTCGTAAGGTGTTGGCTGTACTCGTGGGAATTATTATTATTATTATTATTATTATTATTATTATTATTATTATTATTATATCAATTTCTAGGTCTGCTACTTGGAAAGTTTGTACATTTGCTTGTGCCAGACATTTTTTCTGATCAGAATCTATCTTGCCCATTTACATATCTAGCATTCGTCCGTGCATTGAATATTGCTGTTATGTCTGGTCTGGTCCTCCTAATATATATTTTGAAATTCTTGACAAAATTCAAAGAAGAATCTGCAATGTTATTGGTCCTGACCTGGTATCTCGGCTTCAATCCCTTTTCCATCGACGTCACGGGGCTTCCCTCTGCCTTTTCTACAAATATTGTCATGGCAATTGTTCTAATGAGCTTTCTCCTTGGTAGGTCTTACAATTTTACCGTTGAAGTAGCTAGATGCAACGTATATTCTTTTCTAGAAGTTTAATCTCTCGACTTTGGAACTCTCTTCAGGGTTCTTGTTCCCTACAAAATACAAAATTAAATGCTATGCCAATCGCCATCACCAGTCTTCTTGAAACCTGTTCTTTTATTGTCCTTTCTCCTTAGTAAAGTCTTCTCATTCTCTTTCACTCCCAGTAACCCCTTGCGTCTTAGTGGCATTATAGCCATCTTTTGTCTTCCTGAAACCCGTTCTTTTATTTTTCTTTCCCATCACTAAAGATTTCTTATTCGCTTTCACTCCGAGTAACCCCTGGCGACTTAGAAGTATTATCGCCATCTTCTGTCTTCCTGGACCCTGTTCTTTTATTGTCCTTTCTCCTCACTAAAATCTTCTCATTGTCTTTCACTCACAGTAAGCCCTTGTGTCTTACTGGCATAATCACCATCACCTGTCTTCCTGAAACCTGTTCTTTTATTGTCCTTTCTCCTTACTAAAGTCTTCTCATTCTCTTTCACTCCCAGTAACCGCTTACGTCTTAGTGGCATTATCGCCATCTTCTGGTTTCCTGAAACCTGTTCTTTTATTGCCATTTCTCCTCACCAATGTCTTCTCATTCTCTTTCACTCAGTAAGCCCTTGCGTCTTCGAGGCATTATCGCCATCTTCTGTCTTTCAGAAACCTGTTCTTTTATTGTCCATTTTCCTTACTAAAATCTTCTCATTCCCTTTCACTCCCAGTAAGCCCTTGCATCTTAGTGGTATTATCGCCATTTTTCGTCTTCCTGGACCCAGTTCTTTTATTGTCCTTTCTCCTCAATAAAATCTTCTCATTCTCTTTCTCTCCAAGTAACCACTTGTGTCTTTGTGGTGTCGTTGCCTTGCTGGGGGTGAAATGGTTAAATATAATTCATATATTTTCATTTTGCATCACGTATTTGTACGTTATTTATGCGGAACAAGTGGCAGCTGGACTCGTTAAATCACCAGCACTTTTTCCCAGTATATATATATATATATATATATATATATATATATATATATATATATATATATATAGAGCAAAGGTAACAAATCCGTTGTTATATAATTCAAGTGGATCCTTGTAATATAAAATATTAAAATTAATCAACAAAAAGAGCTCAATGTATTTATTATTACAGAGCAAATAATAAACAATAAAATCTAAAATCACCTCATATGGGGAATAAGCTCATTTCGGCAGACGAAAATATCGGTGGCCTGTCTTCTCAACCCCGGTGTGGACTGAGTTCGTGTCAGAAATAGAAATTTAACCGTGAAAGCTAAAAAAAAAGAAAAGAAAAAAAAAGATATTACACTGTCAAAAAGCTAATATAGAATTTATCCATTTCCATATTTTAGTCAGACGAAAGCCACGTGACAGTGGTCAAGGGAGGGTGGAAGGTATTAGTCTTAAATGGAAGAGGTTTTATAAAATTAAATCCGAATATTAACCTTATTACATTAATTTGGGGTTATATGAAGAATGAAATATTAATTAGAATTAAAAGAAGAATAAAAAGTCTGTTTAAAAATAACTTTGAAATATATAGGTAAAAAGATGTAAGGGATTAATGGAAAGACAGTTGTAGAGATCTTAGAGGAGGGGGAAATTTAGAAAATTATAATTAATATTGTGTAAACAGGTTACAGAGGAGGAAATTATAGAAATTAGAATTAGTTATACATTCGACATTTGAAGAGTTAGAAGGGAGTGAATATTATGGAAATATAGTAGCTAATTAAGTTAAACGTATATTATGGAAATGTGAATTTGTTTTTACGTCGATATTTTAACACTAATTCATTACTATGATTCAATAGTTGATTTTGATTATTGTATTTTATTGTTCTAATTTTTTTCTTCTAAACATAAGTCGCACATATCTCTGACTATTAGGAGAACGTGCTGAACCTATAATCTTCCAAACTATCTGTGGGCTCAAAAATTTCTTCTTCAATTCACAAAATCTTTTGGAAAGAGCTGTCTGGTGTTTTAGTTTAGGGTTAGAAAATAAGTGCCTATGGATATACAATCTCTGTTTCCATTTCACCGCGGAAATTCCAATGTAAACATTATAATTTTCCATATTTTTTTGAGGAAATGGTTGCTTGATATATAACATTTGGTAGGTCTGCATTTGCCCTGTACTGGACAGTTTTGTTTTTGGTCTACAACTACAGGAGTGATATATATATATATATATATATATATATATATATATATATATATATATATAGAGAGAGAGAGAGAGAGAGAGAGAGAGACAGACAGACAGACAGAGAGACAGAGACAGAGAGAGTGTATCAAAAATACATTTACAAACTTTGGGGATGAGTTTCTAACACCAAAACAAGGACAAAGGTCAATATAAATATATGTCCACAAATCTTTCATTTTTGAGTTATGAGGTCTAAAGTTTACGGTAGGAAATGTTAAATGTACAATCCAAGATGCAATCAAAAAATACCATTACAAACTTTGGGGGCGAGATCCTCACACAAAAACAAGGTAAAATGTCCATAAAAACATATAACCGCAAATCCTTCGTTCTTGAGTTATAAAGTGTCAAGTTTATAGTGGACGCTGTTAAATGTACAATCAAAGATACAATCTAAAAGTACTTTTACACGATTTTTGCAAATGATACTGATACAGGCGTTGCTCGCAAAGTTCCCTCCGTGCGGTACCATGAGGTGCACCATATGCTAGGGCCATTTGACGTTTTCTGATACTTGGATCGTCTCCAAAAGGCTGTAGAATATGTTCTTCGTGGTCAGGCATACGAACGAATCCTCGATCCATAGTTTGTGATACCACGGATCCTGTCTCAGCAACGCGACTAATAACAGCAGCAATGGTTGGATAACTCGGCTGCCTTTGGTCTGGAAACGCAATCTGATACAGCCTCTTGTCTGCTAGCATTGTTTCATTCGGTTGTGTGTCATACATAATATACGCTTGAGCGATCATGTCTCTTTCGATTCATAACTAATTAGGCAGTAATTTTTCTCACAGTAGATTGCCATTTCTTTCTGCAATAGACTGGTTTCCAACCAAGGCTATAGGATCCAGTCTGTCCTGCTATTCAACCCATATCTGGCTAGCTTTGTTTCCGGGCCCGAAATGTAAACAGTAACTTTTAAATTAATCTTTCTTTTTGTTTGATAAAAGCTTATTTCTAATTACTATAAAGTCTTGGTTTGGTTTGGTTTGTTTTGTTTTACAGCATATCAACCTCAATGGATTATTTAATGCCGACAAGATTTTTATTGCTTGTAATATTTTTCCTTCAAAAATGCATTGCTCGTAATGTTTTTTTTCTCCCCAAAATGCATTGCTGGTAATATGTTTTCCACAAATGTATTACTGTTAATATTTTTTTCAAAAATGTATTTTTTAAATCTGGAAGCCACTAGCACGCAAGGGGTTACAGAGGATTTGGAGCAAGAGCAGATAGGAGTGAAAGAGGAAAGGATGTGGAGAAGGATAGAGGATAGATCAAGGCAACTGGAGATGTCGATTGACGTTACACGTGAATAGTTGGAGATCATAGTCATCAGGGAAACAGGAATGAGGAAGAAAATTCCATAGGCGTGAGATGAGAGATATGAAGCTATTGGAGTAGAAGAGACGTCTACATTTAACAGTTTCAACAGTGAAAGGGTGGGAACGGGATGCCAGAATCGTAGGACGCTTGAATTCATGGAGCCTGGGACCCAGCGATAGCAGCTCATCGGAGCAATTACCATGGAAGTATTTATAAAAGAGACAGAGAGAGGCGACGGTGCGTCTGTGAGAGAGAGACTGCAGACGAGAAGCCAGATCAGGGCCAATTACATTGAATACCCGTCTCTGGATCTTATCAAGAACCTTGAGGCAAACAGAAGGGGCTCCAGACCATATATGGCAGCAATACTCCATGCAAGGTCGGATGGTTGCTTTGTAAATTTGGAGGATTGATTCAGGGGAGAAGAATTTCCTGGCCCGGCACTGGGAGCCAACTTCCCTTGCGGTGGATGAAGCAATCGACTCAATGTAGTTCCATCTCAGGTCAGCAGACAGCGTGAGACCGAGCAGCCGCAGAGAGGAGTTCTCGAGAAGTTGAGCTTCAGACATTCTAATGGGATGCAGGGAAGGATCCCTGTGGTGATTAATGGAGAGCAGTTTTGTCTTGGAGGCGTTAAAGTATTGCTGGAATTAATTTTTTCTTCAAAAATTTATTGCTAGTAATTTTTTACAAAAACGTATTGCTGGTATTAAAACCTATTTTTACACTTTCATTGTGTTTTGACCCCCAGTTTGGGGTTAACTATTTGCCCAAATTTGAGACCCTAGTAGGTGCTACCACCACGAGTAAGGGGGTACCTGTGAACACTAGCAATTAAGTGGTGGTTCCACGCTCCTCAAAACTCCTGATCAGAGGCCTTGCTGTTGGATGGAGTTTATCGTCATACAGAGGACGGTATAGTTTATCGTCTTACCCAGGACGTGGATGCAGTTTATCGTCTTACCAAGGACGCATTTATTTCTAGTAGGTATATGTGCTTGTTTTAAAAGCCCTATTTTTATTTTTCCTATATATATATATATATATATATATATATATATATATATATATATATAGTATATAATAAATTAATATTCGGGCCGAGTGGTTGGAACGGACGCTTTCCGACTTGGGTTCGAATCTCATCATGGTCGATATCTCAGGAAGTTGAATTCTTGATGCTAGTGGCCGAGAGAGGCGATCAAGGCGTGAGACACCTTTAGAAAGTGTCTGAAAAACATACCGCGAATTGACCCACGGGTAGACGGAACTATTAATCGCAGTTAGTTGTGCTAACACGAAGTCACAAGTCATCGTGACTGAGGGTGTGAGCATGCTGGCCTTGTTCAGACTGTTGATCACACCAGATAAGGCACTCTCTCCCAGAAATTGTAACTAAGGTCAACTCGGCATAGTTGCAGTATAAACCACAGGTGGGCTCTGTGGATGTTGAGCAAACACATATGTGCCTGAGCCAGCGTCTGCAACAGAGATTGGCTACACGGTCTAGTGGGCAGGCATCACGACTTAATCCATTTCATTATACGTTGTCGCTGTTTACGTTAAGATACGTTTCGTAAGCAGATATGATCGATCGAGAAAAATCGCCGAAGATTGTGTCAAAAAATAATTCGGACTTTACTAACCAGACGCTTCCCTATAGCTAAACGGTGTAGCACATCAGATCAAATGGCGGTTTCCGTATAGGAATACATGTTGGATTCCTGTCAGATAACGATTATTATCTATGAAATTTCTCGAACATTCAGGCCGGTAAATGTAATTAATAGTGTTTAATTAAAAAAACAGATCATTTACTTAAATAAATCGTATTTATAAAAATAACGTATAAACAATATATATATATATATATATATATATATATATATATATATATGTGTGTGTGTAATGATTTATGAACATGATAGAATATCTGTTCCTATCTATATTGTAAGCTTTTTTCTTTGTATCATAATTTACGCAATCCATAGAAGCGAAAATGAAACATCTTGATATTAGTAGCCATAAAATTCAAACACACACACACACACACACACACACACACACACACACACACACACACACACACACACACATATATATATATATATATATATATATATATATATATATATAAGATAAATGGATAATAATGGATTTTTTTTCTTTTCGGTCAGCATTGCCCTGATAATCCGTTTACGTGAAACCTAGGTAGGTTTTCCTGGCTTTTTAGGTTTATTTTAGGTTTTGCTCTACTTCGTGTATTGAGCCCTTTACGTAGTTGCCTTTTACTCGTTTTGGAGGGTTTTTTTCTTTGGACTTTGAGCTTGGACTCTGGACGATTGTTTTCGCCTTAGTTTCATGTTCTTGGTTCTTTCTTGTTTTATTCCTCATTTTTCCTTGGGTACCGATTTGTTCTCCTGCAAGTCGAGCTATCCAAGTTTTTTTTCTAACGAGTGCCACCATTTATATATATATATATATATATATATATATATATATATATATATATATATATATATATATATATATATACGTTTTTTGCGCTAGAGGAGTCTAGTAAGTCCTAATTATCATCGTTAGTTTAAAACCTTGTTGAATCTAACAACGATAATCTCCTCGTGACAGATCATTTTCAATTTTCAGTCTAAATCCGAAATCATTCGAAAAATTCCATAGCGCACTTGAATAATCGAGTAAATGACGCGTTCAGAGCTTCGCGTCTTCACCTCCCCCGACCAACAGCATCCGAAGTTGCTCCCTACCTACACTCACCGTCAGATCCAATCGCACGAGATCCGCTTCGAATAATTGGAACTCCCCACCACCCCCAACCGACTCATAGCGTTGTTGTCTTTACGAAGAGATCTCGGTAAATCAATTAAAATTTTCCTCACCTGCCACCATCGGATCGATAACGATGTCAAAGTTTCAAACCTATCTCACCAACTTTGATATTTTTGATCAACTTCGGACGGCGATTTGGATGGCAGGACGACGGCGTTAAAAGTGCGTGTAGTTCGGATGTCATCTCACTAAATATAGGTTCAATGTAAGGTAATAAAAATGTAAAACTATACACCAAGTATACAACAACAACAACTTGCACAACTAAATTCATATCTTCTTTTATACGCCCTGTCTCTTCAGGACGTTGGTGATCATGGCTCTCCACAATTTCCTGTCCTTTGTAGCTGTTAGCAAATTTTCTTTTTATTATCTCACTAAACTCTGTTCTGCCATCCAGTTACACAAGCTCGTCCTTCTTCTTCTACATTCCGTATCCCTTCAGGACGTTGGCAATCATAGCTCTCCACAATTTCCTGTCCTTTGCAACTCTTACTAAATTTTGTCTTTTTGTTATTTCCCCATAAATTTTTCCTGCCATCCAATTACACAAGCCCGTTAGGTATGTCGTGCATTGTTTTCCTTCTTGCATTCAGTGTGTCCTGTGAGTGTCAAAGTTTCTCTTTTCTTAAAATATACCCTCGGAATTTTAACGGTCACTTTCTGATGCTATCTATAAACGTCCTTTATTTTTTCCATTTTCTCCCAAACTTCGTCCTTTCTGGCATGTTTCAAGCATTTTCGTCTGTAATGATGAGATTGTCCAGCATTCATTGCTTATATAGGAGGACTGATATTACATAACAGTTCAGTCTTCTTTTTGTTTTTAAAGGAAATTTCCTGTTTCTTAATACATTACTTAGATTTTGGAAGGCATGTTTCGCCATCCCAACGCGCCTTCAGATTTCGATGTCACTCTTTCCGTTCTCTGTTAAAACACTTCTTACATATTTAAATTGTTGTACTCGTTTTGATTTTGGTATCTCCATTTTTTAATTTGGCTGCTGGATTATTTCTTTTGTTGACTACCATGCATTCTGACTTCTTGCAATTGATTTTAAGTAATTTTGACTTGTTTTTCTTTAATATATTATCTGCAGGAATTCTTGTAGTTTCCTTCCAGTGTTTTCTCAACACTGTGTCATCTGCATATCTAATGTTGCTAAGATTGTGACCGCCAATAATGAATCTGGGTAGGACTTCTAGAAATTCGCAGAATTTTTCACATTCAAAGGTTGAATAAGTTCGACGAGAATACACATACTTGACTTACGTCCTTTTCTGTTTTTTCAATATATTTATTGAATTCATTTTCTATACGTATACAGGCGGTTAATTGTTTCCCAAATATGTCAATATATATATATTTCCCAAATATGTCAATATATATATACTGTTTCATGGGGACAGATCTGCTCGACTCTCCCGTCGAGCAGATCTGTTCCCATGAGACCGACAACCCGACAACAGCACATGAGATTTGATTATAGTGGTTTTGTGCAGAACCATCCATTTGAAGGGCCGAATACAAACGACCCTCCGCAGGTTTTGAATTCTCCTAGACCAGTTACTATCCAAGGCTATAGAACCCAGTCCGCAAGGACAAAAAGAGGATTCATACCTTTCCCAAGGGCATTAGCACGTAAGTGAATGTAATGGATTCGACTGGAATACGAACTCGACTCCTCGATTCCACAATCCGAGCCGTTATCCATTACTCCACACACACAGATATATATATATATATAACGTCTTATATGCACGTGTTTATCGTTGCTTGGAAATCATCCATGTAAACAAAAACAGACTATCATCACTTTCTTGTCCGTGTATTGCTTAATATATTGAACTCTAATTGTCATCTTTGATAATGGCTTATGTAAGCCGAAAGCTTAGATTGGATTAAAAAATATGTATCAATATTGTGATTTTCTTTCTTCTTTTAATGATAATTAAGCTTATCAGACGATATGAAAAGAATTTACATAAAATAGACAACACTTATTATTTAATGAAACATGTATGAATATATATATGTATATATATATATATATATATATATATATATACATGCATACATATATATATATATATATATATATATATATGAACAGATATATATCTATGAGGGTGAGTCAAAAAGTGTCAGCACTTTTGTCACACTGTCTCCTGCGTGCTTTTATTTGGTACTGTTATGATCACGTGATCGAAGTTTGCGTTTGACCGCGCCAGTTTTCTTGCTGCTGTTACAGTGTAATCATGGCCGCTCCGTTAGCAGAGGTAGGCGGCAAGGAAGCGATAAACCGGGAGAAGGTTCCACATGTTCGAAATGGAATTATTAGAATAGAACACGCGGCTGCATCTAGCTAGTTCAACGGTAAATCGGTGAGACCTAATTTCCAATCTAGTATTACGCTAAAGTTCATGAAGTCGAGGCACCAAGGAAGAAAGTTCATCGGAACAATTGCTATGAAAATATTTGTAGGAAAGGCCGAGAAATGCCACGCCACGGTGGTTGGAAAGTGACTGAAATTGAGATGCCAGATCAGGACCAATAACATTACAGACCCTTCTTTGAATGGGGTCAGGAACATTGAGATGTACAACAGGAGCACCAGACCAGACATGGCAACAATATTCAATGTACGGTCGAATGGTAGATATATACAGGGTGAGTTAAAATTATGTTAACACTAGTATGAAAGGATGAGTCAAAATCTTTAACACTAGTATGAGAGGAATCATCTATTTAGAGTTTACTGAACAGTTTGCACTTGTTCATCTGCACGACTGATACACAAAAAACCAGCGATCAACATTATAATTAAGTGCCTTGACACACATTTCGCGGGGAAGGTTTGCTAATCACACCTTTTATTCTATCCTTGAGTCCTTTTTTGCTATACACGCAATCCTTTATCAAACCCCATAACCCAAATGACACAGGGTGTAATTGACCCATATTCCTTTACAACTCCATCTGTGATGGCAAATTCTTACTTACAAATGCTTACTTACAAAGGCTTCAAAAGTTTGCCATTGATAAAATACCCCTACAAATAAGACGAGCAGTTTATTTCCAACAGAATGGTGCACCGCCTCATTTTGCCCGTACTGCTCACGGTTGTTTCGATCAAAGTTTCCGAAATCGTTGGATAGGTCGCGGCGAACCGTTAATCAATCGTGCTGCTGGACAGGTGGAGAAGGTTCAGTAAATTTTGAATAAATGATTCCTCTCATATTAGTGTAAACATAATTTTGACTCGTCCGCTCATACTAATGTAAATATAATTTTGACTCACCCTGCAACTCTTCAAGATGGCAGAGCAAAGTAAATCAAATTTCCTAGTAGGATACCGAGCAATTGAATCAATAATAATAATAATGTCATTTCCCATGAATTCAGAAAGAAAGAAACACTATTGCGTATTTGACCAACTCAGCATAATTTTTGTCGTCTTCTATTTTTACGTTGTTAATTTTTAGTTCTATTTAACACATCTTAGCATTTAATTTGCATTTCAGATTTTAAAATGATAAGCAGAAGACATATCACGCGAAAGATTGCGAGAGGCGATTATAAATAATTATTTCGAGTTGATGGTCTCATAAGTGATCAGATTTACATGAACAGTGACAGGAAAAATATGTATTTAAATGAAAAAAAAAGATAAAGGAAAGCTATCGCCAACAATTTAAACCCACAGTAAAAAAAAAAGTTGATATAAATAAAACGAATTCAATCAGATACTAATGCCTTTAAGAAAGTCCTAAATCAATAAATAAAAGCAATGTAAAATGGAATCTGATCGTTAATGAATCGTATCGTTATCTGTTTGCTGCAGGCTTGGCAAAAAAAGGATATAATATGCGTTGTGGGTACTCCACGGGTTCCTGCCACTTAGCTTACAGAACCGAACCCGGCGTCGAAGGAGCCACCGACTAAAACAAGATAAGAAGACGCCATTTTTGTAGAAGCAGACGACATCTTGCTACGTAGCGGTAGCCTCCTGGCGTGAAATTCAATACAAAACTGAAAATGTGACTATTGTTTTTTTTGTCTTTCATTATTCTCATAACACATTTTTTTACTCCCTGAAAATATTTTTATTCTTTATTTTTGTCTCTTTAATAAAATAAAATTCTGAGGAAACCGTTCGATAGATATTCGCTGAGAAATCTTGTACATTTGTTATTGAATAATTACTGATAAGATTATGATTGATTGATGGATACGGATTCTTTAAAAGAGGGAAGAAAAAAGAAACGATATATATATATATATATATATATATATATATATATATATATATATATATATATATATATATATATATATATATATGTAAATAGAGAGACAGAGAAAGAGAGAAAGGGAAACACAGATGCACACACACATCTGTATATATATATATATATATATATATATATATATATATATATATATGTATATATGAGGTGTTGACCTCAATGTTTTGATATTGAGGATGTATAGCATACATTAAAACTATATATATATATATATATATATATTTGTGTGTGTGTGTGTGTGTGTGTGTGTGTGTGTGTGCCTGTGTATGTGTGTGTGTATTATCACTCACCGATAAACATAAACAAGTAAATATTCAGGTGCTGGGTAGAGACTGACCGTTACATAATTTAAATTTGAATAAAAATACTTGGCTAACGCAGTGCTGACGTAGTCCATATATTATACGTGGATTAAGTGTTATATATATATATATATATATATATATATATATATATATATATATATATATATATATATATATATATAGTTTACGAATAACTAGGTAATCCGTATGGGTAGACCGAAAGAGGATACAATCCAGAGAGCTCAATGTAAATCAGAGCTAATAATTTAAATAAAAATAAAAACAGACCACCTTAAGGTTCCATGTAATAAATTATTTCATCACACCCCTTTTAAAGGACCGCGGCTTATCAGACTTTACTTTCAAAGGTTGAAACGAAAAATGAAAAGAACTTCGTTAATTTACATATGTTTAGTACTGCCCGTCAAAAATGTGTAAATTTCTTTTCATTTTTCGTTTCAACCTTTGGAAGCAAAGTCTGATGATCCGCGGTCCTTTAAAAGGGCTGTGGTGAAATAATTTATTACATGGAACCTTAAAGTGGTCTGTTTTTATTTTTATTTAATATATATATATATATATATATATATATATATATATATATATATATATATATATATATATATATATATATTGCATTTAAATTAGACGGGATGTATCATTTATATTTAAAATAAACGGGGATTAATATTTTATTTTATAGTTAAAATAAACACGAATTCATGGTATTTATTAAAAAATATATTAAAATAAACGGCTGTAAAACTGCATGAAAAAACATTTTTATTTAAAGTTGTGATTCATATTTTATATAAAAAAAACGGGGTTACTTTATTTTTCTAAATGTACTATACCTTATAGATATATATTCACCCACAAACACACACACACACATATATATATATATATTGATATATATTTGGGTAGCAAACTTACTTTCAGAATCTTTCATTGAAAACGACCGATTTAATTAATCTTTGATTTAGTATTTCTAGCTATCTAACATTTCTCTGATTTTCGGGGGTTAAAGAATATAAGAATTGTTCGTAGTTCTAATTATTCTGAACTCTTTCCGCTACTTCTCTAGCCATTATCAAGGATGTGCTTTGGATGGTGAAATTCTGTGTGTGGCTGTTAGTTTTACAGTGTTGAGGTCTAACGGTTTGTTTGCTCCGTGATCTTCAGGTACCGTGAGCGGCCAGCTGACCGGGACAAGACTTCTACTTTTAGAACACTTTTAACACCATGATAAAAAACAAAGATGAAATCGTGAACCTAAAATCAACCTTTGAAAAAAACACTAAAATTCACTTATGTACCATGGATTCAAAAGCTCGAGCCCTACCTCTGATTCTTCTAACTATCGGCTTATTAGCATTTTGCCTCCCTTTTGGCAACGTGTTAGAGTCTATAATAAACTCTGAATTGGTTAAGTATTTCATGGTGATCCTCTTCCCAAAATGAAAAGTGTATGTATTTCTGGACGAATTTTTCATCTGATTCATTCTTTCTTATCAAATCGTGAGTTGAAAGTTGTCTTGAACGGCAACTCATCTCGATCTATGTATTTATATTTATTTATATCATTAATGCAGTTGTCCAGTGGGATTATATTCTGGAACCTACATTGTTCTTAATTTTCTTCGACGATATCAACTTTTTTGATTCTTCAATTACCTTAAAGTACTTTTATTTTGAATTAATACAGTTACTGAAATAACAGTATTTATTCAATAGAAGTTAGGCAACATGAAGACCTACTTCTAACCACAATTATTTTGAAATTTTTGAAATTCAATTTGTCAATGTGCTAACAGGGATGTAAATTTATAAAGCAATTGATAAGTTTGATGAAAATTGGTTGAACGATCAACGAAAAATAAGAAAGAAACCAGTAAAAATCACCATTTTTCGCTATTTACGCGTATTTGCACTGTATGGGTGGACTCAATTATTAAGTTAAATGACTGTTAAACAATCAACTTATTGTTGGCTACAATTGAGTGAAGTTTGTATTAGATTGCTTGAAAATTGAGGGAGTTTTTAGTTTAAAATTTGTGTTAAAGTCGATTTGTGTTGAAAGCGGTTTTTCGCTAAACGCAGTGACGTATAAATAAATTGAAGTATCGTTGAGCTTGTCATGATGTAAGTAACCTACATAACGAGTTTGAACGAAATCGGAGGAAAAAAGTTGAATTTATAGATTTTTAATCGGCTTTATCAATTAGTGATTTTTTAAAAAATTACCGATTTTTTACATTTTACAATATATGTGCTAAGTTTGGCCAAAATTTGTTGGAGAGATCTCGAGTGAAAAGGTATTACACAGACAGGCACACATACATCCTCTTATATATATATATATATATATATATATATATATATATATATATGAAGAAATATACTCTTAAGGTGTGCTATATTTATGGGATAAAGTGCTCAATATCAGAGATAAAGCGTGTGTAAATATAAAAGTGAACATTGAAGTCAACACTTAGAGGCGACAGGCTGTTTCATGCTAGACGCAGTCGTCAGGACAACAATTGTCTGATGATTGCGTCAAGCATGAAACAGCATGTTTATACATTTCAAAAACATATTGCTGGTAATAGTTTTTTATTCAAAATATAATTTCTGGTAATAATTTTTTTCAAAGAATTTCTGGTTTTAAAACCCATTTTTACACTTTTATAATGCTTTTTACCTCAGTTTCGGGGGTTAACTATTTGCCCATAGCTGGAACCCTAACAAGTGCAACCACTCCGGGTCAGAGTGGACCTGGGAACACCAGCAATGAAGAGGTGGTTCCACGCTCCTCAAAGCCTCCTTATCAGAAGCCTTGCTGTTGGGCGTAGTTTATTGTCTTACCCCGGACGCGGATGTAGTTTATCGTCATACTCGGCACGCCCCATTGAGGGTGGGGTAGTCTTACACCTTTGCACAGGTGCAGTCAGCGTATTCTACAGCCCCAGCTGACAGGGCGGCTTTTGAAAAGTAAAATTTAATGTATTTCTTGGCTCTATTTTGATGCTTTAAAGAATTTACTTTACTGAGAGGAGTTTGCCCGCGAGATTTTCTTGAAAGATATTTGCGAAGTATTCTACACATATGAGATAACGTTATAAAATTAAACTTTTGACAAAAAGACAATATTTGTCGGAAACAGTTAAATTAATGAAAAGGTGCTCAATACAATTTAAAAAAAGAAAATGTCGAGCCATTTAAGACATAAAATATTTAAGAAACCAACATTCCTGATACTGTATTTTCTACCAATTTGGTATCGTCAGGCAGTAAATTGTCCGGCAATACCAAATTGGTAGAAAAGGCAGTGTTAAATTACTTATACACTGGCATGAATAATTCTATATTTATATCTCAACGTAACATTTCTCTTTATTTATAAAAGAGGTTGTAATTTATAATATTGTACGAAATGCATTTCGAGTCGTAATGTTGGTTTTGTTCTAGCTGTTGGTTCAGTATTGTCGATTTCCTTCCCTATCATTTATCATTCAAACATTTTTAACAACATTTGCCAAATGGATTTTTTATGGACGTGGGCGTATTTTCAAATTTGAAGCGTTTCGAGTCGTAACCTTATTTTTTTGTTCAGTAGTTAATTTCTTCCTTTATTATTTATCTCTCAAATATTGTTAGAAACAACAGTAATAAATATGTTCTCATATATTTAATAATTTTATTCATTATCTGTCTATATTCATGAGATGAGGTATTATGTACACTATTTACATTATTCGGACTATTGTCCTCATCTTTGTCGCCATATATATTACAACGTTTCGGCCTTTCAGTATCTGTCTATATTTCTGAGATGATGTATTATGTACACTATTTACATTATTCGGACTATTGTCCTCATCTTTGTCGCCATATTTATTACAACGTTTCGGCCTTTCAGTATCTGTCTATATTTCTGAGATGAGGTATTATGTACACTATTTACATTATTCGGACTATTGTCCTCATCTTTGTCGCCATATTTATCCCAACGTTTCGGCCGTTGTACGCTCCAGCCTTCTTCAGGTAGTTGGAATGTCGAACTGAACCCTTTATTTCGCTCAGTGGGGTAGATTGTACTACTTCCATGTGCCATGTTTAATGGATGTCACTTATCTTTTATTAATTCCCCTCTCCAAGTTCTTCACCGCCTTAACCAGGTATTGAACTCACACTCTTTGGGTCCAGTCACTGGATCTAACCTCAAGGACACATGGCACAGTGGATAAAGGCGTTGGTTAGATCCCGTCTACTCAAGTGAGCGAAATAACGGTTTGTTTTGTTTTACGGCATGTCAACCTTAATGGGTTATTTAATGCCGAAACAAATTTTTGATTGGTTTGGTTTGTTTTGTTTTACAGAATATCAACCTCAATGAGTCATTTAATGCCGACAAAAATTTTTTTATTCCTGGTAATGTTTTTCTTCAAAAATGATTTCTGGGAATATTTTTCCTTGAAGAAATCTATAGCTGGTCATATTATTTTCCAAAGAATTTAAAACTGTTTGTATTGCTGGTATTTTTTTTAAGTATTGCTGATAATAATTTTTCCTTCAAAAACTTTTGCTGGTAATAATATTTTTTTTTTATTACAAAGTATTTCTGGTATTAAAAGCTATTTTTTACACAAGTTTGGGTGTTAACTGTTTTCCTAAAGCTTGGACCTTAACAGTTGCTACCACCTTGGGTCAGGGTGGACCTGGAGACTCCAGCAATTAAGAGGTCGTTCCACCCTCCTCAAAACCTCCTGTTCAGAGGCCTTGCTGTCGGACGTAGTTTATCGTCATACCCAGGATGCGGGATGTAGTTTATCGTCATATCCAGAACGGAAGAGTCGGAGAAGATATCAAATAATAATAATAATGGATCCTGTACGTTGCGGTAATTTTGGATAAAAACATCGTGAAGGCGGAGATGGCGAAAACACAGAGGGAATTGAAGAAATATACCAAACAGCAGTTTAAGATGTTGCTTTTATAGTGCAGTCGGGATTATCTCCAATAATACCTCCATGTTGTGCAGAAAGAGGACCAACCTTCGCTACACAAAAATGTTACACATGGACTCTTCAACTGACAATCATATCCATGACGTGTCGGCCTTTTCAGGATAATTTCTAGTTTTCTGCGAGTAGGTATTTTAATTATTTTTAATACTATTTACATGATTCGGACTTTTCTCCTCATCTTTATTGTCATGTTCACAACGTTCCGGCCGTTGTACGCTCCGACCTTCTTCAGGATATGTCTGGTTTCTGAGATGAGGTATTGTAACTATTTAAATTATTTACATTATTCGGACTGTTGTCCTCATCTTTATTGCCATATTCACGACATTTCGGCCGTTGTACGCTCCGGCCTTCTTCAGGTGATATTTGGAATTTCGAACTGAACTCCTTATTTAGTCCACTGGGGTAGATTGTTCTAGTTCCACGTGCCATGCCTTTTCTGGATATCTCAGTTTCAGTTATTTCCCATTTAGTAACTCAATTCTCCAAGATTTTGTCCACCTCTGCTGTGGCCAGGTATTGAAAACACAACTCTTTGGTTTAAGCCACTGGATTACTTCGATCAATACTTTTATCCAGTAGGACATATACAACAGCCAAAACGTCGTGAATATGACAATAAACATGAGGATAGCAGTAAAAAAAAAAAATGCAAATAGTGGAAAGACTTACAATAACTCATCCTCAGAATCATAGATTCTGAAGAAGACCGGAGCCTATAACGGCCGAAACGTCGTGAATATAACAATAAAGATGAGGACAAAAGTAAATGTAAATAGTATAAATACGATGAAAGTAGTCGCTCATTAATCGTAAAATGTGTCACACTAACAAGGATATTCGCTACTATTGTCATATTTATCCACGTGATTAAACAGTTCTTTGGGTTCCAGTGTATTCTTTGGGATATTATTAACAGGAACTACAAGCTAATAAGAGTGTTATAACTTTCTACTTCGCGTAACGTGTGTGAATACCTGACATCAGTGCGTCCTGGGGATGACGATAAACTACATCCGAGATCAAGGCCTTTGATCAGAAGGTTTTGAGGAGCGTGGAACCACCTCTTAATTGCTGTTGTTCTAGGTCCACTTTGAACCGGGGTGGTAGCACCTGTTAGAATCACATCTATAGACTAATAGCTAAACCTTCTAAACTGGGGTTAAAACACTACGAATGTATGAAAATAGACATTTCTAGTGAAAATACATTTTTGAAGTAAAATTTCCAGCAATATATTTAAAGCAAATATTACCAGCAATACATATTTGAGGAAAAAACAAATATTACCAGCAATAGATTTTTGAAGAAAAAAACATTACCAGTGACAGATTTGACTCTCGAAAAAACCCTCTCTACAAAAATGCGCCAATGAAAACGTACAAACTGATTTGTTACTAAGAATACATGTTCTTTTGATCCGAACCTATCCTAAAAATCATGTCGGTATTGTAGGACCTTTTAGTGGATGATTGGTAATATTCATCTTCCACCTGTAAAATTGACTTTTTGCTGATGGATTTTTGAAGAAAAAATATTAGCAGTAATAAAAATCTTGTCGGCATTAAATAACCCATTGAGGTGTTGATATGCCCTAAAACCAACTAAACTGTTCATTACAATCTTTCCAATTCTAGGATCTACCGTTATCTATCCTATATATCGTACCACTTATTCTCCCCTTGTACGCCCTTACAACAGCCTCATTCCCTAAGCCTCTACTTTGAGTGGCTATTGGGCCTTTTATTGGATGGTTAGTAATATTCATCTTCCACCTGTCAAAATGACTTTTTACTGATGGACTTTTGGAAAAAAAATATTAGCAGCAATAAAAATCTTGTCGGCATTAAATAACCACTGAGGTGTTGATATGCCGTAAAACAAAATAAACCACAAACCATACCTGTGTCTCAGGTGCTCATATAATCACAATATAAATAAAAAAATTGGCACTACGCAGACGGCGGCATTACTCAAATCAGTCGGAATGCGAAAGAGAATAACCACAGAATATTCAGGAAGCTTGCTGTCGCTTTTTCTCCATCTACACTCACCTGTTCTTACTAATCTAAAATTACATATAATTATAACAATAAGACCGGGACAACAATAATAATTAAAATAATAAAACAATAAGAGGGAGGATATTATTTTGAAAGTATGGCATCCAGCCAGCGTACCGGCAGCAGGCATGTTGTGAAATATTTACTAGAACCCTCAGATGCCCTTCCTGATTAACCAGTTTCCGGTATCTGTCAAAAGTCCCGGATGTTTGTGGACATTGACATAGCGGATACGGGAGATGAAAGCTGCCCAAAACTAAGAACCGTTGGGTGTGGGAGGGTAAGAGAGAGAGAGAGAGAGAGAGAGAGAAGGGAGAGAGAGAGAAGGGGGGAAAGAAGAGAAGAGAAGAGAGAGTGAAAGATGTCGGTCGAATGACGTCCATCTTGCTTAATTAAAACGTTTTTCTTCTTCTCTTTTGGCTCGAGTTCTCCGAAGCCACATGATTGGATCACTTTTTTTTCACCTGGCCTAGATTCTGCTCAAAAGCTGATACTAATCTTCCACTTTTGTTATTAGGAATTGACAAAAAAAAAAAAAAAAAATTGAAAGTTCTTTGTTAGCTTAGAAAAACATATCGGTATTTCTTAGACCAAGGTTAATTTAGCAAAAAAAAAAAAAAAGAAAAAGAAAATAAAATCAATTAAATAAAAAACAACAACAGCAAATAAGCAAAAACAAAGACAAAAACAAAACAATAAAGTCGTACTTAGTAAGAGACAAACACTTGTTAACCAACGCACTGCAAGAAAAGCACCAATCAAGTTTCGACTACAGTAAATAAAGAAAATAAAATTTAAGACTTAAAGGACACAAAAGTAGGTATACAGTAATGAAAAACAAAACGTGTCCTCAGAACTTATTTTATTTTTTATACCAACATATCAATAATAAACATCACAATAATAAACATATCAATTATAAACATCACAATAATAAACATATCACTAATAAACATCTCAATAACATATCAATAATAAACGTATCAGTAATAAACATATCACTAATAAACATCTCAATAATAAAGATATCAATATCACTAATAAAACTCCCAATAATAAACATATCACTAATAAACATCTCAATGACATACATATCAATAACAATCATATCACTAATAAACATCTCAATAATAAACATGCCAATAATACACATATCACTCATAAACATCTCAACAATAAACATCAATAATAAACGTATCGATAATAAGCATCACAATAATAATCATCTCAATAATAAACATATCACTAATAAACATCTCAATAATAAACATATCACTAATAAACATCTCAATAATAAACATTTCAATAATAAACATTTAATTAATAATCATATCAATGATAAACATATCAATAATAATCATATCAATCCCTCAAATGTTCAAACTGTTTGCCTCCGTCATTTACACTTTCCTCTTTACCTTCAAAACATTCATTATTATTATTATTATTAATATTATTATTATTATTAATATGATTATCATTCTCTTTGATTTCTGGTGTGTGCTCATCTCTTTCCAAGTCCGGACCAGAGACCTAAGGTCAGAAATGGCATCATGGCATTTTACACTGAGCAATTAAAAAAAATCACGCATATTTTATATAGATAAACCTTTCGTAAGGTGTGGGCTGTACTTGTAAGAGCAATTATTTCGTATTTTTTTAAGGTATGGCCTACCCGGAATCAAATTCAATGGATTCTGTTGGAATCTTTTTCAATCAATCCGAGGGCGCCAACTACAACTGGAATTGTTGATGTTCTCATGTGCCACATTTTGGAGATTTCGATTTCAAGGTATTTTGATAATTTTTTGAAGATCTTCAAAAATACATTGCAGTCTACAGAGAAGAATAAGAAGGCGCCATTTGTCATTGCGGTTTCTAATCACGATGTCTGCTCGATTAGATTTAATTCTTGTCTGTGTGTTTTGCAAAGTCCCATAAAATTGTTACTTGTCCTATGCCCGTAACCGGAGCTGGGTGGTGTTCATACCAATTCCGTGCAGTTTCCTTTCCGTAGAAACTGCAGATTTTCCAGTGCAGGTATTCGCCCACTTAGACATGCCGGGTTTTATATTTAGTGGGTGCCAATACCGTGCAACCTGATACAAGATGATCACTTGTTTCTGGATATTTATCACACAATCTGCATCTTCGGCTAACACAATATTTTAGTACGTGTGATTGATTTGGTCCTGTTCAGCAAGAATAAAACGTTCGGTTTCAGGTTTTAACCCTGCACAACGTAGTCATTGATGAGTGCGGGGTTTGTCTCCATCAGCTTGTTTGGTACGGGCAGAGTATTGACCCTAAATCCGTTTATCTTGCCATCGTTTCTTGATCTGGTCGGTTGCATTTGACTTTGCTTTCTTTTTAAAGTATTTTGCAGCTTCAGTTGGTGTATTATGCTTTACTTGTATTTCTTCACACTTTTGAAACTCTATTTTGAACTTGTTGGCTTCCTTTATTACTGACTAAAGTCGCTTACTACTTTCATGTTCTTCAGTCTTCTGTAGTTTTTATCTTTGAAGGCCAATTGTCGTGGTTTTGTAAGACAGTTCTAGTTGAACTAATCCTCTGCCTCCTTCGGATATGGGCGCATACAGACGATCAACATTCTTCTTCTTCTTCTTCTTCTTCTTCTTCTTCTTCTTCTCATTTGTATATGCTATGGTTCCTGATTTGTTTCATGTAGAGCCGGGCACAAACTATGATCCCTATAGTCTTATAGGAGAATTGTCATTTAATTGTAGCACTTTTCTTAGTATATGGGATGTCCCTAGTAGGGCGATCTTCTGAGCAACTTGTATGTTCATGTTATCTGGGACACTGTCTATCCCTTTTCTCACGAGGCTCAGAGCTCCGATTACTATTGGTAAAGTTTCAGTCTTCATTCCCCACATCTAGTTAATCTCGATCACTAGGTCCTTGTATTTGGACAATTTCTCGATAGTTTTCACGGAGGTGTTTCTCTTAGATGGTATTGCTATGTCAATAAGCAAGCACTTCCTGATTTTCTTTTCTTTTATGATAATATCAAGTTTGTTGTCATTTATTTCTCTGTCATTTTGAACTGGCATGTCCCAGAGGATAGTTACATCGTTACTTTAGGTAACTGTATCTGGTCGGTGGTCATACCATCTCTCAGTGGTTTCGATTTTGTGCTTCTTGCATATCATCCAGTATACATGTGTCGCTAATTTGTTATGTCTCTAGGTATATTCAGTTTTTGCTAGTTCTGTACATCCTGATTATAATAATAATAATAATAATAATAATAATAATAATTATTATTATTATTATTCCTTCTTCCTCTTCTCGTTATTATTATTATACTTCGTATTATTATTATTCTTTTCCTTATTATTATTATTATTATGATTATTATTATTATTATTATTATTATTATTATTATTATTATTATTATTATTCTACTCCTTCTTCTTCTTCTTCTTCTTCTTCTTCTTCTTCTTCTTCTTCTTCTCCTTATTATTATTATTATTATTATTATTAAAATTCTTTATTTTTCTTCTTCCTCTTCCTATTCTTCACATTATTATTATTCTACATCGTATTATTATTATTATTATTATTATTATTATTATTATTATTATTATTATTCTACTTCTTCTTCTTCTTATTATTATTATTAATATTCTTTTTTTCTTCTTCTTCCTCTTCTTCTTCTTCTTATTATTATTCTACTTTTTCTTCTTCTTTTTCTTCTTCTTCTTCTTATTGTTATTAATATTATTTTCCTATTTCTTCTCCCTTCTTCCTAATTCTCACAATCATTATTCTTTTTCTTCTTCTTCTTCTTCTTCTTCTTCTTCTTCTTCTTCTTCTTCTTCTTCTTCTTCTTCTTCTTCTTATTATTATTATTATTATTATTATTATTATTATTCTTTTTCTTCTTCCTTCTTCCTCTTCTCACTATTATTATTCTACTTTGTATTCTTCTTCTTCTGTTCCTTATTATTATTATTATTATTAATATTATTATTCTACTTCTTCTTCTTCTTCTTCTTCTTCTTATTATTATTATTAATATTCTTTTTGTTCTTCAT
Organism: Acanthosepion esculentum; assembly: GCA_964036315.1. Lineage (NCBI taxonomy): Eukaryota > Metazoa > Mollusca > Cephalopoda > Sepiida > Sepiidae > Acanthosepion > Acanthosepion esculentum. Next base: position 128,879,463 of record OZ038483.1, read on the forward strand.
CCTTCTTCCTCTTCTTCTCATTATTATTATTCTACTTCGTATTCTTCTTCTTCTTTTCGTTATTATTATTATTATTATTATTATTATTATTATTATTATTATTATTATTATTATTCTACTTCTTCTTCTTCTTGTTCTTATTCTTCTTATTATTATTAATATTCTTTTTGTTCTTCTTCCTTCTTCCTCTTCTTCTCATTATTATTATTCTACTTCGTATTCTTCTTCTTCTTTTCGTTATTATTATTATTATTATTATTATTATTATTATTATTATTATTATTATTATTATTATTCTACTTCTTCTTCTTCTTGTTCTTCTTCTTATTATTATTATTAATATTCTTTTTGTTCTTCTTCCTTCTTCCTCTTCTTCTCATTATTATTATTCTACTTCGTATTCTTCTTCTTCTTTTCGTTATTATTATTATTATTATTATTATTATTATTATTCTACTTCTTCTTCTTCTTGTTCTTATTCTTCTTATTATTATTAATATTCTTTTTGTTCTTCTTCCTTCTTCCTCTTCTTCTCATTATTATTATTCTACTTCGTATTCTTCTTCTTTTTTTCGTTATTATTATTATTATTATTATTATTATTATTATTATTATTATTATTATTATTATTATTCTACTTCTTCTTCTTCTTGTTCTTATTCTTCTTCTTATTATTAATATTCTTTTTGTTCTTCTTCCTTCTTCCTCTTCTTCTCATTATTATTATTCTACTTCGTATTCTTCTTCTTCTTTTCGTTATTATTATTATTATTATTATTATTATTATTATTATTATTCTACTTCTTCTTCTTCTTGTTCTTATTCTTCTTATTATTATTAATATTCTTTTTGTTCTTCTTCCTTCTTCCTCTTCTTCTCATTATTATTATTCTACTTCGTATTCTTCTTTTCGTTATTATTATTATTATTATTATTATTATTATTATTATTATTATTATTATTATTATTATTCTACTTCTTCTTCTTCTTCTTCTTGTTCTTATTCTTCTTATTATTATTAATATTCTTTTTGTTCTTCTTCCTTCTTCCTCTTCTTCTCATTATTATTATGCTACTTCGTATTCTTCTTCTTCTTTTCGTTATTATTATTATTATTATTATTATTATTATTATTATTATTATTATTATTATTATTCTACTTCTTCTTCTTATTATTATTATTATTAATATTCTTTTTGTTCTTCTTCCTTCTTCCTCTTCTTCTCATTATTATTATTCTACTTCGTATTCTTCTTCTTCTTTTCGTTATTATTATTATTATTATAATTATTATTATTATTCTACTTCTTCTTCTTCTTCTTGTTCTTATTCTTATTCTTATTATTAATATTCTTTTTGTTCTTCTTCCTTCTTCCTCTTCTTCTCATTATTATTATTCTACTTCGTATTCTTCTTCTTCTTTTCGTTATTATTATTATTATTATTATTATTATTATTATTATTATTATTATTATTATTCTACTTCTTCTTCTTCTTCTTCTTGTTCTTATTCTTCTTATTATTATTAATATTCTTTTTGTTCTTCTTCCTTCTTCCTCTTCTTCTCATTATTATTATGCTACTTCGTATTCTTCTTCTTCTTTTCGTTATTATTATTATTATTATTATTATTATTATTATTATTATTATTATTATTATTATTCTACTTCTTCTTCTTCTTATTATTATTATTAATATTCTTTTTGTTCTTCTTCCTTCTTCCTCTTCTTCTCATTATTATTATTCTACTTCGTATTCTTCTTCTTCTTTTCGTTATTATTATTATTATTATAATTATTATTATTATTCTACTTCTTCTTCTTCTTCTTGTTCTTATTCTTATTCTTATTATTAATATTCTTTTTGTTCTTCTTCCTTCTTCCTCTTCTTCTCATTATTATTATTCTACTTCGTATTCTTCTTCTTCTTTTCGTTATTATTATTATTATTATTATTATTATTATTATTATTATTATTATTATTATTATTATTCTACTTCTTCTTCTTCTTCTTGTTCTTATTCTTCTTATTATTATTAATATTCTTTTTGTTCTTCTTCCTTCTTCCTCTTCTTCTCATTATTATTATTCTACTTCGTATTCTTCTTCCTCTTTTCGTTATTATTATTATTATTATTATTATACTTCTTTTTCGTATTATTATTATTATTATTTATTAAGAAATAAAAATTATAATAAACATTATGAAGATAATAATATTAAAATGATTTCAATAAATTGAATGATTTCTCGTATGAAGCGAATATTTTAATCACTATTATCTTACTGATAATAGTGCTAGGATATTTACAGTATTCCTATTTTGGAAGCACCCGGTACATATTATATATATATATATATATATATATATATATATATATATATATATATATATATATATATATATATATATATATGTATTATTTATTATGAATTTTTACATACGGACTAAAACAATTACTCACGACAAAGATGCTATTTTGTTTCGATGCACATGCATCTCGACTGGTGAGTTAACCACTTTTTGTACTGATATTGGTAATAAATCCGTTGTTATATTTTGCAAGTGGATCCTAATAATATAAACTATTAAAACTGATCCACAAAAAGAGCTCAATGTATTTATTATAACAGAGTATATAGGTTTTTGTGTCGAACAATGCTAGCATATTAACGCTAGTTGAAATAGTATATTCTCATGAGGTAAGTTTGGATTTCTCCATTATGTAATATATATATATATATATACTTTCTGTCAGATTGAATAAGGTCATTGACTGATTCGATCACCTCAGGAGACCTCACTTCTGTAGGCCTCCGAGGCCTGTCTTCATCCTCACAACTGCTCCGTCCTTCTTTAAACAATTTAGCCCACTTGTAGACATTTCTTTGGCTGAAACATGTGGCACCAGACACAGTTGACATTCTCCTATAAATTTCAACTGGTTTGCACCCTTCAGCAACCAAAAACTTGATAACTGACCGCTTTTCAATCCCGGAGCATGCTTCTTGGTCGGCCATCTTTGTTAATCGCCAAAACTCTCAAAGTTTTTTTTTTAATCTGCAAAAGAAATTAAATCCATGTGAAAAAGAAGTAAAACAAAATGAAATAAAAAAGAGTAAGATTCTATCTGTATTAGAAGTCCTTATACCGAAAAATTCAACTTATTTATTGAATAACCCTCGTATTTATATATATATATATATATATATATATATATATATATATATATATATATATATATATATATATATATATATAATGTTAATATATTATATTAGGTACCTCCTAAATTCGCAAAAAAGCAGCTTACCATGAAGATAAAGTACCCCTAAAAAGTTTTATCCTCAAAATGTTTATGTTATTATTAAGAGGAAAGACCCAAGTATTTCGATTATTGTATTAAATGTTTTAATCTTTTCTAGAACGTTCGAATCTTTTCTTATGTCTGTGCCAAAAGTGTGGAATGGGATATTCCGTGGTTTTTTTTTGCGGTTAAAAACAACATTGATTTGGAAAGTTTTGCAAAAATAAACAATTCTCGGATTTTAATTAAATTTTCATGACATTTTCACAAATAAATGAAATTATTAAAACAATTTTTTCTAGAAAACCTTGGGAATATATATGTTTTTACATCTGTTACCCCCCCCCCCCCCGACACTTATTTAATTTTATGAAATTTCAAGAAATTAAAATACCACCCTCTTCATATTTATACTAGTTCAAGGAAAACACATTGGGGGATTAAAATCATCAATTTGGTTTTGTTAAACAGGAAAGCCATTTACCAAAATCTGCTCTGAATCGTAAAATAATAAAAAAATTCAATAAAATTATGCCACGATTTAATTAGAAAAAACTTTTAATTGTTTTTATAACAAGATATATTAAGGACACTCTTGACTTAAGAAAAAATTATTTTCGATGAATAATGAATATTTACAAGTATTATTTTCTTTTTATTTAAATTTTAGGTTTGGTTTGTTTTGTTTTACGGCATATCAGTCTCAATGGGTCATTTAATGCCGACATCTTTTTTTTTCTGGTAATATTTTTGTTTTGTCAAAAATATATTTCTGTTAATATATTTTTCCTTAAAATGTATAGCTGGTAATATTATTTTTTCAAAAACGTATAGCTGGTAATATTATTTTTTCCAAAACATATAGCTGGTAATATTTTTTTCTTCAAAAATTTATTTCTGGTAATATTTTTTACAAAGTATTTCTTGTATTAAAACCTGTTTTTATAGTTTTATAATGCCTTTTACCTCAGTTTCTGAGTTAAATATTTGCCCATAGCTGGGAACCTAACAGCTGCTACCACCCCGGGTCAGGGTAGACCTGGGAACACCAGCAATTAAGAAGAATTTCCACGCTCCTCAAAACCTCCTAATTAGAAGCCTTGCTGTTGGACGTAGTTTATCGTCTTACCCAGGACGCGGATGTAGTTTATCGTCATACCCAGGACGCGGACGTAGTTTATCGTCTTACCAAGGACGCGGACGTAGTTTATCGTCTTACCAAGGACGCGGATGTAGTTTATCGTCTTACCCAGGACGCAGATGTAGTTTATTGTCTTACCAAGGACGCGGATGTAGTTTATCGTCTTACCCAGGACGCGGATGTAGTTTATCGTCTTACCCAGGACGCGGATGTAGTTTATCGTCATACCCAGGACGCGGATGTAGTTTATTGTCTTACCAAGGACGCGGATGTAGTTTGTCGTCTTACCCAGGACGCGGATGTAGTTTATCGTCTTACCCAGGACGCGGATGTAGTTTATCGTCATACCCAGGATGCTTTTAAATTTTAATTAGAATAATTTATTAAGTATTAAAACTTTTCTCAAGTTGACATCTACGCGGACTACGCGTGAATTTTGATACATTCAAAACAAAACTGCTGTCAATTACTCACCATAGAGAAAATTCCCTGCCTCTTATCAGCATGATTGGTGCTCAAATCCACGAGAGCGATTCACTGCGTCTTCTTGATCTCACGTTTTCCACTGACCCGAGATGGAACAACTACACTGAATCAATAGCTTCATTTACCACAAGGAAAGTTGGTTATCTGTGTCGCGCCAGAAGGTTTTTCTCGTTTGAGTCAATCTACAAATCTATCATTCGTCCATGCATTGAATTATGTTCATCTCGAGGTTCTCAACAAAATCCAAGGACGGATATCCAGTGTGACCCGGCATCTAGTCTCTAGTCACTTTCTCACAGTCGTGATGTAGCTTCCCTCTTTCTTTTCTGCAAATATTTTCATACGAATTTCTCCGACGAGCTACTTTTATTGGTTCCCCAACTCCATGAATTTAAGCGTGCTACTAGATTACCATCTCGGTCCCACCCTTTTACTGTCTAAACAATTAAATGTAACCACCATTTATACTCCAACAGCTTTTTCTCTCGCACTTCCCAACTGTGGAACTCAGTTCCTCTTACTTGCTTCCCTGATAGCTATAATCTTCAAATATTCGAAATGTAATGTCCATCGACCTCTTCTGATGCCTTGATCCTGATCCCCGTCCTTCTCTTTATCCTTTCCTCAAACATCCCTCTTTACTCTTGCTCTCAGTCCTCTGTAACCCCTTGCGTGCTAGTGGCACTCCCGCCTTGCTTGGGGTGACATGCTTAAAAAAAAGAACATAAATGTATCCATTACTAAAATAATTTAAATATAAATTACATGAAAAATGAAGAGAATTAAAGAATTAGAAGGGATTATTATAAAAATAAATAGACTTAATATGTCTATATTATTTAACGAAACATGCTTGAATATATATATATATATATATATATATATATATATATATATATATTCAAGCATGTTTCGTTAAATAATATATATATATATATATATATATATATATATATTATTTATTATAGATTTTTACATACGGACTAAAACAATTACTCTTTTTTTTTTTTTTAAGCGTATCACCCCAAGCAAGGTTGGTGGCTACTATCACGCATGGGGTTACAGAAGGGTTGGAGGAAGAGCAGATAGGAGTGGTAAAGGAAGGGATGTGGAGAAAGAGAAGGACGGAGGGTCGATCAAGGCAAGGGGGTTACAGGAGATTTAGAGCGAGAGCAGATAGGATTGAAATATGAAAGGAAGTGGAGAAGGGAAGTGGATAGATCAAGGCAACTGGAGATGACGATTGACGCTACACTTAAACCGTTGGAGATTGTATTTGTCAGGGAAACAGTAATAGGGAAGGGAGTTCCATAGGCGAGATGTGCGAGACATGAAGCTATTGGAGTAGAAGAGACGTCTACATCTAACAGTATCAACGGTGAAGGGGTGGGAACGGGATGCCAGCCTCGTAGGACGCTTAAATTCATGAGGCTTAGGGACAAGCGAAAGCAACTCCTCGGAGCAATTACCGTGGAAGTACTTGTAGAAAAGGCAGAGCGATGCAACATCGCGAATGTGAGAGAGCGACTGCAGACGAGATGACAGATCAGGGCCAATCACATTGCATATCCGTCTCTGGATCTTATCAAGAACCCTGAGGCAACACGCAGGGGCCCCAGACCATAAATGGCAGCAATACTCCATGCAGTGGGCGAATGGTAGATTTATAGACTTGGAGGATCGATTCCGGGGAGAAGAATTTCCTGGCTCGGCACAGGGAACCAACTTTTCTTGCGGTGGATGATGCAACTGACTCGATGTATTTGTTCCATCTCAGATCAGCGGAGAGCGTGAGACCGAGCAGCCGCAGAGAGGAGCTCTCGAGAAGTTGGTCCTCAGACATTCTAATGGGATGCAGGGATGGCTCCTTGTGGTGGTTAATGGAGAGCAGTTTTGTTTTAGAGGCGTTAAAGTTGACCATCCATTTCTCACCCCAGTCAACAACCGATTGGAGGTCCTTTTCAATTTGAGCTGCCAGGTTAATTCTGTCCGCCTCACTAGATTTGTGCTTGAGGCAGGAGTAAATAGTAGTATCGTCAGCGTAGATACCGACTTGGGAGTCTATGGCGTCAGGAAGGTCGTTTATAAATATGAGGAACAGAGTAGGGCCAAGGATGGAGCCTTGAGGAACACCAGCGTTAGTGGGATAGGAGTTGGAGATGAATCCACTGAGAACAACCTTCAAATCCCGGTTTGACAGAAACGACTGAATTAGGTCAAACAATCGACCTGTGATACCATAACCCTGGAGCTTGCGAAGGAGGCCGGCATGCCAAACCCTATCGAATGCTTTGGAGATGTCAAAGGCCACGGCACGGGCTTCGCCGTTATTATGGATAGCTTGGTAGACAAATTCAGTGATAGCCGTAAGCACATCGCCAGTAGATCGGGCAAAGCGGAAACCGTACTGCTTGTCTGAGAGCAGATCGTGGGATATCAGGTGAGTAATCACTTCGGCGTTGATAATGGCCTCGAAGACTTTGCCGAAGAGGGGAAGGAGACTGATAGGACGGTAATTAGAAGGGTTGGAGGGGTCGCCAGAGTTCATAAAGACAGGAACAATGGTAGTCAGGAAAACAGGACTCCTTGAGGCAGCGGTTGTACAATTTAGAGAGGGCAGGTGCCAGTTACGGTGCGCATTTCTTCAGGACAATGGCTGGTATTCCGTCGCCACCGGTAGCCTTGTGGAGATCTAAGTTAGAAATAATGTCCAGTACCGACGACGGGGTTATGTGCAAGCCGTCCAGGAGGGCCTCAGTTCTGGGAGGGAAGTCGGGCAAGGGTACCCCAGAAGAGTCAAGCATAGAATTGGAAGAAAACTTCCGAGCGAAGCATTCGGCCTTGTCGGCAGAGGTGGTCAGGACCTCAAACTGATTGAACAGTGGAGGAATGGAGGGTTTGTTACTATTCAGAACGCTTTTGCAGAGGCGCCAATAGTCCTTGGAGCCAAATTTGCGGGATGCAATACGTTCCTTCATCCGAGCTGCAAATAATGACTTGGCATCATCGAGGGTACGCTTACACTCATTGCGTGCAGAGGTAAATAGACGTCTGTTGGAGTCGGACATATCACTACGAAAACTGTGGAAGAAGTGGTTCCTATGGGCAATGGCGGCTGAGCAAGCAGCTGTGAACCATGGGGAGGAGCGCGGTTTGACCTTGAATTTCCTGGAGGGGATGAAAGCTTCGATAGCGGCTTTGATCCAGGAAGAGAACTCAGAAGCACAATCATGAGTGGGGAGCTTAAATACAGCATCCCAGGGGACATCGCGGAGGAAGTCCCGAAACGAGTCCCAGTCAGCCCGTTGGTAGCAGAATGTGGTTCTGGTGGTAGGAGGATCTTTGCAGGGGGTGGGGCTGAAGGATATACTAACGGACACGACAGCATGATCGGAGTTACCGATAGGACAGAGCTGCGTGGCACTACAAGACTCAGGGATGGAGGTAAAACACAGGTCGAGGAGTGAGGCTTTACAGTCACGATTGTAGGAAAAACGCGTGGGGAAATCGATTATCTGGGTGAGGGATTGAGAGATTGAAAAGTTGAGAGTATGTATGCCAGCGAGGTCAGTGGTAGCGTTCTTTAGCCACTGGTTGTGATGGGCGTTAAAATCACCAAACACAAATATGTGAGCGTACGGATGGACAGAGAGGGCCCTATCTATGCTGTCAGAAATGACATCGAGTATCCCACAGTCCTGAGAGGATGGAGAGCGGTAGAGAAAGAAAAGATAGCTTACAGCATTGAGAAGAAATACCCGGAGACACAAGTAGGAATGATCCGGCGATTCGAGAGAGGTCTCTCTAGCCAGTGGGAGATGGTCCTTGACGTAAGATGCAATTTTGTTTCGATGCACATGCATCTCGACTGGTGAGTTAACCACTTTTGGTTCTGACTAGACGAGATGCATGTGCATCGAAACAAAAATGCATCTTTGTCGGGATTAATTGTTTTTGTCCGTATGTAAAGAATGTCTAATGGATTTCACTTATCAACATGGTACGTGGAACTAGTACAGTCTACCCCAGTGAGCGAAATAAAGGGTTCAGTTCGACATTCCAACCACCTGTAGAAGGCCGGAGCGTACAACGGCCGAAACGTTGTAATAAATATGGTGACAAACATGGGGAATAATGTAAATAGTGTACATAATACCTCATCTCAGAAATATAGACAGATACTTAACGAAAATGTTGTTGTTGAATTTTTATAAATTATTATTATATTATTAATTTAATTTGACATTAATTTATTATATAGTTTAAATAATAGAATATTTTAAATTTAACCGTTGTCTTTTAAATGACAATTTATTTATAATCATGTAAGAAAGAAAGAAGTGTTTCTTTTAGGAAAGTAGAATCTTTCATATTCGGAATCCCTCATATCCGGAATCCCGCATATCCGGACATGATTTTGATGTGTATATTTGAAATATTTGGGTGATATGTTTTTACATTTTAAAACGGACTGGTATTATATTGAAGAGTTTAAATAGGAGGGGGGAACAAGATTTCACATTTTTATGTGTATGTACGTATTTCACGAATCAAAGACAGATCTAAGCTATACACACACACACACACACACACACATATATATATATATATATATATGTATATATATATATATGTGTGTGTGTGTGTTTGTATAAAGGGTGTTCCATTAATTTCGACCGATTTATAAAATGTGAATTAGGTTTAAGCGTCTAATGATCTTTTTTCTTTTTCTTTGAGATTTGGCGGACATTTAGGCAATATTATTTTTCACACATAATTGCCATGACTTAAATAACATGATCCAATAGAGAAATAAATAAATTTTCACCAATAACACTGATTTATTTACTGCTGACTTTGATCCGTCTTAATGAAACACCCTTATATATAATCCGACTTAATGAAACACCCTTTATATATAGGCAGTGAAGGAAACATTTTATGCTGATCACAACGAAATTTAGTTTGAGTGATTCATTTTCTACGACTTATCAAACTTAGATTATAACATTTAGTGGAATATAATAATGATTTAGTGCTACAAGTTTTACTTTTTAACCCATAGCTGATGGAAAAAGATGTGGATTCATATCTTTCCCAATCGTTTTGCGCTTAAGTGAATATAACGAACCCAACCGGAATGAGAACTCGGTTTTCCGATAAACAATTACAAGCTATTATCCATTGCACCACCCACACATCCAAGTTTACAGCACTTGGTATTCCCAAGCCGTCACTGATCTGTTTACTGACCAGGCTCGATGTTGCTTAACTTCGGTGTTTCAACACGATGTGGTCGTAAGCATCATGAACGAAATGTCACAGTAACCTTGAAGGTTGTTTTTTTAAAAAATACTTCATGTTGATTAGTAATCGATGATGTACATTTGCTCGACTGGACCTGGATTGTGTCCTTGGCGCTTCTTGTTAAATCACAGGTGAACCATGAAAGATCTTGAAGTGCAATTTCGTTTGCGTAAAGTTCTGTTTCAAATCAGTAAGGGGGAAAAAACTTTTTTCGACAACTTTTTTAATACGCCTATATCGAGAATTATTTCATTTTTACTCTGTGGAACCGGCACTTCATACCGAGAACATCCACGAAAGACAATTCCAAATTTGGACGACATTTCACATGAACGGGCAACGCTCAAACTGTGAACCACAGAATTCGTCACCTGATTGATCTTGAAGTTTCCGAAGATGTCAGATGATGTATCGTGATGTCTCAGTATGTTTGCCGGCATTTGTCGACAGATGAACCAAAAATAAAGCTGTGTCATAATGGGTCAGGAGCAGGTTCGTCGTGTGAATACAAATACAATCTTTTGAACAATTTCATCACAGGAAATGTAACCGGGTAAGCCTTTGATGTGGAAACAAAAGGACGGTCTTTGCCGCGGTTTAAAAAAACACGTCACCCCGACGAAAATACTAAAACTGACGGCCTGAAATATGAAGGTAAAGTTGATCTTCTTTTTCCGGGTGGAAGGTCATAGTTCATCGCATTTTCTTCCCCACATGATGACAGTCAATAAGTAGGAAGTAGTGAGACGTTAATTTTTGACGAAGAGCAATGACTTCAAGAACAACATATATTTAAAAAAACAAAAAAACAAAATTATTACTTCAGAGGAAAATGAAAATTTCTTACTAAAAAATATTGATTAAAGGATTATTTGTTGGGAATATGAGATTTTAAGATGACTATATTAATTTGATGAATTGGTTCTTTTTGTTTAGCGAAAACTAAATATCTTGTAAGCAGTTTTGTTTTATTTTCGTAGGTAATAATGGTTTAGTGATACGAGTCTTACTAATTAACCCATATCTGGGGGAGAAGAGGTGGGTTCCATCCTTTCTCAAGGGTATTTGTGCGTAGGTGAATATAACGAAAGTGTGGAACAGGACCAGACAAGCGCCAATTGAGATGGACATCAAGAAACGGAAACAGGGATGGACCGCCACACACTCCGCAAGTCTGCCTCTAGTGCCACCAGGCAGGACCTTGATTGGATTCCACAAAGGAAGCGAAAAGTGAGTCGACCAAAACAGACTTGGCACAGAAGTGTTGACGCAGAGGTGAAGGCAGTAGGAAAGGACATGTGCCGAGCTGAAGAGAATCGCCCGTAATCACGTCCATTGGAGAGGTGTTGTTACGGCCATATGTTCCTCAAGGAATCAAGAGGCCTAATATATATATATATATATATATATATATATATATATATATATATATATATATATTGCATGTTTCTAGTGTCACCAAATAGGCCCTTGACTGTAATCCACAAAGGAAGAGAAAAGTGGGTTGACAAAACTAAACTTTGCTCAGAAGTGTTGACGCAGAGGTGAAGATAGCCGGAAAGGACATGGGCCGAGGTGAAGAGGATCTCCTGGAACCGCATCCATTGGAGAGGTGTTGTCGTTATGACTCCGTATTCCCCAAAGAATCAAGTGGCAGAGAAGAATAAGAATATAACGAACCCAAGTGGAATTGGAACTTGGTTCTTCAATTAACATGAGTCATTATCTATTAAACCACCTTCCCCAATGGGTATTAGCATGTAAGTGAATATAATGGACTCAAGTTCGAATTCCACTCGAATCCATTAAATTCACTTATGTGCTAATACCCTTGGGAAAGGTATAAATCCTATTCTTCAACCCCCAGCTATGGGTAAATAGCAGGACAACCCGATGGATGGCAACTGGTGTACCGCAGAAAGAAATGGCAACCTACTGCGGGGAAAAATCTGCCTCGTCAGTCATGTATCGAAAGATACATGATCGCCTACGAGTGTATCACGCATGGCACATAACTGACTGAAATTCACTTACGTGCTAATACCCTTAGGAAAGGTATGAATCCTCTTCTTCAAAACCTAGCTATGGGTAAATAGCAGGGCAGACCGGATTCTATATCATTGGATGGCAACTGGTCTACCACAGAAATTGGTCTACACCTATTGCCTAAGCATATTACCTGCGACTACGACGCGTACCAGTCGATTACTGCTACCTGCTATATTGTACTAATTGGTTATAGTAGCCAAAACCACTTAGCTACTTCGATCAAATATATCCCTTTCCGGGACATATAACTTATGTTGTTTTTAATTCATTAGATGAAGCATTGTCATTATTATTAATTTTTGACTCGTATTTCTTTCATCTTATTTTGTTGCTTGTTTACACCTAGTAGTAGTAGTAGATGTAATAGTCTTAAGTTGACTCGTATTTCTTTCATCTCATTTTGTAGCTTGTTTACACATAGTAGTAGTAGTAGTAGGTGTAATAGTCTTAAATTGTCTGAATTCCATAGTAGAAGCATTGTCATTACTATTAATTTTTGACTCGTATTTCTTTAATCTTATTTTGTTGCTTGTTTACACCTAGTAGTAGTAGTAGTAGATGTAATAGTCTTAAGTTGTCTGAATTTCTTACATGAAGTATTATCATCAAAATATCATTCTCTTTTTTTCCTTATTTCCTTAGTTAATTAGCGCGTACGTTACTCACTGCAAATATCTGGTAAATAATAGAACATAACGTTTTGATCGCGAGGAAATACGGAAAAGATATATAAGAGACGCTATTCGCTTTCGGTCGGAAAATAAAGAAAGAGGCGATAATACTGTAATGCTTTTAACGTCTGCTTCAGTGAAATGAAAAAAACTTTTTAATTTGAAACATTTCCATTCGTACCCTCTTACTTCTTTCAATAATGATCTGTGTTCATATCTGTCAGTGTTATAATGATATTTGGCTAAAGTTGTTAAGGCAAATATTTACCTGTGCAGAGCAACTTACGCGAGTAATTTATAATCGTAGAATTTGTTGTGCGATTATTAATTGATTAAATATTATCCATGGATTTTTCACAGGTGCTAATATTTATTATCAATTGTTGATTATAGAGACTTTTTCATCTTATTTTGCTAATTGTTTGTACTTAGTATTACATAGGTGTCTTAAGTTGTCTGAATGTCTCCATCGACCTGTCTATCATGCTTTTCCTTCTTTTTTCTTTCTTTTTTTCTTTCCCAACCAACCTGTTCATATCTATCTATCTATCTATCTATCTATCTATCTATCTATCTATCTATCTATCTATCTATCTACCCAACCTGTTCAAATCTATCTATCTATCTATCTATCTATCTATCTATCTATCTATCTCACCCAACCTGTTAAAATCTATCTATCTATCTATCTATCTATCTATCTATCTATCTATCTATCTATCTCACCCAACCTGTTCAAATCTATCTATCTATCTCATCCAACCTGTTCAAATCTATCTATCTATCTATCTCATCCAACCTGTTCAAATCTATCTATCTATCTATCTATCTATCTATCTATCTATCTATCTATCTATCTATCTATCTATCTCATCCAACCTGTTCAAATCTATCTATCTATCTATCTATCTATCTATCTATCTATCTATCTATCTATCTCATCCAACCTGTTCAAATCTATCTATCTATCTATCTATCTATCTCACCCAACCTGTTCAACTCTATCTATCTATCTATCTATCTATCTATCTATCTATCTATCTATCTATCTATCTATCTATCTCACCCAACCTGTTCAACTCTATCTATCTATCTATCTATCTATCTATCTCACCCAACCTGTTCAACTCTATCTATCTATCTATCTATCTCACCCAACCTGTTAAAATCCTAGTCTCAATGCCCATTTCTTGATGATCAATCTATAAAAAAAAAAAAATCTCTCCCATCAAATTTTAAATTCAGTCTTTTTCCTAAGGAGAATTGATTTATATTTGCACAGCGATGTATGTCACAAGGTAAATAAAAGTGAGGATTGGCGAGAGGAAGATTGTCAAACCGAAAAAAGGGGAACATACCTTCCCAAAAGAACTTTTGTTTATCCCACCATTGGATGCCTATCTCTTCAGCTGTAGAATACGCTGACTGCAGCTCTACAGAGGGGGTAAGTCCCACACTTCTTTCTTTCTTTCTTCAATCCGGTGATATACCTAATCTTATACCCCTTTCTTCATACACCCCAAACTTCTCCATACACGTTAATTCGACAATTCCTTTAGTTTTTAACATGAATCATTTCCCTTTTATTTTTTCCCGCTTTTTCTATAACTTTCCCGCCATGATAATTCAACGACCTCCACTTACGTTTTTGTGATCTTCAAATAGGACATAACATTTCGCAAACGAATCTTCTATCAAAATAATTCAAGTGGAGAATGTCTTCTTTTTTCGAAGCAAAGCGTCTTCTAACATGAGGAAGAACTGCAATGGTTTCCGCGAAATATCATCAAAAATATATTAGAAATTTTGGCTGCTTGATTCTAATGTGAACAGAAGCTCAGCCATCTTGTCAGTCCCATTTACATTCAACTATTCCGTTCGTCAAAGAGAAAATATTTGAGCTTGTCTGACTATAACGAGGCGAGTAACACGTAATCCACTTAAATTTATTTACTTTCGATTTCCCTCATATTTATTCCGTACTTTCTTTGACTTAAATTCTTCCATTCTAACTTCTCAGTCTTTGCCTTCATTTTAATGGCATTTTTCTCAGTTTTTGCTTTCTTTCTGTTACCACAGGCTTGCTTTTTTTTCTCACGTTCTACGATGACACTCTTGTTTGCCCATTTGTCTATCTATTTCAGCCAGTTTATATCTATCTATCTATCTATCTATCTACATTTTATAGTAGAATTACCGACATTTTATAATAAAATGACCAAAAATACATTTTATATCCAACGAAATATCTTTCCTTGCTATGCCCATGGAGTTGGACCACCCTCAACCCTTCTGCATTCCAATTGTAAAAAGGAAGTTCCTCGAAGACAGCTTCTTCACAAGAGCTACTACTTTGTGGAACGGAGATTTGGTAATTTAACAGTAATCATTCGACCAGCCACTCACTACTCTGACACACTCGTCCAGACAAAAAAACAAAAACCAAAAACCAAAAAAGCCCCTCCCCAAAAAAACACCAAAACAAAAAAAAAACAAAAGCAACCTCCTCCCGCAAAAAACCAAAAAATGAAAAAAAACAAAACAAAAAAAAACAAACAAAAAACAAACAAAAAAACCCCTAAAAAACTAAAAAAAAGAAAAAGAAAAAACAAAATGCCCAAGAAAAACAAAAACAAAAAAGAAAAACTAAAAAACAAACCAAACCCCCCCACCAAAATACAAACAAAAAACCAAAACAAAACAAAAAACAAAAAAAAAAACACAAAATACCCCCCAAATAAACAAAAAAAAAACAAAAAAAGAAAGCGAAAACAAAATCAAAAGAGAAAAAGTTCGTCAGAGCAATTTACCTTAAAAGTATTTATAGAAGAACACAGAGAATGTGTTATGGCTGTGGGAAAGTGACTGAATGCCGAGATGCCAGGTCAGGACCAATAACATTGTGTATTCTTCTTTGTATTTTATCTAAGCATATAGCAGGAGCACCAGACCAGATGTGGCAACAATATTCAACGCAATAAATAAAATATAAATGTAAAGAAAATGCACATATATATATTGTTATGGTAAATTATCCATACACAGATGGACTCTTCCAAGTTACAAATAAAATCAGGTATTGCTTTTAGAAAGGTAGTTTCCAGTGGTCAGCTCTGACAGTCGGACTTAAGATTCTTGCTCGTTTGTATGATTGTATTACGGTTTTCCTGCTAATATATTTGTTAACTCAATTCCTCTCTTTGTGCCTTTATTTCTCGCCCCAACAAGGACACAACACACACACACACACACACACACACACACACACACACACACACACACACACACACACACACACACATATATATATATATATATATATATATATATATATATATATAACTATGAACTTAAAGAGTCAGGTAAACCTACCTAGGTTTCACCTACATGGATCGTCACGGTGCACTGGCCAGTGTACCCTGACGATCCACGTAGGTGAAACCTAGGTAGGTTTACCTGGCTCTTTAGGTTCATAGTTAGATTTGCTCTACTTAGTGTATTGAGCACTTTGCTTAGTTACTTTTGCTCTACTCGTGTTGGAGTTTTTTTCTTTTGATTCTGAGCTTGGATTCTGGACGATCGTTTTCGCCTGAAGTACATGTTCTTAGTTCTTTCTTTTTTTTTATTCCTTATTTTTCCTTGGGTATTGGTTTGTCCATTTACAATCCAAAGCACCTAAGGTCTTTCCGGACGAGTACAATTACTTATATATATATATATATATATATATATATATATATATATATATATATATATATATATATATATATAAGACAATTTATGTTTAACATTCTTTTTATAGATACAAGTATATAAGTAAATGCTCTGTTTATAATAAACTTAAATACTTATATCTATAAAAAGAATGTTAAACAAATTGTCTTTAAATAATTGTCGGACTTTGTCCATTTCATAATATATATATATATATATATATATATAAAGTGAACATTGAAGTCAATATTTAGAGGCGACAGGTCTGACGACTGCGTCTAGCATGAAACAGCCTGTCGCCTCTGAGTGTTGAACTTCAATGTTCACTTTTATATTTACACACGCTCTATCTCTGATATTGAGCACTTTATCCCATAAATATAGCAGACCTTAAGAGTATATTTCTTCATATATATATATATATATATATATATATATATATATATATATATATATATATATAATTTAAACAGCTATTTTTTTTTAAATTTATTTCCACTCTGTGGGTTGTAAATCTGCAACATCGATCATTAGATTTCAGTGACCGAATTAGTTATTGCGCCGTTCCTACTTCACGTTACGGAGATTATTCAACCTAGAAATTTGCAAGGAAAACCAAGAATAATATATAAACTACTGAAAATGAATCATTTTCGGATTCGAATAAAAGTTATTTATTCTAAACAACACACCGGTTCTGTAGCCGCATAAGATAGGTCAAAGTCTCAGACAGAATACAAGTCTCAAGAGCCGCTCAATGTAGAGGGTTACTAAATGGGTTTGTTATGGATTTAAGAATTTTAGGTTGTGAATATATGTAGGACAGACTTGAAGCGGGGGAGTGGTCGGGGGAGCATCGTCTCAGGCAAAACAGGTGGGTGTGCGGATGGTGTAATAGATAGTGGCTCGGAATGAGAACTTGGAGAGCTGAGTTCGAATTTCAGTTGTGTTTCGTACATTCACTTATCTTGGCAATGGTATGACCCAATCTCCCCCTCCCAGGTATTGAATAGTATGGTTTATATCCCCGAAGGATTGTTAATGTAATATTCATTCGCAAAAAAAAAAGAATTATTCTTAAAATTCAAAACACGTTTCGAGTTTAGATAACACACAAAGGGTAGATAAGCCGTAAAAAACAAATAAATCACTCAATCAATAATCTACAAAGTAGTGGCTCTTGGAAAAAATTAAACCGAATGAAACTTCTTCCTTACTAATGGAATACGAAAGGAATAAGAATCGTTGTCTAATCTGTATATGGCTTAGCGGGTCTTAGCTATGAAGGTCTGAACTGGTGAAAATAGTGATTGTATATCGTCAGGACATTTTTCATGGTGAGTAGCTATACATATATGTATGTATGATAACTCTAACATTTTTAGGCATTTAAAACATCATGCCTGGCCGCATACACAATTCCGAAAAATCCTCGTTGAAAACACAACTATACTTAAACATGAAAACAATAAACAAAAGTAGAAATTCTTGAAGCTATATACATAAAACTGTTGAAGCCTAACCTGAACAAAATAAACTACGAAATCTCCACAAATATTCTTTTAATGCCTATAATTTATAACAGAAGCCATTGGTTTATAGCAACGACTTCCCATACTTAATACTTCTCGTTTTCACTCTCGCGTGGTCATGTGTGACGTCACGAGCTGCGATACGATTTTTGCTTCCGCGTCTCGTATACACGAGTTTGTCGTTGCTTTGAAATTTTTCATGCAACAAAAAGAGACTATCATTATTGTTTCGTCCGTGTGTTGTTTGATATATTGAAATGTAATTGTCAACTTTGATAATGGCGTATGTAAGCCGAAAGGTTAGATTAGATTGAAACATGTATCAATATGGTGATTTCATTTCGTCTTTCAATGATAATGTTATTTAGCTTATCAGACAATATGAAAGGAACTTACTTAAAATAAATAGACAAAACATGTCTATATTAATTAATAAAACATGCATCACTATATATATATATATATATATATATATATATATATATATATATTTGTGTATTTAGGCAGCAATCCTTCTTTCATGCACATTTCATTAAAAACGACAGAAAAATAATAATTTCATGCACATTTCATTAAAAAGCACCTTGCCTGTCGTTTTTAATGAAATGTGCATATATATATATATATATATATATATATATATATATATATATGATTATTATTTAAAAATATGTATTCATCGTGACACAGAAATTTTGAATTCTCATTACACCACCAACTTAAACTATATAATACTATTTAGCTTATAAATGAAGTAAATCAATTTTTCGAAAGTTATTTAGCATCGCTTGAAAATGGAACAGAAATTCAATTTTTAAGTTTAATTTAAGATTTAGATTTTGGTTTCGAAAAATGGTAATTTCTGTGTCGCAATGAATACATTATTTAAAAAAATAATATTATAATAATTTGCTTTACTCTGTATTGAGCACTGTTTTTAAAAAGAACTCTGGATTATAAATCTGATTTTTTTTATTTTGATATATATATATATATATATATATATATATATATATATATATAATTATATATATATTTCTAAATTTCGTTACGTTTCTTCGTAATTTTCCTTAAGGTTTTCCGAATTTTGTTGCTCACTGTTCGGCTTCCCTGGTCTTCAGGGGATCTTGTTTTTCGATATTAATAATAATTCCTTTATTACGAAGGGACTCCAATTTGGGCGGGAAAGCAGTTATCTTGTTGTCAGACAAATTTAAGATTTTAATGGCGGGCAGTTTGCAGATGGTTTTCGGGACGCTTTGTATGAGATTATCTTGCAAGTAGAGCTCTTCAATGCCCACCATATTAGAGATATCTTTGGGAATCGCTTGAATATTATTCTTGGACAAATCCAGCTTGCGTATGCGGTAGATGCAGGTTAAATTCGCTGGGAATTCTGTGATGCTGTTTTCAGGGAGTATAAAATCCCGCATCGATGCTAATATATCGACCTCTGCGTCTGGAAATTCACTGAGTTCATTTTGGGTTAAATCCAAACAGGCCAACTCTTTCATACAACCATATCCCTCCGGTAGCTTCGAAATATGGTTCAGGGAAAGATCCAGAATCGTAATATGAGCTAGGTTCAGAAGTCCCTCCGCAAATTCTGAAATTTGGTTATAGGACACTTTGAGAATCCGTAATTCGAACAAATTTTCTATACTCGAGGGTAACGCCTCCAGTTCGTTGTTATTGACGTGCAATTCAGTGAGTTGGCGCAGCTTGCACAGGCATTCTGGAAGTATTTTTAGTTTGTTTTCATTCATCATCAATACTTCAAGGACTTTACAACGGCATAATGATTCCGGGACTTCATCCAGTTCTATCCCGCTGATATTTATGTGAGTCAGTCTCTTCGCGTGCTCTTTATCGCCAAGAGCGACCAATATAGGTTTGACCTCAAGGCCCGATAATGCTATCGGGTTTCCTGACAAATTTAGCTGCGTAACGCTGTTGGGTAGAAAGACGTGCGAGATGTTACAGCGGGAGAAGTTGATCTTCTGTAAAAATTTCAGCCCTTCCAAATTCTTCGGAAGGTTGGCGATGGCATTTTCGGAAACGTCTAGTTCTTCGATGGCATAGAAGCGGCTCATGTCCATGAAATCGGACAGGTTGTTCTGGGACATGACCACGCAACGCAACAGTTGACTTTCACCCAACGTCCTCGGCACGGCTGCCATGTTATTATTACTCATCTTTAGAGTTTTCAACGTTCGTATCTTTCCAATATCATGCGGAATATATTCGACATTATTGTTTGAAATATCCAATGAAGTTAAAAAAGGAAGAAAGCAAAGGTCTACTGGGATGCGACTCAAATGGTTACTAGCCAAAGAAAGATGTTCAAGACTCTTCAGAGGTGATATAAATTCGAAAGATTCAATTTCATTTTCAGAAAGGTCCAAGAACTTTAGGTCTTCCATGTTAAGGAAGCTCTGTGGGAGAACGGTGATATCATTCTGCGAAAGGTCGACTGTGTGCACGCGTTTCATGATTCCGAAATCGTCGGGAAGGACCTCGATGTCATTTGATTTCAGTGATAGATATCTCATGCAGTATTCCCAACCGGCTATGGATTCGGGTATCGTGACTAGCTTATTGTAAGACGCATCTAGGTAATGGAGATTGCGCAGGGAGCCAAGCTGGTTGGGCAGTGCCTAAAATGAAAAAAAAAAGAAGAAAAAGTGTTAAACAGTTTTCATGACTGGTTTATTGACTCTCAAAATAGAGATACATTTCTTTAACGACGATAAAATACTGGGTTAGAACAAAAAAGATTTATTCGTTCTTTATGGATTATCAACCCTTTGCAGGTTATTTAAAGCCAGAAAATATTCTAGATAGTAAACATTTCTTTTGAAGATAATAATGGTTTAGTCTTACTAATTAACCCATAGCTGGGAAGAAAAGGTGGATTCATACTTTTCCAAAGGGTAATTGCGCGTAGGTAAATATAACTTACTCGGCTCTCCCATTATCTCGAGCTGTTATCCATTATACCAAAAACCTTACTCACCCAAGCTCACAACACCTACTATACCCAAATTGTCACCCATACACTCAAAAGTCATATTTTTTACTAATGTTCAGCCAATAAAAGGCACAAGAGCCACTCAATGTAGAGTGTGACTGTGTGGTGTTCTATGTACGTAAGAAAAGGCAAGAAGTAAAGTTTTGCGGGCTATGCAGGGAATATAACTTTTAACTCTTGACTTGGAGAGGTCAAGATGAAAAGATGAAAAGGTCAAGATGTAATTAGTGAATAACATTTCAGAGTTCAGGTGAAGGGGTTGGAAGTATAGAGTTGAAGTAGACTTAAAAAGGAACCAGAAACCCAATCCTAAGCAAGAAACAAGGCCTAAACCTCCTCCTGTCCAAAAGACCAGGGAGGAGTGTGAACCGGACGATAGGCGGACCTATCTTCTTCTGTTGATAATAACAATAACAATAATAATATTTATGATAGAATTAATCCATTACACCCCCAATAGTATACCTTCTAATTTCCCGATGCACATGATTTTTTTCAAAACTAGTAACACGCTTAAATCATGCAGTTGAGGAACCAGTGAAAGTGGCACGCCAGAGCAGTTGCCATGAAAATATTTGTAGAAAAGACAGAGGGAAGCCACAGTGTGGAAATATACGTGATAAAGCTATATTAATTGTACGGCATGCCGCTCACTTTTAATTATAAATATAAGGAATTAGATTTTTTTATTAAATAGCTCATTTTTGAGCCTATTTTTGTAAGCTAATATTGATAGATAACAATGAAATTTTTTTATGAGGAACGCACTATCACTGGATATTTAGTCAGGTCGTGAGAAATGTAGAAAATGATTTGGGGCGTTTAGCAGTGAGTTTCAGTGATAAAAATGTAATGGTTTATTTGGCCTCTCGTGTAAAATTCTAAATTCTAAACTGTCATTTGAATCTTGGCTTGGTAATTCAATTTAGTCCCACTGAGACCGAACTTCAGAAAAAGTCCCGTCAGATTCAAATCAAATATACCTTTTTAATATGATGTTCGGATAAAATTGTACCTTCGGACTTATTTAGCATCTCAGAACATAAATTATTTTTAAATTGGCCAAATATTCAAATGATCCATTGTGACATTTGTTGTGGACCATGCGGTGTGTGAAATGAAAGAAGAGAGAAGATGAATTATCTCTAGGTTAAGGCTTCCGCTGGTCGGTCCAGCTACATAAAAATGTTGGACTTTAATGGAGTCCAATGAAACCAAAAGAAAACAAACGAGACCGATATATATGTACAAAACAAATATATATTAATACGTGAATTACAAATAGATTAAAACACGAGTTACAAATACATCATTTTAAACATGAATAAAACGTTACAGTGTCTGTATGGAAAGTTATTGTGTATGTGTTGAATTGAAATGTCCGTACGGGTGAATTTTGTTTTTAGCGTGTTCCCTGAACATGGGAAACGCTGGTTGTGTATTAGAGTTCACATATTGGATATGTTAGAGAAAGTTTTTCAGTACCTCGCACCACGTGCGATTTTCTCGGCCCCAGGAGAGGCAGTTTTGGCCGCACGTGTGCGAAGCCGTGGAAAGAGCCGTGGGAAGAGAAAGAGGCGAAAGGTCAGCCCGTATTTATACTCCCGGGAGAGAGAGACCCCTGGTGACGGGTTAAGGAAATGAAGGGGAGCTAACTGCGACACATTACAGATATATATATATATATATATATATATATATATATATATATATATATATATATACAAGAAACCAAAAAGAGCATAAAACATTTTTCTTTCAGATATTCCATGAATCATCATTAGAGAATTATTGACAATGTGTTTAAAATATACATATGTTGTGGAGATGAACACGCGTCGAGTACAAGTCATATTCTGGAGAGGTGTGTTCATCACCACAACAACAAATAATATCCTTATTCTACGAGTAAAACTTCTATTAATTCCTA
>OZ038483.1:128905130-128930130 GCA_964036315.1 Acanthosepion esculentum
TATTTTTTTACTTTTTCCTTTTTAACAGCGAAGAATAAATGCTTAGGATTTCTTACTCTTGAGCATGCAACATACAACTGGTCATGCGTAAATATTTCTTTCTGGAGCCAAATTGCAACTTTTTGAAGCCTTGTGATTTGTTTATACTTCTCGCAAGCGGAGGGCGAACGGGAAACTGGATTCTCTTATATATAAAACTTAAAAAAAAGATAGGCCGAAAACAATAGTGCATTTTTATCAAATTAGTATTTGTTATTTTAATCATTAAATCTATTGTAATAGGTTACGCACCCTAGTGAAACCAATTGTAGTTTGTACTCCGTTACCTGTTTAAACTTTGCCTCAACTGCGCATCGAAACTAAAACCACACCTGGTTATGGGATTGGTGACGAAGGGGACGCTGACGACGGGAAGTTTGCGGAAAACAGATTAAAATTTCTGAGAAGATGGAATTATAATGTTACCAGAAAGATGGCAGAAGATGGTGAAAAGAAACTGTAAATATGCTGTTAAATAAAGAATAAAATTTGCTTTTCTTTGTTTTGCGTAATTAATGAACTGAACAAATGCTTTGACAATCATTCAATTAACATTTTCATTTTAAATATCGACATCTTACTCACCTCAAGCTGGTTATTCGATAAATTTAACCAGGTCAATGATTCCGCTTTGTTTATCGTATTAGGGATTTTTGAAATCAAATTGTGTGATACGTTCAGAAAAGCCATCGACGTCTTCTTCTTCTTGGCGGCCACGTCGGGGAGCTGTTGTAAGCGATTGTGGCTGAGATTAAACTCGGCCGGACTCATGTAAATAGTTTTCTTTAACGACCGAATCAGATTGTACGAGGCCTCGACAGTCTCCAAAGTTTGTATCTTTTGCAGGCTAGGCGGCAGTTTCTTGATGCGGTTCCGGGAGACGAACATTTTGCGAAGAAGGATGCATTTATGCAGAGCGGCCGGCAATGATTTGAGCAGATTATTGCCGACGTCAAGAATTTTCAGATTGACCAGCCTGCTAACGGACGACGGCAAACTCCCAAGGATGTTGTTCTTCATATCAAGCGTCTCTAGTTTATGAAGGTTACCCACATCATGGCTCAGTTTCTTCAGTCGGTTGTTAAAGGCGTAGAGCTAGCGAAATGGGAATATGAAATAGAAAAGAAAACAAAATAAGATTAAACAAAAAGAGGAATAAAGTTAATACAGGAAAAAGGACAACGAGAAAGGCGCATGAAAACACGTAACTGTAAAGTTTAGTAGTGGCAAACGATAATACTCGACTGTAATAGAAATTGAGTCTTAACAAGCAGGTGTAGAATTTTCGTAATAGTAACATACAGTAGTACTCGACTGTAATGGAAGTTGTCTGACTGACAGAACTGCTAACCTGGTCAAGTTGCTAGGCGGTTTATATGGCAGCCTGGAAGATTCCATTCTGATACTCAGGCAAGCCTATTCTGCGAGTCCTGATTGCCTGCTGATTCCAGTGTGGATACTGTGATCAATAAATACCTAATCAGTATACCGTGAATCTCTGGTAATATGTATTCAGTTACAACCCACTTTATTTTTTCTGTCAACTGGACGCTAGTTGGGATCCTCCTTGCCGCGATGACCTCACATTACTGCTTGTTCAGCAACCTACCATTTGTTACATCTAATCATTTCACCCAAAGCAAGACGGGAATGCCACTAGTACGCAGGGGGGTTACAGAGAGAGGGAGAGAGAGGGAGAGAAAGAGAGAGAAAAGCCTGAGTATAGGCAGGATTGAGGACAAGACAAAAGCTGAATGGGATTATAGAAAATGGGATTATAGAAGATGGCGATTGACGTTGCATTTAAATTATTGAAGATTGTATTTATCAGGGAAGCAAGGAAACGGCGGGAAGTGCGAGAAAAGAAACTGTTGGAGTAGAAGTGGCGGTTACATTTAACTATTTCAACAGTAAAAGGGTGGGAACTAAATGCCAATCTAGTAGCACGCTTAAATTCATGTAGTCGGGTCACCAGGGAATAAAGTGGGTGGGGAACAGTTGTAAAAACAATTTTTTTAACCAAGATTTTCTAATAAATATTTTTAAAAAAATTCATTTGTGAATAGGTCATAAACATTTCATCAAAATCCGATAATTATTTCATTTTTTCAAGAATTTCCAAAACAATGTGTTTTTTCAACCACAAAAAAGACGCTAACTTTCCCATAGTAATCTGTGGCCCACCCGTTAAGGCAAGAAAAATCAAAATTTCGAACGTGCTAAAAAGGATGAAAATATTTAAGAAAATAATCTAAAATATTATTGTCTTTCCTCTTAATAATAGCATAAACATTTTTACGATAAAACTTTGTTTTTTATCAAGTCTGTGGACTTTTTATCAAGTCTGTGGCCTTTTTATCAAATCTGTGGCATTTTTTAAACATAGTGTGCTCATTTGTAATGAAAAAGTGGAGTTAACTATTTTAAAGGCGAGCCAGTAACGTTGCACTATCTCAGTGCAAACACGGAGTTTCCCAAGCGAGGTTGAAAGAGGCATCTTGTCTTGAACAGCTATTAGGATTCAAGCCAACTCCAGTCTTCGAAGTTGAATTCCTATATACGATTCATCGCTAAATATGCTGGAAAAAATAGTTGGTTCTTTCTACATCTCTAGATAGTACCTGGCACCTTTCATGCTCTCTATTAAGAACAGGCCAAAAATGGGGCATTGATGTCACCTCTGGGCCCAATCCTCACTTTCCTAGTTTGACAGAGTTTAACATCCGTTACGCGACCTTGTGTGTGATGAGCTATTTTCAAAAGCGTTTCCTGCCTCTCTATTGCTACACTCATGGCAGCTGTTCAGATGGACTACATCCTTTAATTCCATATTAACAGCTAGGACCCACATTGCCACACACACAGACTCATCATCACTACTAGCCCTGTCGACTGGGGGTTCAGAATTCGCCGACTGCACCTCTGCAGAGTGGTAACACTCTCGAAGTGAAGCGTACTGGGTAAGACGATAAACTAGATCCGCGTCCTGGGTATGATGATAAACTACATCCGTGTCCTGGGTAAGACGATAAACTACATCCGCGTCCTGGGGAAGATGATAAACTACATCCGCGTCCTGGGTAAAACGATAAACTATGTCCGCGTCCTGGGTAAGACGATAAACTACGTCCGTGTCCTGGGTAAGACGATAAACTACATCCGCGTCCTGGGGAAGATGATAAACTACATCCGCGTCCCAGGGAAGACGATAAACTACATCCGTGTCCTGGGTAAGACGATAAACTACATCCGCGTCCTGGGGAAGATGATAAACTACAAATAGTTAACCCGGAAAAGGGGTCAAAACACTATGAAAGTGTAATTGTAGGTTTTAATAACAGCAATACATTTTTGTAAAATAATTATTACGAGCAATGAATATTTGAAGAAAAAATATTACCAACAATAAAGATCTGGTCGGCATTAAATAACCCATTGAGGTTGATATGCAGTAAAAAACAAAAACAAAACAAAAACCGATGACTACAATCTTTTCAATTCTAGGATCAACCGTTATCTATCCTATATATCGTACCACTTATTCTCCCCTTGTACGCCCTTACAACAGCCTCATTCCCTAAGCCTCTACTTTGAGTGGCTATTGGGGCTTGTATTGGATGATCGGTAATATTCATCTTCCACCTGTAAAAATGACTTTTTACTGATGGATTTTTGGAGAAAAAATATTAGCAGCAATAAAAATCTTGTCAGCATTAAATAACCCATTGAGGTGTTGATATGCCGTAAAACAAACTCAACCGAGCACTACAAACTTTTCAATTCTAGGATCAACAGTTATCTATCCTATATATCGTACCACTTATTCTACCTTTGTAGGCCCTTACAACAGCCTCATTCCCTAAGCCTCTACTTTGAGTGGCTATTGGGCCTTTTATTGGATTATTGGTAATATTCATCTTCCACCTGTAAAAATGACCTTTTACTGATTGATTACGAATGTGGAGTAATATATAGCGGAGGAGTAATGGATAACAGCTCGGATTGCGGTGTCGGAGAGCCGAGTTCAAATCCAAGTCAGGTTCGTTACATTTACTGATGTGCAAATACCCCTGGGAAATGCATGAATCTCTGGATAAATAGCAGGATAGACTGGTTCCTATATCCTCGGTTGGTAACCTGTCTAGAAGAAAGACAACTCTGAATTCAAAAGTTGAGTGTATGAGTGGTCAGTGACTAAACTGACTCCCCCGCACCTGACCAATTCTCCCTCCTCGCCAAAAATGGTTTCAAATCAGATTAATTATACTTTAAATTAGCTAATATTGCTCAAATAAAGTTTCAGAAAAATATATTTTATTTTTGGAGGATTTTTAAAACCGAGAACTAACTTGTATTTACAAAAGTCTCAAAAATGGACGACGTTGTCGATATTACTGAGAAAAAAAAAGAAAAAGGAGTGAAAATTGAACCCCGGCACTCCCAAAACAATCCTCAGAGCTAACGACCACCCACTAATCTGGGTTAAATAGCCTCACCAACCCGCAGTTGGTTAAACTTGGTGTGTAGGCTTACACCCTTGAAGACATGGTCAATCAGGAAGGGGTTTCTTCAACAGGAGTGAGATAGAGCTGTGGATTTCGGTCTGGACGAATATGAAATTAAGCTGACTGACATCTGAAACATTTCTCTTGTATGGACGACATTTTGTCTGTTTTTAGCGAGATATCTGGCTCTGTTTACATGATATCTATGCGAAATTGACGAGAAAATGCTTGTTTTCTGAAAAGGAAATCATTCGCTTTGATGATTCGTATTTTGGGACAAAAGAAACACCTGGGCTTTGTTATCTGTTTCTAACTCACCCCCCGAAATGTCTTATAAAATATCAAACCAAATTTAACGCCTTTTTTTTTTTAATTCGGAAATTCCATTACGTTTCAAAAGTAACTTTTTACTGTCTTAGATATTTTCCTTTCCATTTCATAAAGAAATTGTCAACGCTCTCTCAAAAGAAAGCAGAACTGATAACATGTGGTAAGTTTAGTGAACAAAGATTTTATAAGATGTGCGTGTAGAGTGACAGTCCTCGGTACAGAAAATGAAATCGGCAAGTTGAGTTCAAACTCCAACGTATACTTTTACTTCGCATTAACAACCTCGGGAAAGGCATGAATCTATCTCTTCTCCACACTAGTTATGGGTTAAATAACATGATAGACTAGACTCTGGAGCCTTTGGTGGCAGTCAGTTTAGAATAAGGAAAACTCTGAATTCAGAAGCGCGTAGAAAACAATGAGAAACCACTCCAATATTTTTCTCAAGAAGTTAAAGCAAATCAGAGATAATAAAGAAAAGGAAGCTGTGAAGAGTCATGATCGTCTTCGAAACATAGAATTAAAAAAAAATAATGGAAAATTTAGGTAATTTTTTTATATCTCATGGGTATAAAAGAGGGATTTTGGAACTGAAGGACATTTTTTTGGCGGGGTGAAGAATACGAGTAAACATTGACGAAAACTGAAAGAGAAAACGAACGGAAAGACAGAAAGGGAGAGAGAGAGAGAGAGAGAGAGAGAGAGAGAGAGAGAGAGAGAGAGAGAGAGAGAGGGGGTAAGAGAAGTAGAACGAAAGAGATAGAGAGAGAGAGAGAGTAAGGAAAGAGAGTGAAAAAAGGAGTGAGAGCGGTTGATTGATTCGTTTTTCACGATGAAAATCGAAACAAAAAAGACTTATCTCGAGATGCTGTTTGGTTTTAGTGAGAAAAAGAAAGAATGAAAGATTGCTTGATTTGTTTTCAACCATTTGCAGGTTATTTAAAGCTAGGAAACATTTTTAGATTGTAAGAATCTTTTTTAGATAATAATCGTTTTATCGATACAATTCATACTAAGTTAAACCATAGTCAGAGGGTAGCAAAGATGGATTCATGCCTTTCCCAAGAGTATTTGCTTTGTTTGTTTTTGTTTTACGCCCTATCAGCCTAAAAGACTGATTTAATGCCAACATTTTTTATATAAATACGTATGAATAAAAAAATATTTTTTGTTATAAAATCAGTTTCTTTGATTTGGTTTGGTTTGGTTTATGGCATATCAAAACTCAATGGGTTATTTAATGCCGACAAAATTTTTATTGCTGCTAATATTTTTGTTAAAAAATGTATTGCTGGTAATATTTTTTTCCAAAAATACATTGCGGTAATATTTTTTTCCAAAAATGTATTGCTGGTAATATTTTTTTCTTCAAAAATGTATTGCCAGTAATATATTTGTTTTTCAAAAATGTATTACTGATAATATTTTTCTTTTTTTCCAAAATCTATTGCTGGTAATATTTTTTTCATCAAAAATTCATTACTAGTATTAATTTTTTACAAAAATGTATTACTGGTATTAAAACCTATTTTTACACTTTCATAGTGTTTTAACCACAGTTTGGTGGTTAAATATTTGCCCATAGCTGGGACCCTAAGAGCTGTAACCTCCAGGGTCATCGTGGACCTGGGAACAGCAGCAATTAAGAGGTGACTCCATGTTCCTCAAAATCTCCTGATCAAAGACCTTGCTGCTGGATGTAATTTATTCCGTATACACCAATCCTATACTTGTATATATATATATGTATATATATATATATATATATATATATATATATATATATATATATATATATATATATATATATATGTGTGTGTGTGTGTGTGTGTGTGTGTGTATTAACATGGATAAATTAAATAACGAAGTAATAAAACGTGTAAACAAAACAGTGCTCAATGTGGTCAAGCAGAGCTAAGAAATATATATTAATAAATATATATATATATACCTACGTTCAACGTGCAACTTAAAGTTTCGTTGTTCTACCAACTCCTCAGTAACGAGTTATTACTTTTGGTTAAAAAAATGCTGGGTCTCATGTTTGGAACGCTAAATTAAACGCAGATTCATAGCTCAAATTTAATATAAACTTAATATAATATTGGGGTTTTAATACAGAATGTAGAGTGTGGGTAGGGGGCTATTGTAAAAGGAAGAAAAAAGAAAGAAAAAAGGCAAGCTTAAAATTGAAAAGAGGAACACCGGATAACTCGTTAAGTAATAATAGACGTTAAATGGTTAAAGGGGAGTAATCAATATGTAATGTAAAATATGGAAAGTGCATGTGATATTTGGATAATATATTTATGCAGAATTAAAATATTTTAAGAGAAATTTCTTTCTGTGATTACAACCTAACATTAGTTCATTCCGTTTGTTAAGTTGATTTTGGTGATTAATATTTTTGAGGATGAATCTTTTTTCCAGAAAACACAGGTTACATGGGTCACGGCGGCCTGAAAAGGGTTGTGTTTTTGGCAACGAAATACAAATTTACAACCGGTGTATAGTCATCTGTTTTAATATCCCAGAAAAAATTATGAGAGTGCAGTAGAATTTGCATATTGCTTATTGTTAAGAGTCATTTTACAGTTATAAAATCTTGTTTTCCAGTTGTTGGCAGTGGAAACGAAATAAAATTTTGTCTCGCCATTATGTTTAATGCTAGTCTATCTGATGACGTCTTTATAGATACATTTGTTGTTCATCGGACAGTTAAAGCCTTTTCGACAATTACACATTTTTTCTGTGTTAATATTGCTATTGGTGTTGCTTAAGTATTTGTTTAAAGTTACGTTCTTATGCAGTTCTATATGTTTCTTGGGCAGCTGTAACTAATCTTAATATTGTTCTTATTGAAGATTTTGTTGAAATATTTGTGTATTAAATTTAATAGTATGTAAATTTTTATATAACAAAAACAGTTTTGGAGAAAAATGTATGTCAAACTGGAAAAAGATTTCGTGTGACGCGTTTCGTCCCAATCCGAAGAAGTCTTAAGGGACGAAACGCATCACACGAAAACTTTTTTCCACTTTGTCATCTATCTATCTATCTATCTATCTATCTATATATATATATATATATATATATATATATATATATATATATATATATATATATATATTAGTCAACATGGTCAAGACTACGATAACTTGGAAATATAAAAAGCATTTCAACAAAATCGATTGATGAAAATGATTTGCTTCATGTGTGTGTAATAAAAAACTTCACAGAAAATCACCACCAAATTCTACGATGTTGCTTTATATATATATATATATATATATATATATATGTGTGTGTGTGTGTGTGTGTGTGTGTGTGTGTGTATACACTTCTTTATTTTAGGATATTACATCAAAAATATGTAAAAAAACGCTACACGAATGACAATCATGTTTCGATGTGTATTAATACATGAGGCTTTAGTATTTAGGCGTTCATCAGGATTTAGTATTTACTAACACCTGATTAATACACATCGAAACATGACTGCATTAGTGTAGCGCTTTTTATATATTTTTGAAGTAATATCCTAAAATAAAGAATACAGCTCTACTATTGTATTGAGCCAGCTTTTAAATTGAATGTTACGAACCACGGAATTGGATTCGATATATATATATATATATATATATATATATATATATATATATATATATATACTGCCAGATTTGACTACGGTAGGCCCACTAGTATTGTTCAGAAGCTGGGGTCACATTATACACGAGCTATAAAAATCTTTAGGGATTGAATTATGAGATGAAGTCGACTTATACACGAGTATAATACAGAAACATATTTTTAATTACTTTTAGCTCTACATCATTATTGAGATGATACCGTAATTCCCGTGTATAATACGCCTTTATCTATAATTCCCCATGTATAATACGCCTTCATCCATAATAAAAACACAAATTGTGCTGAAATTGTGGGAAAATGCTTCTACCTACATTTAATACGCACCCCTTGTTTGGTAATCAAACCCTATAAATTGTACCTCTCAAATTTCATTACGGCCAGCATTTCTTATTCTTATTAAAAGAAAAAAGCTTTTAAACATAGAATAATATTATTCAAATTTAGTTTTATGATAATTCTTATTTTATTTTATGGCAATTTTTTAAAGATTTTTTGTAGCTGTGCATATTACGCGCCTCTAATTTTGCTTATTTTTTTAGAAAAAAATGCGTATTATACATGGGGAATTACGGTAATTGTTTGAAGGGTAATTTAATAAGAATGACACTAACTGAAGATTCAATAGTTCAGTATTTACTCGAAGCATCCCTACAAGGCGGGATGTGGCACAAGGCCGGTTTTTAACGTGGGGAGTATCGAGTCCGTAGGCTCCGGCAAAAAATTCCCCGTAGATCCTGTAGACACAGGTACTCAGGCAGTAACGAAAACAAAAGTACGTTATCTAAATTTTCGTGTCAGATATTTTATGTTAAGTGGTTTTATTCTCACTATTTTGGGATGTCTTTGTACAAAAGAGAATGAAGACCATTTATTTGCTATAAAATCTGTCCCGGGTTGATGCCTAGTACTGCCATATTTGACTAGGGTAGGCCCACTAGTATTGCTCAGAAGCTGGGGTCGCATTATACACGAGTTATATTTTTTTAAAAAATCAGATTTTTCACAAAAGAATTTAAGGGTCGTACTATACATGAAGTCGACTTATACACGAGTATAATACAATAAATAATGTTGATACTCATATCTTTAATTACTTTTAGTTGTAGCTCATTATTGAGAGAATAATTGTTTTAAGGATAATTTAATTAGAATTTCAATATCTATATTTTTTATATATTTTTTTTTTCTAAAGGTGGAAGGATTAAAACTGAAACCGTTCCCATTTTATTTTCTTTCAGTTTGATAATAGAATCGACCCAACCTAAACAGGAAAGTCAATTTAAGGTGTGGTGGTTGGTGGTGGCGGAGAGGTGCAGACGGTCATTTGGTTATCAGAGAAAAAGATGGCGTCAGAATACGGAAGGCGTGGAAGGATAAGGTACGGAACAATGGCGTG
The DNA here is from genome assembly GCA_964036315.1 of Acanthosepion esculentum. Taxonomy (NCBI): domain Eukaryota; kingdom Metazoa; phylum Mollusca; class Cephalopoda; order Sepiida; family Sepiidae; genus Acanthosepion; species Acanthosepion esculentum. Next base: position 128,915,052 of record OZ038483.1, read on the forward strand.
TTATCGATTACCGGTTCAGTATCTCGACTGAGAGAATGTTACCATGTTGGACACAAGAAAAAAGAATAAAAGAGGAAGAAAATAGGAAGTTAGGAAACCTAGAAAAAGATAAAATTACAAGAAGGTAAACAGCAAAAGAAAGAAAAAAAAGAGAAAAGAAACGATAATCAAGGGAAGTAACTCTGACAAAAATTCTTGTAAAAATGCCATACGTTTTAAAACGTGTATTATTATCATTATTATTATTATTATTATTATTATTATTATTATTATTATTATTAATAATAATAATAATAATAATAATGTTATTAAAGATCGCACACAAAAAAAGTGCCTCCTTATTGATATGGCAGTCCCTGCAGACTGCAATGTATCTTTGAAGATCTTCAAAAAGCTATCAAAATACAAGGACCTTGAAATCGAAAAAATGTGGCACATGGGAACATCAACAATCCCTGTTGTAGTTGGAGCCCTCGGATTGGTTGGAAAAGATTCCAGTAGACTAATTGAAGGGTATCCCTGGAAGCCCATGCCTTAAAGAAATACAAAAAATTGTTCTCACAAGTACAGCCCACACATTACGAAGGGCTTTATCTATGTAATTATTATTATTATTTTATTTTTTTTTGCAGTGAAAAATGTCATGATGCCTTTTCTAACCTTAGGTCCCTGGGCGGGATCCGGAAAGAAATGAGTACACATCAGAAATCAAGGAAATAAAATAATAATAATAATAATAATAATAATAATAATAATAATAATCAAATAGATACTTGGAAACACCCCCAGTCAAGGACTGTCTAAATAGACAGGGATCCTCGAACTGAAAACATTTCTAAGTGGGCCCTAACTAAAAGGCTATGTTTATTATCAAAGTCTGTTAGCAAGCATATCGTCAGCATTTGACTATGGAGCATGTGCCTTGTATACCCTTATCAGACTGGGTATCATGATGGGGACACTGGGTTTCGTATATTTGTGCGCCAGCGTCACTTTATTGGCCTGCTGTTCCTTCTTGAACAACAAATACAACAACAACAATAATAATAATAATAATAATAATGATAATAATAATAAAAATTACAGGTTGAGTATCCATTATCCGAACTTCCCAAATCCGAAAGTTTTTCAGGTGCTGACATGACTTCCCATTAATGGAAAATTTCAGAAAGTAACATGGCTACCCGTACCTTGGTTATTGCGTTGCGGTGACACAAATAAAATTCTGACTTTTTTTTTCAGATTTTATTACATTTAACTGTAATCAGAAACCATGTTTTGTTTTTATACAAATACTGTCAATGTATGTATTGTAAAATATTAAAGAAAACACGACATCGTTGGTAGAGACTGATAGCTTATCGAATTTTCCTTCTGACACTCACAGAATGCTAAGAATTCTTCCATCATTAAATAAAGCCAAGAAATAGGAAACTTCTTAGTTGTAATCGATACTGAAGACATCAAATATCCTGCATCTCACACCGCTGCAGCAAAGAACATTGAGTTACTGGCGAAAGCTGCTTATATGAAGACTCTTGAACAAACATGGAGATCTAAACCCATGTATGGAAAATAAACAAAACGTCTGGATGAACCAGACATCGATATTCGCCAAATTCATCAATGACTTCGAATCAGTGGTCTTAAGGAGGAGACAGAAGGCCTTTTTATAGCAGTACAAGATGAATGCCGACTAATGTCGACAGGGTTAAAATTCAACAAAGATGGCTCAAATCTCGCCTGTCACTTATACCATAAATTTGATGAAACTGTTGATCACATAGACCCTTGTACAAATTAATTGAAACAACCGTTTTAGTTTCCTTTCTTTCACCATACGGTCAGTTTTAGACCCACTGGGGTGACAGGGTGTAATCGATTTCTATTTTTTTCCTCAGATTAGGACATTTGCAGTGGTATGCAGTAATGCAAATCTATTTTTCGGGTGCATGATGAAATTTATTTGGCCTTGAAAAATATTACCTCATCCGTGATTGCATCAGATTTTATCATGCCCAGACACTATTGTCTCGACTGTCGATTAGTTGTTCTACAGCCATTGTCAGCGATGGATGTTACTCCAAAGAAGGGTATGAAAATTGTAACGCTGCACGAACAAACTGGCAAGCCTTACCAGTGAGCAAATCAAAGTACTATCGACAGGCTCGGAAACTCTCTTAATTTAAATCCAATCGAGAATCTGTGATCAATCTGCAGGGAACGACATCGTGGAATGAACATACGAAATACTAACATGGGCATTGGGTCATGTTTCATTGGAAAAATACGAAAAAAAGTAAATAATAATGGAATTATTCGTTTCGTTTCAATTAATTCGCACAAGGGTGTGTATTTTTTGTCTGGCATAAGACGCTCAAAGTAGGAAGCCTCATTTCAAGTGCAATCGTGACTGGTTAGAATTTGAATATCGTCTCAGTGATGATGAAAAGTTACTAATATTCAAAGGATTTTACATTATTTACGCGCCGATTATTGTCTTCATTTTTGTTTTTACTTCGACCGATGTGCCATCCGGGCTTCACCAGGTGTATGACGGTCTGAATATCATACAGGTAATTTCGAACTGATACCATATTTAATCTATGAGGTTCGATTGTTCTCATTCCACTGCTCACGTCTAAGAATATCTCATCTAGTTCTTATATATATATTGCTCTGATTTTACTCGCCCTTTTCGAGTACACTGGACCATGGATTGAACCTACAATTGCTATGTCATCAAATTCAAGAACTAACGCTTTATTCCAATATTGTACCGAAGGACAATTCTGTGTGGACAACTTGGACTCTTGTCTCAGAAATTCAAACAGAATATACCGAAAGTTCCGTACCTCTCATTGGTCTGTTAGAGTTCGGTCAAATGATTGAACGCCTGCCAGGCTCTGGTCAATTTTTATAATGAAGCCGAGGAAACTATTGAGCAGTATTTGGGTTTTCTACCCTAGTCACAAGTAAATTTAAGAATAAACGTGAAAGGGGATAGTAGTACCTGAATTACGAACAGTGTCAACTTCCCTATGCAAAAAGATGGCATGAGTATAAATTATCAACAGCGTTTGAAGGTGAAAATCTTCCATATCATTCGGCGTAGACATGAGAATTATTTACAATAACATTTCACATATGCGTTTCTTTTTCTTCTAAGTGCCGTGTCCCTCCAGGACGTTGATGGCCATGGCTCTCCATAAGTTCTTTTTATTATCTCCCTGATCCGCCATCCATTTACTCCAGCTCACTAAAAGATTGTGCGTTGTTTTCCTCTGTCCCTCTTGTCTTCAGATTATCCTGTGTGTATCAAATTTTGCAAACACTATCTCCCCATTATGTACTCTAGAGATTTCAACAGTCTTTGTCCTTTTTATTTACGTTTTCTCCCAAACTTCGTCTTTGCTCACAGACTATGGCATTCTCTATATACTTCTGAAGAACCACTTTTCTGTTGCCTCAAGTCTCTTTTTCAACCTTCAGTAAATTGTCCAGCATCCACTGCCATATAGGAGGACTGATATCACATAACAGTTCAGTACACATTTCTTTGTTTCTGTTGCTTTAAGTCTCTTCTTCATCTGTAAGGACATTGTCCAGCATTCACTGTCATATAGGAGGACTGATATTACGTAACAGTTCAGTACTCTTTTCTTTGTTTCTGTTGTTTCAAATCTCTCCTTCATCTGTGAGGTGATTGTCCAGCATTCACTCTCATATAGGATGACTGATATTACGTAACAGTTCAGTACTCTTTTCTTTTGCTTTAAGTCTCTTCTTCATCTGTGAGGAGATTGCCCAGCATTCACTGCCATATAGGAAGACTGATAATTACATAACAGTTCAGTACTCTTTCCTTTGTTTCTGTTGCTTCAAATCTCTTCTTCATCTGTGAGGAGATTGTCCAGCATTCACAGCCATATATGAGAACTGAAATTACATAACAGTTCAGTAATTTTTTCGTTATTTCCCAAGGAAATTTCCCGCTCCTTAATGTTTGGCTTAGTTTCTGGAAGGCGTCTTTCGTCATCCCAGTATGTAAAATTCTCTTTTGTTTCACTGGGAAGATGTAATACAAATATCCATTAAATCTGAGGACTTATCTTTGTTAATAATTCTTGAACAAAGCCAAAAGAAATAAACAGGCAGAAAGTTGTTTTTCGATAACTCTCCAAGACCCTTGAGGGAAATGTGACAATCGTGAAGGAAGCCATTTAATAGGTATTTACCAAGTTTACCTTAGCTTAGGCGCAAAGCCACAGGAACCTCTTCAAAATGTTATTCGCATTTCCCCTGGCCTGATTCTCTGGTCCTGCATGTGTTAAATTTCCAATGACTTCGTTTCTTTAGATGTGTGCAAGAAATTTCGACTGACATTTTTTATTGTGAGTATGTGCCTTGTCGATATTTTTTTTAAAAAGTTGCTCACATGTTTTGTCTGGGTATATTCTTAGTCAGTGGAACCACGCTTCAAAACTCTTTATCTTGGAAGAAATTATAAAGGTATACTTTGCCATGTAGGAGATTAGATATTACATAAAGTGTTCGGCAATTATTTCTTTGTTTCTGATGACATTATTTCTATCACTTAATACTTTGCTTAGTTTCTAACAGGCATCTTTTATCTATTGCTATGTGCTTTCGAAATTCAGTGTCACATTTTTTAAATTTAAAATTTTAAAATTTATCCACCTTTTTGATTTTGACATCCCCACTGTGTAGGTCATTTTTTGATTTATCCTTTTTGCTGACAACCATGCATTTTTCATTCTCACAGTTAATGTTAATTCCTCCATCTTGCTTTCAATCCATAACTTGTCCACGAATTCTAGCGCCGACCGGTAAAAAAATTTATTAAGCTTCTTTCGCTAACCAATTTGCTTTTACATTGCGTTTGGCTTTGAGTAAAGAACTAGGTGTACTAGTAAAACTTTTTATATAGTAGTCAGATTATCAAGCGTCTATCTGAAAACCATTCACTAGTATAGAGGGTTTCGTTCTCTACTGGGAGCCAGAGTATTTTGGCTTTGTGTTAGATTAAGATAAGCTTATTAAGCAGTTTGCCGGCCACTGCCACCGAGCGGGCAGGGAAATCGTCTCATCCTTACTCCTATGGCATCCGTCTGGAAGTATCTTCTCACGAAAAAAGACTTTGCCAGACACCATAGCTCGAGACTCAGGTTTTGACATTGGAGATCTGGGGACAGAAATGCAGGACCAAACAGTGTGGAATGTTGTTGTCAATGGTAATTTGACCCAACATAAGGCGGTCGTAGAACGACGATGATGATGAGGCTTATTAAATGTATGCCTATGTTTTAGTTTGTCAGCGTATTCTGATAATCGTCTTCTTCTATCTACAGTATTCCTTGTGTCTGATCAAGGCTCTCCACAACTTCCTATACTTTGTAGCTCTTAGCGATCTTTGTCTTTCTACTATTCTTTCCACATCCTGTTCTGCTATCCGTTTATACAAGATAGCTAGGTAGTTATTCACTTTTACCCTCAGACATCTTGTCTTTAATAAGACCTGTAAGTGTCAAATATACCAAACTCTTAATATGGTACCGGAAAATTCAAATGCTTCTTCGTGATCCTATTTATAATCATCCTTTTTTTCTGTTTCTGCAACGTAAACTTTGCTTATATGTGCAATCCGTCTGCAGAACAACATCACTGTATGCATTTCAGATGTGAGAAAATTGTTCAGCATTCATTGCCATATAGAAGAATTAATATTACACAGCAGTTCATTCGGCTTTTCCTTGTTTCTAACGAAATTTTCTCGTTTCTTTATACTTTGCTTAGTTTTTCTGATGTAATGGAATAACCTGCTACCCCCATGAGTGGCAGCACTATAGATGGCAATCATCTATAAGTATACGTTAGGACAGCGGACAGCAGAGTCGAGCTGGGATCTTTTCCAGCTGTACTGATCGAACTCTGTGCCTTCGGGAAGAGAGGAACTCGGACGAAGCTATGCCAAAGGTCAGAGTCTCGTCCGGGGAGGTATACAGGCCCGATCCCGTTTATGCGGGGACTACGGGGATTTTTTGGCCGAGCCTACGGGCTCGGGAACCCCACATTAAATTAGGCCTTGTGCCACATGTGACTGCGTGGAGCAGGTGCTAAATAGCGTCGAGCAGAGATCTGGAATAAATAGCGGCCTCCCGATAGCAGCACGCTCTCAACTGTACTGACTTGCGACGACCGTGCACGTGACTATTACTTCCTTACTTGTTGTACTGGTTTCTACAATGAACCTGTTACTATTTATCCACCATATTTGTCCATTCCATATTCCTATTAGCACGGAATATACCATTTTCGAAGGTATATTTTGCTATAGCAATGCACATTCGAGTTTCCTCTATGAAGAAACTTTCCAGATGTCTGAGCTTCTGTACCCATCTCCAATTTGCATGCCACGCCTTGGGGATTTTGATCTTGCTCTTAACCCTGCATTCTGTGTTCTTACGACTGATAGTTCGTCCTTTCTTCTCGCTTTCCTTTATTATCTAGTCTAGGCGTTCCTGCAGTTCTCATTCTTTCGGGAATGGGACGTTCCGGAGTAATGCATTTGGTGTCGCTGATTCGGCGTAGTCGATTCGATATAGGAATTTTTCGGCAGAGTGACGTTTAAGCGTCAGATTATCACTTCGTCCTTATAGCCAAATTTGTTCTCCCTCTCTCATTTAGTTGTTAAATTAGTACTTCGGCGTTATTCTGAAATTTGCTCAAATAGTCCAATTTAAGAAAAAGATTCGTTGGAGGCATTTTTAAATTTAAGAAAAAGATTCGTTGGAGGCATTTTTAAATTTAAGAAAAAGATTCGTTGGAGGCATTTTTAAAATTAAGAAAAAGATTCGTTGGAGGCATTTTTAAATTTAAGAAAAAGATTCGTTGGAGGCATTTTTAAATTTAAGAAAAAGATTCGTTGGAGGCATTTTTAAATTTAAGAAAAAGATTCGTTGGAGGCATTTTTAAATTTAAGAAAAAGATTCGTTGGAGGCATTTTTAAATTTAAGAAAAAGATTCGTTGGAGGCATTTTTAAATTTAAGAAAAAGATTCGTTGGAAGAATTTTTAAATTTAAGAAAAAGATTAGTTGGAGGTATTTTTATATTATATTCCTTCGGTGCAGCTTCCCATCTTTCAGTCATCAAAGCCATTTTATTCCAAAATGGAAGCAAACATTTTATCAAAACATGGCAGAAACAAAGTGATATACAATAGACACCTTTTTATTTTTGACGCAACAAGCAAGAGGGTAACCTGAATTAAAGTTAGGGCAATGTGAACAGAAAGATCCATGTAAAGTGAGATTTCCTATTGAAGGATGGAAAAGTTATTCGCCAGCTGAATGAACGCAGCCATGAAGCATCTGCTGCAAAAATAGAGATTGGAAAGATAAAAGCAACTGTTAAGAAAGACGTGTTGAAACCCTTGATTCACCAACCAGTCCAAGACAGTGACAGCAAAACAGTCTGGCGCCTAAACGGCTGTGCCGAATAGTCCAATTATTTTTCTGACGCCGAATCAGACACACCAAATCAGCAACGTCATAACTGAGGAGGCACATTTTTTTCCCGCAGTAGGATTTCTTTCTGCGGTAGACCAGTTGCCATCCAAGGCTATAGAACCCGGTCTGTCCTGCTATTTATCCATAGCTGGAGGGAGAAAAAAAAGGATTAATACCTTTCCTAAGGGTATTAGCACATATGTGAAGAATAATGGATTTGACTGGAATTTGAACTCGGCTCTCCGATTCTTAAATCTGTGACGTTATCCATTACTCCACCGTGCCTTCGAAACAGTTTGACGCCTAAACAGATGTGCCAAATAGTCTAATTATTTTTCTGACGCCGAATCAGCCATACCAAATCAACGACGTCAAATGGGCGACGCTGAAACGTATTAAACCCCTTTCTTTCTTTGATATCAATAGGGTGACCTCTGCGTGGTTTGAGTGTCTTATGTTACGATATCGCCCATTGATATTTATAATTTTATATCGGAATGGAACATTTTTTTCTGAATATAAAGCACTCTTACTTTATCTGTGTATTAAGCATGATGGTCTAACTTGGGCTCCCGCAATTCTACGTCTGACCTACTGTAATGGTCCAGGTTTGGACCAAGAAAAAACAACACAAACACAAGAGTAGAAATAACGAAGATATATTACACGGAATAATAATACAAGATGTGGAAGGTGTTAGTATGACTGTCAGTCTGGTTTGGAGTGAACTACTATCGGCTCGACTCGATTCGTCCCTCTCTCTTGAGAGGCGTAGTATACATAGTGTTAGGAAGAGTTCATTCTGTAGTTATAGGTAAGGACGCATAACACCTACAAAACTAGACACCCACCAACCCAATCTAGTTACTGTCCGTCCAATGCAAAACCAACGGCGAGAACACCAGACACAAATTCGTCAATGTCTATTGCTGGACAAATGTGCATAGGAAATCTCCCAGCGTTACCGTTCAGTCTCTGCCTGTAGGCATGAAGACGTGATGGATAACACAAGGGTTACAGGTGTCATCACGTGACCCACGTCATGTGATTTCAGACTGTAGGCGGTGGGCGTTCGTGGTAGGGACCGTGGTATAGTTTGGCGAAACACCGTGTCAGTCTTTGTGTCCAACGGCTCAGAATAGATCGGCAGGGTTTATGGCATCCGCCACTGGACACGGTCGAATAACTACGCAAAGATATTCATAAATCTCTTTTGCAGTGAAAGTTCTCAATATAGCACATATACTGGCAGTAGTAGTAGTAGTAGTAGTAGTAGTAGAAGAAGAAGAAGAAGAAGAAGAAGAAGAAGAAGAAGAAGAAGAAGAAGAAAAAGAAGAAGAAGAAGAAGAGGAGCAGAGAAGAAGAAGAAGAAGAAGAAGAAGAAGAAGAAGAAGAAGAAGAAGAAGAAGAAGAAGAAGAAGAAGAAGAAGAAGGGAATGAAGAAGAATTGGGAGAAAGTGAATAAAGAAAGCTCTGAAGAAGAAGAACAAAGCTAAGAAGAAGAAGAAGAAGAAGGAGAAGGAGGAGAAGAAGAAGAAGAAGAAGAAGAAGAAGAAGAAGAAGAAGAAGAAGAAGAAGAAATCTCTGGCGAAATATAAAAAGAAGAGAAAGAAGTTAGTTCTGAAGAATAAAAAAGAAAGTAAACGGAGAAAGCTCAGTAGAAGAAAATGAAAGTGGGAAGAAGAAGATGAAAAAAGGAGGAGGAAGAAGAAGAAAGAAAGAAAGATAAAGAAAGCGTCGAAGAAAAATAATGAGGAGGAGGAGGAGAAGAAAAAGAAGAAGATTCTGAAGAAAGAAAGTAAATAAAGAAAGTAAACAAAGAAAGCTCTGAAGAAGAAGAAGAAGAAGAAGAAGAAGAAGAAGAAGAAGAAGAAGAAGAAGAAGAAGAAGAAGAAGAAGAAATAATAATAATAATAATAATAATAATAATAATAATAATAATAATAATCCAGGAGATTCTAATCTTGGAATTTTCCGATGCCATTTCGTATCCATTTTCAATTAATGGAATCAGCCTGTAGATGGACAAATGAACTGATTTAATTGGGGAAATGTAATTTATTTTCATAAGACTTTGTTTAATATGTCGTGTGTGCTTCGCCGCATATCATGACAGAATATACTTTGCACGGGAAGTTAGTGGCTGCCCCGACACGTAAACATCTGAGAGACACTCGTGGTAAAGAACCGTATACCAGCGACAGATATATAAACACCGACCCCAGAAGAGAATGAAGCCAGTTTTTCATACATCGACGCGACGATGTATAGTCTGTTTGGAAAGGGGTCCAGGGAACCCACGAATCACTGGCCGGCTGTAACGGCCAAAGTTTAATAACATATATTTAATAAAATATATTACGTTTTCTGTGTTTATTTATTTGTCAGTATTCTCCTTCTATATGCTATATGCCTTTAGGAAATATCCGATCATGGTTCTCCACAACTTTCTCTCATTTCTAGCTCTTAGCAATGATTGTCTTTTTATTATCCCACACAGACTCTTCCATGTCAGTCATCGACACAAGTTCTCTGTGTGGGTTATACGTTGCTTTCCTCTGTGCCCTTGCTTTCAATAGTCCTGGGTATGACGATAAACTACATCCGGCAGCAAGGCCTCTGATCCGGAGATTGGAGGTTTGAGGAGCGTCGAACCATCTCTTGATTGCTGTTGACCCTAAATCCACCCTGACTCGGGGTAGTAGCACCTGTTAGGGCCCCAGCAAATTGTTAACCCCAAAACACTAATGATTTTATAGTAAACTAGCTTAAAAGCTACCCTGTCGGATGGTATTTAAGCTAGATCCTGCGGAGGTCTCTTGATTGTGCCTTCATCACAATAGCTAGGGAGTAGTAGATGCGATAGGTAACAATAAAATACAGAACTCAAAACTGATCGCTGCACTTAGGTACTGCATAAATATTCAAGCTTACTGTTATGGTCCAGATTAGGACCAAGGAAGAACAACACGAACACAGTGGTTTGGAGTGAACTACTATCGGCTCGACTCGATTCGTCCCTCTCTCTTGAGAGGCGTAGTATACATAGTGTTAAGAAGAGTTCATTCTGTAGTTATAGGTAAGGACCCATAACTAGCTAACTAACTTTCTTTCTTTCTTTCTTTCTTTTATGGTCCAGATTAGGACCAAGGAATAACAACACGAACACAAGAGTAGAAATAACGAAGATATATTACACGAAATAATAACACAAGATGTGGAAGGTGTTTGTATAACTGTCAGTCTGGTTTGGAGTGAACTACTATAGGCTCGACTCGATTCGTCCCTCTCTCTTGAGAGGCGTAGTATACATAGTGTTAAGAAGAGTTCATTCTGTAGTTATAGGTAAGGACCCATAACTAGCTAACTAACTTTCTTTCTTTCTTTCTTTCTTTTATGGTCCAGATTAGGACCAAGGAAGAACAACACGAACACAAGAGTAGAAATAACGAAGATATATTACACGAAATAATAATACAAGATGTGGAAGGTGCTAGTATGACTGTCAGTTTGGTTTGGAGTAAACTACTATCGGCTGACTCGATTCGTCTCTCTCTCTCTCTTGAGAGGCTTAGTATACATACTGTTAGGAAGAGTTCATTCTGTAGTTATAGGTAAGGACCCATAACAATAACCTATCTGTTGTGGGATACGGACGCTATGAGCACGCATAACCTTCATCTTACTTAATTTCGCCTTCTGATATACTTCACCCTGTGTACATCCCGCAACAAAATTATTAGTAGTAGAGTTGAAAAAGTGTGACACACTGACATTCGCATTTATTATATAGAAATACCAGTAATACATTTTTATATAAAAATTACCAACGATACTGTGACGAAAGACATGAGTTATCTCAAAACGAGCGCGAACGTGTTTTGCCTGCAAAGTGATGACAAAAAGAAATATGGTCGCTATTGAAGAAGCAATTTATGCGCGCCTATCTCGTCCAAAACGAGACGATATTTGCACACATGCAAAATTTGGCCGTATTGGAATAGCATAAAACCGAACTGAACCGAAGTCATTTGGCGAACAGCGTGCAATAGAGTTGGACGTACGGATTGACAGATCAATGAGGAAGTTGAAGTAGGCGCGGCTGAGTTGGTGTCTGTTTCACAACTGCCTATTGTAACAACCGCGAAAGGGAGCCGCGCAATCCATTTCCTTGAGGCGACCGAAGAAGAAGAAAAAATAGCTGACCTTCCGGTGAGCACCGCACTGCACTTGTTGACCCCCCTCTCATCGCCATTTTTCTCTCATATTTATATTTAAAATTATCAACAATACATTTTTAAAGTTGAATTACTAACAATAGATTTTATACCAAAATGACCAACAATAGATTTTATCTGTAGTCGAAACCATAAAAATAAAATATTCAGATTTCGGCAATAAATAACACATAGAGGTTGATATGCGGCCAAGCAAATTCAACCAACTTGTCTTCAATATGTCCTAGGGCGGTCAAATTCTACTCGTCCTCTTATTATTTTATGAGTCCTAGATGTTTCGACTTTTTATTTCTGATTTGTCCGGTTTCTATTTTTCTTAAAACTTCCTCATTAATCACATGGTCAGTCCATGGTATTCTCGATTTCTTGCCATTGAACTACATTTCTGTTGTATCGAAACTCTTGTTGAACTCTGAGGAGATTGTCCAACATTATCAGAAAGTAGAAAGATAATAATACACAGTTTTTCAGTTGTTGAATGACTTTCTGTTTCTTTTTTGGTTTGTCAGTCTTCAAACAGGGACATACCAGAAGGACCTCTCAGCTGCTTAGCTTTCTTGAGTTCAAAACCACCGGATATAGTTATATAGAATGGGACTGTCGAATCAAATTCAACTGGAATTATTGATATGCCACATGTTGATAGTTATTTTTGAAGATCTTCAAAGATACATTACCATCTGCAGGGAGTGCCATGTCAATAAGAAAAATTCTGTTTTGGTGGATTTTAAAAATTGTAACACTGCATGAATACACTGGCAAGCCTTAACAGTGAGCAAATCAAAATAATATAGACTGGCCTGGAAACTCTCCTGATTTAAATCCTATCGAGAATCTGTGGTCAATCTGCCAGGAACGACTTCATGGAATGGACATACGAAGTACTAACATGTGCATGGGTCATGTTTCATTAGAAAAATACGAAAAATGTAAATAATAACCCAATTATTCGATTTGTTTTAATTCATTTGCATAAGGGTGTACGCATACAATGGTATGGTCATATTAGACATTTCCTTATAAGGAAACATTCAACATTGGTTGACTAAGCAGCCAGTGCTACTCGAGTTATCATTTCTTTCATTCTTTGGCCATCGAGCTGAGATCAATGTTTAGTATCTGGGATCTGACTGCTTGGTCAATGAATGTCAAATGTTGCCTTGTTGAGAAACGGCTAATATTACCGTTACCATTGGACATCGAGCTTAAATCAAAGTGTAGTAACTCTTCTCTTCCCTTCTAATGGCAATGGTAATATTATCCGTTTCTTTATATGGAAGCGTTCGACATTGATTGACCGAGCAGCCAGTGATTTTTGATTCACGCTTTTCTTGAACCCTTGGCTATCGAGCAGGTATCAAAATGTAATAGATCAGGTGAAACAGCAAAATGTTTAATATCTAAAAAAAAAAAAAAAACAAAAAAAAAAGTAGAATAATTAAGTTTCTTTTCCCAGGTTTTCAGTTAAGATTTTAGCCATCTTGACACCATTTGTCGTAAGAATCACTGAAAAACCGTAGTTATTCTGCTAGAAAGAGATACAGGTTAGAATCATTTTGTGTCAGCCCCAACGTCATCTCAAATGAGCAACGATGAAAAGAAAAAAACACTACTCAGGCCTTCAGTAATGGTACCAACATTCATACTCTGGCTTCCATCTTCAAAGACCATTAAAAAAACCATTAAGACAACAAGTTTAAATAAAAAAAAAGACAGAACAGTAGAGAGGAAAACTGGATCAGGATGTCACAACAGAAAAAGGGATCAACATTTCAACTTAGAGCTAAAGAGATCAATTAGAAAAGATCCAACTCAATTCATAAGACGTTTGTCATGTGAGACAGGAGTTTCAGCTATGACAGTCCAAAGAGCAGTGAGAAAAGGACTTTAAAATTTAATCGTAAGTGAAACGGGTGAAGCGCCTTGTTACCCCGGGACAGAAATTTAGAAGCTTAGAGAGGGTGAAGATCATCTTGAATAAGTTGGAAAATGATCCTGGAATATTATATATATATATATATATATATATATATATATATATATATATATGTATATATATATATATATATATATATATATATATATATATATATATATATATATATATATATATATTTTAATTTTATTTCAATCCATCATGAACTGCCGATCCTTAATTATGATTAAGTAATGATGAACGTGTTATTTTCGCTTATGATCGATTTTCATCACGTTAAGCTTGGAGAGTAACTATAAATTCTTATTGCTCAAAGCAGAGTTAAATAATATTATAAAAAACTCGGAGAATTCCAGTAAAATATATTTAATCATTTCTAAGATTGGTTCACCGATCTTAGAAATTATTAACTTTTTCCATTTCAGTGAAAACAGACGTTAAAACTCTCTTTTATTTCTTTCATTGAATCTAAGTAGCGTCTCTGATATGTCTTTTCCTTCTTTCCACGCGATCAAAACGGAATAGTCCATTATTTATGAAGTATAGGCAGGGCGCAACGATCGTGCTAACTAAGGTTGTTGGGTAGTCAAACAGAATTATAATAAGATTATTATTAATATTTTTAGAAAGCTTTAAATCTGAAATAAATCTTTTGCAAAGTATCAATTTTAAACCAGAATGCGGAAGCTGATATCACTTCCTATTGTTTTCTTGTTTAGTGGGCCGGATAGAAAACTTCTTTAGGTTTTATCTCAAATGGACTTGAGTCGGGCGTCACTCTGGTTTCTTTTTGTCTTAGATTTAGAACCTGTCTGTGACACTGTCTTCGTGCATTGCATAACGTCAGATACTTGTGAGGATTTGGTGCGCGATCGGCGTTGTCAGAAGTAACCGAACTTTATAAGCTGACAACAAGTCGAGAAGTGGATTTGTTATTCTACTGATTGCGTCGTGTTTCGGCATTATCTTTAAATCTGACAGCCGTTCGGAGAAAGGCGATTGCATGCAAAAGTACTTTTGATACATCAAAAAGCACTGGGATTTTGTCAATAAAACAAAGACGCCACATTAGAACATTCCCTTCAAGATGTCATGCCTTCTAGACGGTTGGACAATTTCAACTGTTTTTCATTGTTCTCTCTCCCTCTCTCCCTCTCTGCCTTTTTATCTATCTGTCTTTCATTGTCACTCTCTATTGTTCATTTACCTCTCTATATCTCTGTTCCATTCTCTCACACACAGTTTCTGTGACTCTCTCTCTCTCTGTTTATCTGTCTGTCATTCTCTGTTTCTCCTATAATTTGACTCTCTCTTTCTGACTCTGTGTATCTTTCTATAAATATTTCGTCCTGTCTGCACATATGTGTCACTCTTT
>OZ038483.1:128935130-128940130 GCA_964036315.1 Acanthosepion esculentum
CCACAGTTCATCAGTAAATCGAAGGTATTTACTGACTGACCTAATAAACGAAAAGGCCCAGATGAATTGAAGAGCTTGTTTTGTGTCTATTATTTTTAAGTGGGGAGGAAGTGAGGGAGGCTGAACTTGCCCGTGGGAAATAAAAAACACCCCCGACAGTCAGAGAAAATGCTTAGAAATAAAGATATTTATTCAAATTTGGGTGCTCCTCTCTCTCTCTCTTTCTCTCTTTCTCTATATCTCTGTCCCGCTGTTACGTTGCTTTAAGACGTTGAAGATTATGGCACTTTAAATCCACATAGTGATTCTCAGTATTTTTTTCTGCCTTATAATTACTCTTAGATTGTGATGCTATCTATCTATCTATCTATCTATCTATCTATCTATCTATCTATATTAATATCTATTTCTATTGATATCCATATATCTATCTCTATTTACATCTCTCTATCTATCTATATTAATATCTATTTCTATTGATATCCATATATCTATCTATATTTACATCTCTCTATCTATCTATATTAATATCTATTTCTGTTGATATCCATATATCTATCTCTATTTACATCTCTCTATCTATCTATCTATATTAATATCTATCTATCTATATTAATAAGTATTTCTATTGATATCCATATATCTATCTCTATTTACATCTATCTATCTATCTATCTATCTATCTATCTCTATTAATATCTATCTATATTAATATCTATCTATCTATCTATGTCTATTAAAATCTATCTATCTATTTATCTATATTAATATCTATCTACCTATATCTATTAATATCTATCTCTATTAATATCTATCTATCTATATTAATATCTATTTCTATTGATATCCATATATCTATCTCTATTTACATCTATCTATCTATCTATCTATCTATCTATATCTATTAACATCTATCTATCTATCTATCTATCTCTATTAATATCTATCTATATTAATATCTATCTATCTATCTATCTATCTATCTATCTATGTCTATTAAAATCTATCTATCTATTTATCTATATTAATATCTATCTACCTATATCTATTAATATCTATCTCTATTAATATCTATCTATCTATATTAATATCTATTTCTATTGATATCCATATATCTATCTCTATTTACATCTATCTATCTATCTATCTATCTATCTATCTATCTATCTATCTATATCTATTAACATCTATCTATCTATCTATATTAATATCTATATATCTATGTCTATTAAAATCTATCTATCTATGTCTATTAATATGTATCTATTATTGAATAGAATAACGATTTTTTTCAATTACCGATTTTTTGCATATGGCGAATGTCTTCGGCAGCAATGGTATTCAGGGGACGAAAGCGCTGGTAAAGGATTAACAAATACACAATTTAACTGAAAGGTGGTATAAGGCCATAGGAAGCCAATGCAAATATTTAATGTCTGAATAATAATGATATGAATTTATATAAATAAAACATTTTGTTATTAGAAATGCTGGAAATTTTCTCATCAACCCAAAATCCTGCCCCAACGAATGACAATCAAGAACGCTCAGCAGAAACTAGTTGGTTGTTTGACGTCGGGCGATACCGGATGACCTTTCTCCTACGAGATTATTGGCGATAGCAGTTTATCAATTGGGCTCGGCCGATGCTTTTGGCAAGTGGGTTGGGAAAGCCAACGATTGAATACTTGAAAAATCTAATCTCTTAGACATTCCCACTCACCACCTCGTCCCAGTAAATCAAAACTCAAAAATATCTACAGTCGCCTCAGAAGGTAACTAGACGATTGGAAGAAAAAAAAATGTAAAAGAAAGAAAACTGAAGGTGTGGAGCGATTGTAAAAAAAAAAAAAAGGAAGATGGAACTGGAAAATTCTGGAGGACAAGCGGGAGTCTTAGAGATAAGCTATTTTTACCCTCCGTTTGGAAAAGTCTTTCTTGATATCGTCTATACGGTTGAACTGCAAAAGTGGCAACAGTCACTAAGTGATACTACTTAATTTCTGCGCTAACTTCTAGCACAAATCATGTATGTATGTATAGCTGGCCACTCGTATTCGAGGATACCCGTCTACTAGGCCGGCTAAGCCACTCCCTATTGCTTGCTTAGGCGCATTTGTATTTTTTCAACACCGACAGAGTCACCATGTGGTTTATACTGCAACTATGTAGATCAGACCTTACAGTTTCTCTGAAAGAGAGTGCTATCTAGCGTAATCAACAGCTTGGACAAGGCCAGCCCGCTCAAGCTCTCGGACACGATGAGTTGTGATTTCGTGCTATCGACGACCCCAAGGATACAGTCAAACACAATGATTTTCAGGCACTTTTCACTGGCTGCAAGCTGAGATTAACCCTCCAGTTTGAAAATACCGGGAGATCTCCATTCCTGACAAATCGACCATTGGTGAGATTCAAATCCGGGTCTCATGGTCAGAACGGAAACGTGCTAACCACTCGGCCAATACAGACAAAATCATAGCGTTACTCAAGAATGAATATCTTAGCCATTCTTTCATAGCCATCAATTGTACCTCTAGTAAAACTAATAGGGATATAATGGCGCGTTCGCTTTCTGATATTTTCTCATATTGTGTCTAATAAGATCTACGGTAAGAACGAGTCTTCTATCCGTCAAATAACTTTTATTACCGTCTATTGTTAGAATTGTTCTATTTTATTATTAGTTATTTTTGTTAATCTCTTATTGTGCCTAATAAGATCTACGGTAAGAACGAATCTTCTATCCGTCACATAACTTTTATTACCGTCTATTGTTAGAACTGTTCTATTTTATTATTAGTTATTGTTGTTAATCTCTTATTGTGCCTAATAAGATCTACGGTAAGAACGAGTCTTCTATCCGTCACATAACTTTTATTACAGTCTATTGTTAGAATTGTTCTATTTTATTATTAGTTATTGTTGTTAATCTCTTATTGTACCTAATAAGATCTACGGTAAGAACCAGTCTTCTATCCGTCACATAACTTTTATTACCGTCTATTGTTAGAATTGTTCTATTTTATTATTAGTTGTTGTTGTTAATCTCTTATTGTGCCTAATAAGATCTACGGTAAGAACCAGTCTTCTATCCGTCACATAACTTTTATTACCGTCTATTGTTAGAATTGTTCTATTTTATTATTAGTTGTTGTTGTTAATCTCTTATTGTGCCTAATAAGATCTACGGTAAGAACGAGTCTTCTATCCGTCACATAACTTTTATTACCGTCTATTGTTAGAATTGTTCTATTTTATTATTAGTTATTGTTGTTAATCTCTTATTGTGCCTAATAAGATCTACGGTAAGAACGAGTCTTCTATCCGTCACATAACTTTTATTACAGTCTATTGTTAGAATTGTTCTATTTTATTATGAGTTATTGTTGTTAATCTCTTATTGTGCCTAATAAGATCTACGGTAAGAACGAGTCCTCTATCCGTCACATAACTTTTATTACAGTCTATTGTTAGAATTGTTCTATTTTATTATTAGTTATTGTTGTTAATCTCTTATTGTGCCTAATAAGATCTACGGTAAGAACGAGTCTTCTATCCGTCACATAACTTTTATTACCGTCTATTGTTAGAATTGTTCTATTTTATTATTAGTTATTGTTGTTAATCTCTTATTGTGCCTAATAAGATCTACGGTAAGAACGAATCTTCTATCCGTCACATAACTTTTATTACAGTCTATTGTTAGAATTGTTCTATTTTATTATTAGTTATTGTTGTTAATCTCTTATTGTGCCTAATAAGATCTACGGTAAGAACGAGTCTTCTATCCGTCACATAACTTTTATTGCAGTCTATTGTTAGAATTGTTCTATTTTATTATTAGTTATTGTTGTTAATCTTTTATTGTGCCTAATAAGATCTACGGTAAAAACGAGTCTTCTATCCGTCACATAACTTTTATTACAGTCTATTGTTAGAATTGTTCTATTTTATTATTAGTTATTGTTGTTAATCTCTTATTGTGCCTAATAAGATCTACGGTAAGAACGAGTCTTCTATCCGTCACATAACTTTTATTACAGTCTATTGTTAGAATTGTTCTATTTTATTATTAGTTATCTTTGTTAATCTCTTATTGTGCCTAATAAGATCTACGGTAAGAACGAGTCTTCTATCCGTCACATAACTTTTATTACAGTCTATTGTTAGAATTGTTCTATTTTATTATTAGTTATTGTTTTTAATCTCATATTGTGACTAATAAGATCTACGGTAAGAACGAGTCTTCTATCCGTCACATAACTTTTATTACAGTCTATTGTTAGAATGGTTCTGTTTTATTATTAGTTATTGTTGTTAATCTCTTATTGTGCCTAATAAGATCTACGGTAAGAACCAGTCTTTTATCCGTCACATAACTTTTATTACAGTCTATTGTTAGAATTGTTCTATTTTATTATTAGTTATTGTTGTTAATCTCTTATTGTGCCTAATAAGTTCTACGGTAAGAACGAGTCTTCTATCCGTCACATAACTTTTATTACAGTCTATTGTTAGAAATTGTTCTATTTTATTATTAGTTATTGTTGTTAATCTCTGATTGTGCCTAATAAGATCTACGGTAAGAACGAATCTTCTATCCGTCACATAACTTTTATTACAGTCTATTGTTAGAATTGTTCTATTTTATTATTAGTTTTCGCTAAAATATTTTATTAAGAATGAAAGGTTTATCATCAGTGTATATATAAAAGCAGTATCATAAGAAGCCCTGACAAAGAAGTGTTGTTTTACTTCAAAATTTCTAATCAGATTTAGAGAAGTGTGTGTCGTGTCATGGATATCAGCTCGGATTAAGAAATCGTAGACCCGAGTTCGGATTCCAGTCGCGTTCATTTCATTCCCTTATGCGCAAGTATTCTTTCTCCTATCTATGGGTTGAACATCAGGATCAGCCGACTGAGGGAAAATCTGCCTAATCAGATCTGCATCAATCGGAAGAGACATATTTGCCCCAGAGTGTATCACGTACTCCA
>OZ038483.1:128952630-128962630 GCA_964036315.1 Acanthosepion esculentum
CTGGTAATATTATTTTTTCAAAAATGTATAGCTGGTAATATTATTTTCCAAAAAACGTATAGCTGGTAATATTCTTTCAAAAAGCGTATAGCTGGTAATATTATTTTTTTAAAAAACGTGTAGCCGGCAACACTGTTCTTTAATATATATATATATATATATATATATATATATATATATATATATATATATATATATATAGCTGGTAATATCTTTTCAAAAAAGTACAGCTGGGAACATTATTTTTTCAAAAACGTATTATCAAAGGCCTTGCTGTTCGACGTAGTTTATGGTCTTACCCAGGACGCGGATTGTAGTTTATCGTCTACCCAGGATGCGGATGTAGCTTATTGTCTTACCCAGGACGCGGATGTAGTTTATGGACATACCCAGGATGCGGATGTAGCTTATCGTCTTACCGAGGACGTGGATGTAGTTTATCGTCATACCCAGGACGCGGATGTAGTTTATCGTCATACCCAGGATGCGGATGTAGCTTATCGTCTTACCGAGGACGTGGATGTAGTTTATCGTCATACCCAGGACGCGGATGTAGTTTATTGTCTTACCCAGGATGCGGACGCAGTTTATCGTCCTATTTAGGACGCGGTTGTAGTTTATTGTCTTACCCAGGACGCGGATGTAGTTTATCGTCATACCCAGGACGCGGATGTAGTTTATCGTCATGCCCTGGACGCGGATGTAGTTTATTGTCATACCCAGGACGCTGATGTAGTTTATCATCATACCCATGACGCGGATGTAGTTTATTGTCTTACCTAGGACGCGGATGTAGTTTATTGTCATACCCAGGACGCGGATGTAGTTTATCATCATACCCATGACGCGGTTGTAGTTTATTGTCTTACCCAGGACGCGGATGTAGTTTATCGTTATACTCAGGACGCGGATGTAGTTTATCATCATACCCAGGACGCGGATGTAGTTTATCGTCATACCCCTGATGCGGATGTAGTTTATCGTCATACCCATGATGCGGATGTAGTTTATCGTCATACCCAGGACGCGGATGTAGTTCATCGTTATACTCAGAACGCGGATGTAGTTTATCCTCATACCCAGGACGCGAATGTAGTTTATCGTCTTACCCAGGATGCGGATGTAGTTTATCGCCTTACCCAGGACGCGCTGCTATATATTTCCTTTACTCTTTTAGTAATCTTACCCTACTCCAAATCGTGTATAATTCATATAGTCTCTATTTCAATTGCATCTGGTCTTGCTACTTTGATTCTATTCATCTTGACCAGTGCTGATCTGACCTCAGCTTTTAATAGTAAAAATCCTCCAATGTTTATATAGTGAAGGATTGGTTCCTCTGTTGCCAGGGAAGAATTTAGGAATACTCGAATGTTTTTCCAATGAAAATCAATCTTTTCTTGCATTTTAGTTACATTTTGTGGTTATGGTAACACGCTGAATGAATGCTACATATCGGGTTTTAAGTTATTTATCAAATGTAAATTAATCTAAAGTAAGTTCAGAAAGTCGGGTTCTAAAACTAATAACCGTCAATTTCGCAAGTGGCGAGGATATCTAAGTCATGAAAATCAGCATTTCTGATCCTGGTTTCTAAGTAGGCAAGAACTTAGACTACAAGCATAAGTAACCAAAACATGGTTATCAAACAAATTGGCGAATATAATCTTAACAATATAAGATACTCGATTGAAACTGTGTTGATAGCAGACTCTAAAGGAAACTGAAATAACTATAAGATATGGTTGGATCTTGTGATATTTAACGTCAATGATAGGCAGAGATAAATAGTGTTGATCAAACAGATTCATTAATGGATCCTTGAGTAGGCGTCATATAGCGAGCGTTTGTTGCAATGTATAGTTATAGAAATGTTAGAATTCTTTCATAATACCATCAATATGTAGGTTAATAAACGACTTCATAATAATAATAATAGTAATAATCATAATAATAATATGAAGAAGAAAATGAAGAAGAAGGAGAAGAAGAAAAAGAAGAGGAGGAAAAAGATGATGATGAAGAAGAAAGAGAAGTAGAAGAAGGGGAAGAAGATAATAGAAGAAGAAGGAGAAGAGGAAAAAGATGGTGATGAAGAAGAAAGAGAAGAAGAAGAAAGAGAAGAAGAAAAAGAGAAGAAGAAAAAGAGAAGAAGAAAAAGAAAGAAGAAAGAGAAGAAAAAGAAAGAAGAAGAAAATGAAGAAGAAGAAGAAGGAAAAGAAGAGTAGGAAAAAGATGATGAAGAAGAAAGAGAAGTAGGAAGAAGAAATAGAAGAAGGAGAAGAGGAAAAAGATGATGATGAAGAAGATATTAGAAGAAAAAAAGAAGAAAAAGAAAAAAAGAAGAAGAAAGAGAAGAAGAAAAAAGAGGAAGAAAGAGAAGAAAAAGAAAGTTAAAGAAGAAGAAGAAGAAAAAGAAGAAGAAGAAAATGAAGAAGAAGGAGAAGAAGAAAAAGAAGAGGAGGAAAAAGATGATGATGAAGAAGAAAGAGAAGTAGAAGGAGGCGAAGAAGAAATCGAAGAAGGAGAAGAGGAAAAAGATGATGATGAAGAAGAAAAAGAAGAAAGAGAAGAAGAAAGAGAAGAAAAGAAAGAGGAAGAGGAAAAAAAGAAGAAAAATAAAGAGAAGAAGAAAGATAAGAAAAGGGAAGAAGAAGAAGAAGCAAGATAAGAAAAAGAAGAAGAAAGATAAGAAAAAGAAGCAAGATTAGAAAAAGAAGAA
Source organism: Acanthosepion esculentum (assembly GCA_964036315.1). Classification (NCBI taxonomy): domain Eukaryota; kingdom Metazoa; phylum Mollusca; class Cephalopoda; order Sepiida; family Sepiidae; genus Acanthosepion; species Acanthosepion esculentum. The sequence continues at coordinate 128,955,353 of OZ038483.1, forward strand.
GCAGAAGAAAAAAAAAGAACAGCGAGGAGAAGACTGTATCTTGTAAAAAAAAAACATGTTGAAACTTATTTTCTCGTTTTGAAGTGTCGCAGAAACATTAACAGTTCGTCTGTGGTTAAAATGGCAAATTGAATTTATTTACCGATGTCATACAATTTTTAAACAAATAACTTATATTTCTCTAAAATACTTCATTTTTGTGCAGTCACTTATATTAAGTTTATTCTTTCTTAAAAAAACCTTTTTGCGTGACATAATCTAATTTGAAATTGTTCAGTTATGCCAATGACATGGATTTTATGGATAGGAATATGTGTAAGGAAATAAGTAAATACACTGTGTATGTATCAGACTATCTATCTATCTATCTATCTATCTATCTATCTATCTATATATATATATATATATATATATATATATATATATATATATATATGTATAGCATAATATTTTTATTATAATAGATTACAATAAAAACATTTTACATCGCTACACAAACGTTTCCATCTTCCAGTACCAAGATTGTACTTCCTCAGGCGATGATAGATAACCTGTGATTACTTTTGTGTAGCGATGTAAAATGTTTTTTATTGTAATCTATTATAATAAAAATATTATAATATTTTGCTCTATTTTGTATTGACCACTTTTCTAAAAAATTAAATGCTAAGAACTGTACATTTTGACTCCATCAGTACTTTCTCTTATTTGTATATATATACACGACACTCCCGTCGACTACGACGTATGAGGGTCAAGCAGATCAGTTCCGAGGAAACCGACAGCCCGACACCAGCACATGAGTTTTGATTATATTGGTGAAGGCTTTGTGCAGAACCATCCACACTTTTTGAAGGGCCGAATACAGAGACTTGGTGCATTATGTGCCACAGGGTCCCCAAATAACACTCCGCAGGTTTTGAATTCAGAGTTGTCCTTCTCCTAGACCAGTGGCCATCCAAGGCTATAGAACCCAGTCTGTCCTGCTATTTTACTCATAGCTGGAAGGAGAAGAAGAGGATTCACACCTTTCCCAAGGGTATTAGCACGTAAGTGAATGGAATGGGTTCGACTGGAATATATATATATATATATATATCTATATATATATATATATATATATATATATATATATATATATATATATATATATATATATATATATAACATAAATCATTCATACGAATAAAATAAATTGATCACGTACCACATAATATATATATATATATATATATATATGTGTGTGTGTGTGTGTGTGTGTGTGTGTGTGTGTGTGTGAAAAAGAGAAATTTTTATGTATGAGAACAATTTTAGGAAAATCAATGATAAAGTAGAAAAAAAAATTGTTCTTTAGGATTTTAGCGGATTAAAGCAATGTTTACGTTGATGTGATTACACGTGAGCAAAACGAAGAGTGAACGCCGAAATTTTAAATTTAAATTATTATTTTTAAAATATGGCGTGGAGTATACAGACTTTCCGATTTCATTTACTTTCATAATAGTTGTTCAGAGGACGATACGCATCGGCTAAGAATAGTTTCTTTTGTCTATTCTCATATATAATAATAATAATAATAATAATAATAATAATAATAATAATAATAATAACAAACCTGGTTACGTAGATAGGATCTGAAACAATTTTATGGGACTACGTAATACACACAGACATAACAATCAAAGGTAATCGCCCAGACATCGTGATTAGAGACCGCAAATAAAAAATGGAGTAAAGCTGAGTAAAACGCATTTATGATGCACAGTATGATAATAATAATAATAATAATAATAATAATAATAATAATAATAATAATAATAAAAACCCGAAGTAAGATTTTTGTCAAGGATTTTTTCCAAACGAATCAGCTTATTCAAATTTCATCGTTTGGTATGCGAAATTGAACGAAACGGGGAGTTTGCAAATCTTGACAAAAATGTTAACGATAACTTCCATAATACTAAATACTGCGAGGATTTCAACACACGCATGCGTATTGCTAAAAATTCTAGTATCAGTAAAAGGACAACATGAAAAAAGACAAAAGGCAAACTCAGCCGATAAAGTCTCTCAGAGGTCGAAACACGTAAGCTAAGTTTTCCTTTTGTCTTTATTCAGAAAAAAAAGCATTATAAAACATTATTAAATTTTACTTTCTCTCATAAAACGCCAACAAATATAAAAACGTATGAAAACAGAACTGTGATATCAAATATGGAGGTAGAAAAATGGAAATACGAAATACGTTGACATGGTCAGATTTGGTCTCCTGCCAATGGTAACATTGGGTTCATGAGACAAAAAGTGAATACTGATGAAGACATAATAACTTCTTTCCAATATGTGCATTTTACTAATATAAATAGAATGAACCTATAAAGAGTTGCGATGAGAAGCAACTGAAATTGGGACTAAAGAAATACTAATCAAAAATAAATAATGCTTGACAATGATTCATCTAATAATATAGTTCAAGACATTACTACTACTACTAATACTACTACTGGAAATAAAGAAATTGAAATTAAGACGAAAGAAATATTAGTCACCAACTAATAATGGCTGACAATACCTCATCTAATACAAAAATTCAAGATAATATCACTTCTAATGATAGTAGTTTAAATAAAGCAATTGAAAGTAAGATGAAAGAAATACTAGTCAAAAATGAATAATGGCTGACAATGCTTCATCTAATAGTAAAATTCAAGATAATATTACTACTATTACAACTAATGAAAATAAAGCAATTGAAAGTAAGATGAAAGAAATATTAGTTAAAAATGAATAATGGCTGACAATGCTTCATCTAATAGTAAAATTCAAGATAATATTACTACTACTAATAGTAGTAGTGGAAATAAAGCAAGTGAAATGAAAATAAAAGAAATACTTGTCAAAATTAGTAATGATTGAAAATAGTTCCTCTCATAATTTAAGATATTGTTATTTTTTTACCTCAAACTGACGGTGAAAACTGTTGAACTAAAAAGTAACTCAGATTAATTGTTAAACGGAGAGTTTATCAGGTTCATTCTCAGCCAAACTTCGACGAATTATATGGAACCTATATGAATTTTATCTTACGGGTCTCTCTCTCTCTCTCTCTCTCTCTCGGAAACACATCGAAACCGGACTCGATCAAATGTCCAGATTTCATTTTTACCCGGCCGATGGGTACGAGTTTGACATATTCTTCAAAATACAAAAAAAAAAATGATCACTTATCTCTCGTTTGGTTCGCACTCTGTTGACGCTAATGGGAAGTCATATCTCGTATTAATCAGTCAAACGATGGAGACTATTCGATTTGGAAATGGAAGTCTCTCGAGCCGGAAACTAGTCAAGATGACGTCATCATTTAAATCACAACGTTCAGGTGACATTCAGCTGACGTTGATCTTTGATTTAAACTGAATTACACAATGAAGAAAAAATTGAAATTTTTTTTTTTTTTACCTTTTTTTATTCTTTTACGATGAAACAGCCAGATGAAGTCGCTCAAACATCAGATGGATGCAGATATTTTGTTACCTTCTGTTGGAAACTGTACAGACCACATATTCGTAAATAAAACGGCATCGACTAATGTATATAGGCTGATCAAAATGCTAACCGAGTTGTGTCGATAGTTGGGTGACCTTAAAACCGGTAAAATTAGAATTAAAATCAGCGTGAAAAGGTTTTAAAAAGTAACAATCTATTTTTAAGTGTGTAATATTATGAATGCGAATTTCATCAGGCAATCAACTAGATAAACCATAAAACTAAATACATAATTCTAGAAAGGGAACACGTCTAATAGAAAAAGAAAAATAATTTAAACACGAAAGAAATACACCCGAGAAATTCCCCATGACGACAGAAGAAAGAAAGCTATAATGTATAAAACGTGTAAGGATCCGTAGTATTAACCCTTTGAGCCCTGCGTTCCTGAACAATTCTAACCCTTCCGCCTGAGCTCCTGAGTAAAAATTCGCAAATCATTGCTATGTAATGTTTCACGGTAGATATAAAAATAGTTACAAAAAATATAAGCATTATACTTAGCAGGGAGAGAGTATGATTTCATGCCTTCACTTTATCACCAGAATTCTTTCTTTGTCTCCCAGTCTACCCAAATAAGACAACTAAAATTCCCATGCTTCTTTTTTTCTTCTTTTTAACCCTTCGAGCCTTGCGTTCTTGAAGAATTCTTAACCCTTCCGCCTGAGCTCCTGATTCAAAATTCGCAAATCATTGCTATCTAATGTTTCACGGTAGATATAAAAATAGTTACAAAAAATATAAGCATTATACTTAGCAGGGAGAGAGTATGATTTCATGCCTTCACTTTATCACCAGAATTCTTTCTTTGTGTCCCAGTCTACCCAAATAAGACAACGAAAATTCCCATGCTTCTTTTTTTCTTCTTTTTAACCCTTCGAGCCTTGCGTTCTTGAAGAATTCTTAACCCTTCCGCCTGAGCTCCTGATTCAAAATTCGCAAATAATTACTATATAATATTTCACGGTAGATATAAAAATAGTTACAAAAAATAGAAGCATTATACTTAGCAGGGAGAGAGTATGATTTCATGCCTTCACTTTATCACCAGAATTCTTTCTTTGTGTCCCAGTCTACCCAAATAAGACAACGAAAATTCCCATGCTTCTTTTTTTCTTCTTTTTAACCCTTCGAGCCTTGCGTTCTTGAAGAATTCTTAACCCTTCCGCCTGAGCTCCTGATTCAAAATTCGCAAATAATTACTATGTAATGTTTCACGGTAGATATAAAAATAGTTACAAAAAATAGAAGCATTATACTTAGCAGGGAGAGAGTATGATTTCATGCCTTCACTTTATCACCAGAATTCTTTCTTTGTGTCCCAGTCTACCCAAATAAGACAACGAAAATTCCCATGCTTCTTTTTTTCTTCTTTTTAACCCTTCGAGCCTTGCGTTCTTGAAGAATTCTTAACCCTTCCGCCTGAGCTCCTGATTCAAAATTCGCAAATCATTGCTATCTAATGTTTCACGGGAGATATAAAAATAGTTACAAAAAATAGAAGCATTATACTTAGCAGGGAGAGAGTATGATTTCATGCCTTCACTTTATCACCAGAATTCTTTCTTTGTCTCCCAGTCTACCCAAATAAGACAACGAAAATTCCCATGCTTCTTTTTTTCTTCTTTTTAACCCTTCGAGCCTTGCGTTCTTGAAGAATTCTTAACCCTTCCGCCTGAGCTCCTGATTCAAAATTCGCAAATCATTGCTATCTAATGTTTCACGGGAGATATAAAAATAGTTACAAAAAATATAAGCATTATACTTAGCAGGGAGAGAGTATGATTTCATGCCTTCACTTTATCACCAGAATTCTTTCTTTGTCTCCCAGTCTACCCAAATAAGACAACGAAAATTCCCATGCTTCTTTTTTTCTTCTTTTTAACCCTTCGAGCCTTGCGTTCTTGAAGAATTCTTAACCCTTCCGCCTGAGCTCCTGATTCAAAATTCGCAAATAATTACTATGTAATGTTTCACGGTAGATATAAAAATAGTTACAAAAAATAGAAGCATTATACTTAGCAGGGAGAGAGTATGATTTCATGCCTTCACTTTATCACCAGAATTCTTTCTTTGTGTCCCAGTCTACCCAAATAAGACAACGAAAATTCCCATGCTTCTTTTTTTCTTCTTTTTAACCCTTCGAGCCTTGCGTTCTTGAAGAATTCTTAACCCTTCCGCCTGAGCTCCTGATTCAAAATTCGCAAATCATTGCTATCTAATGTTTCACGGTAGATATAAAAATAGTTACAAAAAATATAACTTCCTGATTGCTTCCTTGAGTCCAGGTTGAGACTCCGCATGCTTCATAGTAAAAACGATTTTTTTAAAAATACGAAACACATGCAGAAAAGTCGCAGACATGTTGGTATAACGTTCGATGGCGTCAGAATATTACGACTTTTCTGATTGGCTCTTCAAAATAAGACAACGAATAGCAAAAAACGATGCAAGTGTTTACACACCGTTCAATGGGTGGTTGGGCATTACATCAATTTTCTCTACCACCTGCAAAGCGGTACCCAGGCTTCAGAGTTAAAATATGGGGTAGGATCGGCATTGACAGTGAAAAGAAATGAAGAATGACAAAAATCAGGTTGAAAAAGTGATGCTGTCAAGCATAGATAATTCTAAGAGAGACAAGATTAACAACATAAAAAAACTTCAGCGGTAAAATACTGAAAGATCTCTAGCTTTATCTTTCTCGTAATGCAAAAGAAAGTATAGGTGTAAATGAGTGCGAATTCTATTGAGCATATAGCTTAATGGGTCACCTAACAAAATTAGGATTCTAATGAATAGAGATCGTAGAAATAGGACAAAAACGTCGTCTCATAAGTAGCGTTGTTCAACACACTGGGACATGGAATGCCATCTTTAGATTCTGTATGCTATCGGAACGAACAATTCAAATAGCGAAAGATCTATACGTACGTTTCATATTCATATATTAAAAATAGTTTTATAGCTTCCAACACAAAGACCTATTTTAAAAAAAAAAACAAGAAAAATTGATTTACACGGAAACAATATTTACTTATATTCGTAACTTTTTAAAATTAATCAGTTCACACCAAACAAGACAATAAAGCCACTAAGACGCAAGATGTTACTGAATGTATGAAAAAAGAAAAAATATCATGGGGGTAGAAAACACTAAAAGACAGAAATTAAGCAGACGCACGATAAAGACCGATGTTGCATTTAAATTTCTGAAGATCAAAGTTGGCTGGAAACCAAAAAGCCAGAAGAGAGTTCCACAAGCGAGAAGTGCGAGAGAAGAAACTGTTAGCCATTTCAACTGTAAAAGTGATGAGACCTTACCGCCAATCTAGTACTGCGCTTAAATTCATAAAGTCTAAGTACCAAAAAGGAAAACAGATCCGAACAATTGTCATGAAAATATTTATAGAAAAGGTACAGGGAATCTACGTTACGGCGGTGGGAAAGTGAAAGCCGAGATGCCAGATTCGGACCAATAACATTACAGATTCTTCTTTGTATGTATATTATCGAGAATCTCTGAATATGTAGCAGAAGCCCCAGATCAGATGTCACAGCTGTATTCAATACATGAACGAATGGTAGACTTATAAATGTGTAACATTGATTCACCAAGCAAGGCAATAAAGCCACTAAGACCCAAGATGTCACTGTAACAGAATATGAAAAAAGAAATTAAGGGGTGCGGAGAACACTATAAGAAGAGGAATACTATAGAATATTTTGCTT
>OZ038483.1:128967630-128990130 GCA_964036315.1 Acanthosepion esculentum
TGCTAAAGCCCTATTTATTATTATTATTATTATTATTATTATTATTATTATTATTATTATTATTATTATTATTTTCTTTGATATCTGGCGTTTACACATTTTTTCCGGGTACCGCCCAGGGACCTAAGGATAGAAATGGCATCATGACACTTTCCACTGCAAAAAAAAAAAAAAAATATTACATAGATAAAGCCCTTCGTAAAGTGTAGGCTGTACTTGTCAGAACAATTTTTGTATCTCTTTGAGGCATGGACTTCCAGGGATCCCTTCAATCAGCCTACTGGAATCTTTTCCAACCAGTCCAAGGGCTCCAACTACAACAGGGATTGTTGATGTTCCCATGTGCCACATTTTTGAGATTTCTATTTCAAGGTCCTTGTATTTTGACAGCTTTTCGAATATCTTCAAAGATACATTGCAGTCTGCAGGGACTGCCATATCAATAAGGTGGCACTTATTTTGTTTGTGGTCTTTAATAACAATGTCTGGGCGGTTGGCTTTGATTGTTCTGTCAGTGTGTATTGTGTAGTCCCATAGAATTTGTAACAGGTCCTATCTCCGTAACCGGGTCTGGGTGGTGTTCGTACCAGTTTCTTTCAGTTTCCTTCCCGTAGCAGTTGCAAATTATTATTATTATTATTATTATTATTATTATTATTATTATTATTATTATTATTATTATTATTATACCGTGCATCATAAATGCGTTTTACTCAGCTTTACTCCAATAATATTTCATTTACACATCTAAAAACTGGCTACGATGCTATAAAAATTATTAGGGTGTATCAAAAATATTTTCATTTTTAAAGACCTTTACTCTAAAGCATATTTCATGTACACATCTAAAGATTACGTAAGATTACCTAGGATTACACAGGATTATACAGGATTACTACAACGATTACAACTACTGCTATATATCTTCATTAATACGATTTTCTAGTACATTTTGTTTCACATATTGTAATCATAGACATGGTTATTGATATTCTATAAATTTTAAGGCATTTTAAAGTGGGTCTCAAACCGGTGAATGTCTTTGAAAAACCAGGTAAGTGAAAAGGAATGAACCCTATTTGATATATCGTCCAAAGCTGCTTTTAGCATTTTAAATGTGGTGAATTCTCTCTTGAAATAAAGGAAAAATACGGACGGCCATTTTTTATCGATTATAATATTTTAAAGCAAAAAATAAACAAATAAACAAAAAAAAAACAAGAAAAAAACATGGCCACTAACCCACAGAACTTTTCAGAAGAGCTTAGATCCTCAGAAAGTACCAAATTTAGAGTATTATATGTAATTGTACAATAAAGAATTGAATAAAAAAAATGAAAATACTTTTGATACACCCCGAAGAATGACAAGTCGAAAAAAAAAATACGGAAAAAAGAATAGGAAGAATAAAAGACAAAAGTAAGAAAAAGATAAATACGTCTGCGCTCAGCGAAAAAAGGTGAATGTATCTGTTAAATTCAGGTCGAAACTCTCTGAGCAGTAAGAGACGAAAATGCGTACTGCATCGTAAAAAGAGGCGAAAAACAAATGCATTTTTTTTAAAAAAAGAAGGAAATACAGGAAGGTTAAAAAGTACACAAAATAAGATTCATAAAAGTTAAAGATACGAAGCTGCAAAGAAAAAAAACTGATTTAGCAAAAATCGTTTATGACGTAAGCACAACAAAGTTCGTCGCTTTCGCCAAAGAAAAAATAAAGAAATAAAGCAAATATTCTGCACAGAATCATTAGAATAAAAAACAGAGAACTATATCTTTTATATATATATATATATATATATGTGTGTGTGTGTGTGTGTGTGTGAGTGAGTGAGCGTTTTTTTCCGATCTGTTGGGGAACACAATTTAGATGGTCATTGTGTCGTCTGCTTCCTTGACTGGACACGGACGGAAGCAGACAACGGTTTTTACCTGAATACAAGTTCATTAATGGTGACATATTTGACGATTTTTTGATGTTGAAAGCTTTCAAAAAATCATTTGAATACTCATTGTTTTTATGAAAGGTTTTCTTTGCTTCTGTGATTTTTATGTTTTTTTCTTATTGTATTCTTCTCCAGTTATTTTTCTTTCGTTTCTATGAAACCTTTCTTTCTTTCTTTCTTGCTACATTTATTTATTTCAATTATGTTATAATTTCTTTTTTCTTTTCTTTCAGCTATGTTATGCTTTCTTTCTTTCTTTCTTTCTTTCTTTCTTTCTTTCTTTCATGTTATACTTCCTTTATTTTATTCCTTTCTTTCATTTATATCATCTTTCTTTCAGTTATGTTATTTTTTCTTTCTTTTTTCTTTCTTTTATCGTTCAGTTATGTTATGCTTCTTTTTTCTTTCTTTCTTTCTTTTCTAGTTTCTTTCCTTTTTCAGTTAAGTTAATCTTTCTTCCATTCTTTCTTCCAACTGTGATGTTTTTCGTTCCTCTTTCTTTCTTTCTTTCTTTCTTTCAGTTATGTTAGGCTTTCTTTCTTTCTTTTAGGTTATGCTTTCTTTCTTTTTATTTCTTTCTTTCAGTTATGCTATCGTGTCTTTCTTTCTATCTTTCTTTCATTAACGTTATGCTTCCTTTCTTTTTATTCCTTTCTTTCAGGTGTGGTATTATTCTTTCTTTCTTTTTTCTTTATTTTATTCTTTCAGTTATCTTATGCCTTCTTTCTTCCTTTCTTTCTTTCAGCTGTTATACTTTTTCGTTCTTCTTTCTTTCTCTCTTTCATTCTTTCTTTCTTTCTTTCTTTCTTTCAGTTATGTTATGCTTGATTTCTTTTGTGTTTTCAACTCCGACGCTCTTTTTTCCTTCTTTTATTCCCTTTTAATTTTTATCATCCACCATTCTGTTCTTCTTACCTTCTTTAACCAAAACACTTATTCAATTTTTCCTCTTCTCTTCATTAATCTTCTTCTTCTTCTTCTTCTTCTTCTTCTTCTTCTTCTTCTTCTTCTTCTTCTTCTTCTTCTTCTTCTTCCTCTACTACTACTACTACTACTACTACTACTACTACATATTGTCTTCCTTTGACATTGCCACTCACATTTGCAAAATATTGGAACATGAGAGTAACTGAAAATAAAATCCATATTGAGGCATTCTTCACGTTATACTCGTAATCTAAACTTTGACTTTTGACTTAAACTGAAAGGGCAAAATATTGTGCAATACTCTAACAAATGTAAAAAAATAAAAGTGGTAAAATTTGTCCCTTTCTCCGTGCCGAACGTTTAGGTCATTTTCGCGAAAATTACCTCCGAAGTTTGTGAATCCAACCTCTCCTGTATACGGTCCCATTGCCTGTCATCACGGTGTCAATTCTTCTTTGTGTCAACGCGATGAGAACAAGACAGAATTCGGGCGAGTTTGAGCAAGTGTGGTATAATAAATCCCAACGAACAAGCCTATTTTTTTTTAAATTCAGAAATCCACTAAAATAAATAATAAATAGAAATAGTGAATCCAAATTTCTAACAAAGTCTTACCGTCAATAGAACTATGTCATAAATAATTTCCCTTTTTGGGAACCAATTGTGATGCCACACGTACCATCCTAACGACTAATCATACGTAACAGTTAAAAATAAAATTGGAGTACATTGCCATATCTTAGTTTTTGCCCAGCGTACACAGTGGATGAAAAGAAAAATAGTACTCCTCTCCATAACAATGTAAGTCTGTATAAAGTAAGAATAACATAAGACAAACAGTTTGGAACTCGCTTGGTCTGTTCTACACACCCTATCGCGGCCAGCTAACATTGCACTAACCGATTATTACCTTTTTTATCATTGCAAAATGAGTTGATAGGGAAAACATTCCCCAATAAAAAAAAACAGATTCAAGGTTTCGTCTAACAATCTTTCACATCAAAACCTGAGAAATTTTACTCAAAATGTAGCGAAGAGTTGCCTGATAATTGGCAACGATAGCTTGCAAATAATATAGAATTGAATAAAATGTAATTGTACTTAAGTCTTTTGAAGAATGAAGATAAACAAAAACGGAAATTATTTGACTCAATTCCAAGCACATGCATATATTGTAAATAGTTTATATCAAAGGTCAAATACGTATTATTATTCTGCAAGAAATAATTTAGATGAAGTTCTTTTGTAGAATACTTTGAGGAATTGTCTATACTATATAATATCTCTTTTTATGTTCCCGTTTTTTCTTCTTCTACTCTTTATTCATTGGTCTTCCATTTTGTCAGGCAATTAGCGACCATTTTGGAGGAGAGAATAAACAGGAAATCCGGTAATGGTGGAAGCCGGCGTCCGGGTTCGAACTTATCCTACTTGTTCATTCAATAGTTCTTTGCTTAGCACGATTTCGAGAGGACGAAACAAGAAAGTAAAAAGGGCGGGAGAGAGAGAGAGAGAGAGAGAGAGAGAGAGAGCAAAGAAATAAATATGCTTCGTGCTATAAGATATAAATAAAGAAAGAAAGAAACAAACAAATGAATGTGAGGGTGTTAAAAGAAAGAAAGAAAAAAAGAAAGAAAGAAAGCAAACAGAAAAGAAAGAAAGCAAATAGAAAAGAAAGAAAGAAAGCAAATAGAAAAGAAAGAAAGAAAGCAAATAGAAAAGAATAAAGAAAGCTAATAGAAAAGAAAGAAAGAAAGAAAAAGAAAGAAAGGCAGAAAGAAATATGTGAAGGTTTCGAAAAAAGATAGAAAGAAAAGTATATGAGTAAATAAAGAAAGGAAAGAAGAAAAAAGAAAGAAAGAAAAGTCTGTGAGGAAATAAATAAATAAATAAAGAAAGAATAAGTAAAGGTGTTAAAAATCAAAGAAAAGTAACGGTTTTCAAAGAAAGAAAGAAAGAAAAGTCTGTGAAATGGACAAAAGAAACAACGTTAAAGAAAGACAGAAAGAAAAGTACGTGAGAGTATAATTAGAAAGAAAAGTAAAGGGAAATAAGGCAGAAAAAGAAAAAAGAAGAAAAAAAAGAAAAACGGAAGGAAAATGGAAAAAGTTATAAATGAAAAGGAAAATACAAAAAGATCCCCAAAGAAATATTGATCACAAAAATATAAAAATCCAGGCAAATGAAGGAACCGAAAATGTTGAAAGCCAGAAAATGAATCTCTTAAAGCATTCCTTTAAAATGTCGTCTGTAATTGTTGAGTTTCCTTGTAAAAAAAAAGAAAAAAGAAAAAAGAAAAAAAAAGGGAGCCGATGTTTCCTTTAGTAACAAAATCAAAAAGAGAGATCATTATTCTCACCTTTCCAATTCAAATCTTACACTCGAAACATTTTTGTCCAATTGAATAGCAGGAATCTGGCGATACTTTCTTTTGTTCAGTTCATTCCGGACTCCTGCCGTAGATCGACACAGATAATCCTTCAGGCTTAGGTAAACTTGTACTCCTCTAAGCTTAGCCGAGGAAAAAGAAAGAAAGAAAGTAACTGACGTCGCTATCAAGGCAGATTTGCAAAGACGCAATGATATGGCACATTGGCAATCGTGATATTAATACATTGGCTTAGTCTGGTACAAGGCTATGTACGCAAAGAACTCTGAAAGAAATTGACATAATGCAGTCATAATTGACTGCGCGAGACTAATATATTTACGACGGAGAAAACAAGTATTTGCAAAATTTATCAAAAGGTAAATCCCAAGTGTAGGGTACTCAGTGAGAATCAAACTCACTATTATAATAATAAGATGTGGGACTAGGTTATTCCACAATGAATTAAATATTTCCCTTTTGACTATGTTTGGTACAGGGACAATAGTATAGAACAGGGATCGGCAATCTACGGCACGCGTGCCACACATGGTACGTCAAGCAATTTCCAATGGCACGCAGCCACAAATAGCATCACGAAGTCCGAACCAATAACTACTACAACGCAAAGAAGATATTCACCTGTTTCAGTTTTAATATATATTAAAGTATATATACTATATATTACTATATAAAATATATTGTAGAACTTGGATAAAAATACGTATTCTGTTGGCACAGTGAATGATTTTAAAACCCGAAGCTGACACATAGCAAAAGGTTGCCGACTATTGGTGTAGAATATCCGTGTAGCATTAAATTCAATCCAATAGTAATGTTCCGTCCGTCTAGCATCATCATCCTCAGTCACATGACCGGGTGTAGTCGTAGGGTCGCTTTGGTTACGGGTACGTGGCCGTTAGTTCCTTTGGAAAAAACCTTCACTCTGGCCGTTGACTTCAGTCTAGGAAGCCCTCCGCCGACTGAAGCCGGTGTTGTCACCCCCTGCATATACTGCTAGTAGTTCAGTCGTTTAATTTGATATACATTAATCCTCATTGGGTCAAATCTTTATATTCCTGTGTTTGTTTTGACACAAGGACATTAGTATGGAGCATCCGGGAAATATGAAATTTAATGCACTACTTATGGTGTATGAGAAAAGCTTGTTAACCATCACTATTTGGCGCATTTATCTTGGCCCCGATTATTTCAGTATATGAAAAATAGTATCCATGTATACTCTGTGGCTGATAAAAAATGGCTACAAACCAATGAATCCTATAAACATGCGTTAGTCACCTTAAATTTCCGAAAATGGATAGATCCATCGACTGTTTGCACACCGAAATACAGAATTTTTCTGTTTCTTAATACTCTGCTTAGATTTTGAAATGCATCTTTGACCATTCAAATGTGTCTTCGGATGTCAGTGTCACACTCTCCGTCCTTTGTTAGAAAATTTTCCTGATATTTAAATTTCTGTACTTGTTTAATTTTAGTATCCCCGATTTGTAATTTGCATTTTGGGCTCACCCCTTTTGCTGATAACCATGTATTCTGTCTTTTTGTAGTTTATACTTAGTCCTTTCTTCTCGCTTTCCTTCAATACCTTATCAAATGAGATAAGTACTGTCGATATATAAAAGACTATATTATGAGAATTCAAGCCGATAAAGGTTGTGGCAAAATCAAAGACTCGCCTTCAACATCCCAACTTAAACGAAATTTGGGGAGAGATACTTCATATTTGGTTTTGATTTCAATTTTTAACACTGGGTCAGTCATCTCGGATATCCAGAAATGGATCGTCCCCTCCCCGAGGTGTTTACACACCAATAAAGAAATACTTATAACGCTAAAATTATGTCAAATATTGACGTAGCGCTGAAAAAAAATGACATCTTCGTTACAATAGACATAAAATGCAAACTTGAACCGAAGATATAATTATTCATTAAAATGAGAATTATTATACATTTGTTACATAAAAATATGTTGTAAATTGTAGGTGAAAGCCACCAATACAAGAATAGAGAAAAGTTTTATTCTTCAAATATCACCACAATATATTTCCATGAATAAAAATGATATTGCATTGATTAAACTCATAATTACAGAATAATAATAATAATAATAATAAAAATTCAAAATGGAGTTCCAAATGGGCGCAGAAATACAAGTACAACACGGTAAACCGGCTGAAGCGGCAAAATACTTAAAAAAGAAAGCAAAGACAGATGCGACCGACCAGATACAGAAACAATGGCAAGATAAACCGCTTCATGGCCAATAGTCTGCCCGTACCAAACAAGCTGACGTAGACAAAAACCGTACCCATCAGTGGCTACGTAGTGCAGGGTTGAAAGCTGAAACTGAAGGTTTTATCATTGCTGCACAGGACCAATGCTTGTTAACTAGGAATTATCAAGCACATATACTAAAATACTGTGTTAGCCCAAAATGCAGATTCTGTGATAAATATCCAGAAACCATTGATCATCTTGTATCAGGTTGCACGATATTGGCACCCACTGAATATAAAACCCGGCATGACAGAGTGGGCTGGAAAATTTGCAACTCTTACGGGAAGGAAACTGAAAGAAACTGGTACGAACACCACCCTGACCCGTTACGGAGATAGGACCTGTTACAATTCTATGGGATTACACAATACACACTGACAGAACAATCAAAGCCAACCGCCCAGACATTGTTATTAAAGACCACAAACAAAATAAGTGCCTTCTTATTGATATGGCAGTCCCTTCAGACTGCAATGTATCTTTGAAGATATTCGAAAAACTGTCAAAATACAAGGATCTTGAAATAGAAATCTCAAAAATGTGGCACATGGGAACATCAACAATCCCTGTTTTAGTTGGAGCCCTTGGACTGATTGGATAAGATTCCAGTAGGCTGATTGAAGGGATCCCTGGAAGTCCATGCCTCAAAGAGATACAAAAAATTGTTCTGACAAGTACAGCCCACACTTTACGAAGGGCTTTATCTATGTAATTATTTTTTTTTTTATTTTATTCTTTTTTTGCAGTGGAAAGTGTCATGATGCCATTTCTAACCTTAGGTCCCTGGGCGGGACCCGGAAAGAAATGTGTAAACGCCAGATATCAAAGGAAATAATAATAATAATAATAATAAATCTTTATATTCCTGTGTTTGTTTTGACACAAGGACATTAGTATGGAGCATGCCAGAAGGATGAAATTTAATGCACTACTTATGGTGTATGAGAAAAGCTTGTTAACCATCACTATTTGGCGCATTTATCTTGGCCACGATTATTTCAGTATATGAAAAATAGTATCCAGTTATACTCTGTAGCTGATAAAAAATGGCTAGAAACCAATGAATCCTATAAACCTGCGTTAGTCACCTGAAATTTGCGAAACTGGATAGATCCATCGACTGTTTGCACAGCGAAGTACAGAAATAGTGATACAAGTATGGCAAATGTTGTCGTGCTGCCGAAAGGAATCACGGGACAGGAAAATCCATCTTGCAATAGACATTAAATGCAAACTTGAACCGAAGATATAATTATTCTTTAAAATGAAAATTATTATAAATTTGTTACATAAAAATATGTTGTAAATTGTAAGTTAAACACATCAATACAAGAATAGAGGAATGTTTTATCCCTAAAAAATAGCTACAATATATTTCCATGAATAGAAAGAAAAAATATAAACCATGAAAATCTACCTTCGTTAGTCAGGTAGGAGTAACAGGAATTCAAGTGCAGTAGCAACAAAGTAAGAACCGTAAGTTTTATGTTAATTATCTCCTCCTTCGCACTTCTCGCTTATGGAATGCACTTCTGTCTGCATGTTTTCCAGTCAACTTTGATCTTCAAAAATTTACATGCATGACAATCGCTCCTTAATAAAGGTTTGGTTTGGTTTGTTTTGTTTAACGGCATATCAACATCTCAATGGGTCATTTAATGCCGACAACTTTTTTTCCTGGTAATATTTTTATTTTGTCAAAAATCTATTTCTGTTAATATTTTTTTCCTCAAAAATGTATAGCTGGTAATATTATTTTTTCAAAAACGTACAGCCAGCAATACTATTCTTTCAAAAACGTATAGCTGGTAATATTATTTTTTCAAAAACGTACAGCTGGCAACATTATTTTTTCAAAAACCTATTATCAGAAGCCTTGCTGTTGGGCGTAGTTTATCGTCATACCCAGGACGCTCCTTAATAATGTTTCTGTTTTCTAATTCTTTCATACACAGTAAGCCTTTGTGTCTTAGTGGCTTTACTACCTTCCATGGGGTGAATTTTATAAAACACAATTCATGCTAATACGTTTCATGCTAAAAAGAGAATTAAATAACAACAATGTAATCAAGCTGGTAGATTTCCACGCAACCAAAAACATAAGGTTTGGAAGGAAACTGTCATCAGTAGTAGAAAGAGCGATAACAGTTAGTGGACTTTAGAAGTCTAACTTCCTTAAAAATGTTTCAGGAGAAAAATTTATAAAATTCAACCGACTATAATGCTAAATGGATATTTATTGTATATAAGAATACAATTGTGACACAAGGCCGAAAAAAGGGAGGGTTTGAGGTTGGTCTTCACTAACTATCCTATACCTAGCTAATTCGATTCCCGACCCATTCACTCATTACAATTTGCGCATTCACCACAAAATCTTGTCCGTCGCCAACCAATCCTCCATACACATATACCACATCCTCTTGTGTTCTACAAAACGCGCCCCATACCATAAAAATTTAATGATCATAAATTATATATAAAAATTTAAAGGTGAAAAATGAGTGGGAAGGGAGATGAACCAAATAACAAACTAAACATGAACACAAAGTAAACTAAACATAACTGATGTTAGTAGGGCCCGTCCAACCCTCAAAAAAGAGAGGCTGCTGTATTCTGCCCATTGGACAAAATCAAGAAGCTCTCTCGCTAAGGGAGTGGGAAAAGGAGAAAATATACAGACATGGGAAAGAAAAAGCTGACCCAGTTGAGATAAAATGGGGCCAAAACAAACTGGGGAGGTTGGGAATCTCGACTTGGATCCTAACCAAAGATGTAGCCGGGAACAGGCCAGGAACAACACTTACTCACATTAACAAGGTACACAAAAGCTTGTCTAACCTAACCAAGGGGAGGGCTCCAAAGGAAACCACCCCGATGTGACGTAGGTTGACCTAAAAGAAAAAATCAAGGCTAGGCCCGTTCAAACGAACCAAGCTCGCCTCAGTCACCCACCTAATGCTAAATGTTTGGAAAGTGAATGCTAATATTTCCTGTATGGAAACGGCAATCCTCCTCATTACTATCGCCACATTTATTTGTGTGTGTGTGTGTGAATAAGAATGAGTCCCTAAGCAAGAGGTTAATGGGAATTAAACATCTGTCTTGATATGTATATTTCGAGACTGTGTCAAGAACGTATTCCCGATTTAGTTATTAGTAACACATAGAGTAATCCTCTGGCGACTAAGAATCATGTGATTACAACGAAGGATTGCAATGAATTTGCTGAATTGAAAGTCCGTGATTGATGGCTGAATTCACTTGGTACAAGAATAAATACTAATGGCTTTGGGTCACTACAGAGACTAATTAAGTCAAATTGAGGTGGCCAGTGAATGATCATCTATTTGAGCACGTTTGCACAAGCGGCCGCCTCGCATTATGGAATGAAATTTATTTTCTGAGAGGACATATATTGAAAATTCTGCCATCAACACTTTATATAAAAGCGTTTCATATGATTTCACTAAGCTCTACGAGCTGGATAAGGACTCTTTATATCAATAATGCATATCGTACTTACGATATCTTTTTATAGTTTTACAATGCATTATTACAGAAAATAATTTTCAATGGGACAATAAAGTAAAATTATTTGCTTAACACATTTAAAAGCCATCTTTTGTGATTACCACTTTTCTTCTTCAGATTCAATGGAAACATATAATCAAATCATCACCAATACATTCCCATTATATACATAAAATCCAATTCCATATATAACACTTGGGTTACTTCCTGACCACAGACAATCCTTTTCTTCCGGATTTTCAATTCTTTTTATAATAGAATAATTAGCAACGTATTCCATTGGACATATAATAGACTTATTCTATTAGTAATGTTAGTCTTCATTCCTG
This sequence comes from Acanthosepion esculentum, assembly GCA_964036315.1. Lineage (NCBI taxonomy): Eukaryota > Metazoa > Mollusca > Cephalopoda > Sepiida > Sepiidae > Acanthosepion > Acanthosepion esculentum. Next base: position 128,979,040 of record OZ038483.1, read on the forward strand.
ACCACCGGACAATCCCTTTCTTCCTGATTTCCAAAGCATTCTCACAGTAAATCTATCAGTAACGCTTGCATTAATTCTTGACCACTGACAATCCCTTTCATCCTCATTTTCAATGCTTTTTATAATAGAATCATTTAGAAATGCATTTCCATTATACATATAATAGCCTTATTCTATAAGTGATGTTAGAATTAATTCCTGATCACTGACAATACCTTTCTTCCTGATTTTCAATGCTTTTTTATAATAGAATCATTAACAATGTATTTCCATTACACATATAATAGCTTTGTTCTATCAGCAATGCTAACATTAATTATTGACTTATAATCCTTTCTTTCGGATTTGTAACGCTTTCTTATAGCAAATTCCGCACTAGTTAAAGAAACTGGTCTACTAATAAAATATAGAGAAAATTCTTTGCAAATTTTCTCTTAGTAATTTTTACGCCAGTTTTGTTTGCCAAAATAAGTTCTCCGCCTTTTACTATTTTTAAGCACCAATAAACCCATTACCTACCATGAGCCTCAGTGGGGATCTGTTAAAATTAAACTCACTACATGTTATTCCTTGTATTTACATTGAATTGCTTACATACACTGCATTTGCAGAGGTATATTTTACAACACTTAGCCTTTAAAGTTTTTATTATTAGCCGTAAGAAGAAACTTTCTGTCATAATTTTACATTCCACGAGTAGAAAAATAATGACTATTTTGAAAATTTTTTTATTATTTCTAATCAATATTAGTTTTGATGTTTTATACACATATATATTTGATGTTCTAGTTTCTATAAAAACGACAATGGTAACTACTGGAATTAAACATAAGGAATAAATAAACTCCTAAGACACCTGTGTGGGCAAAATATGTGCATTTTAAAAATTTGTCAGTTAATGGGTTAAGAACAAATGTAAAAGCTTAAAAGATCTTAGTAACCCAAATTGGAATAGCTTAAACGAAGCGATGTGGGCAACGGCAAATGTAGCCTTATCCTAAGTGAAGAGAGGTTGAAATTCGCGAACTAATGAAATAGAGAAAACAGGTAATGACAAGAAATGGCAGCTGTTAAGGAAAGACATTAGAAATAAATACAAGCAAGCAACCAATGAATGACTCAACGAACAGAGCGAAACACTGCGGAACATAGGCGTAGCAGGTATACATAAAAAGTAAAAAGGAAATGGCAAGACAAAAAACATCGTCGTTGCTCACATGTCCGGATTATTGTATTCTCAGTATCCTTCTGTAGAACCATATTTCTGTTACTTCAAATATCTTCTTCATCTGCGAGGAGAATGTCCAGCAGTTACTGTCATATAGTCGGACGGCCGTATTTATCAGTAACACTTGCATTAAATCCTGACCACTGATAATCCTTTTCTTCCTTATTTTCAATGTTGTTTTTTTTATAATAGGAAAGATGGCTTGGAAAATCTGACACTTCAGAGAACATACTGACGCTATGAGGGACAGAAGAAAACAGAAATAATAAAAAAAAAACTACCGGACAATCATGTGTAAATAGACGAGAGAACACGGACTGGGTGGGGAATAGTTTAAAGACAACCATTGGTAAGGGTTATGAAGGATTGGAAGTGTAAAAAGACATGATCGCCCACTTCATAAAGGGACATGAGTCAGCGAAGAAAAAGATTTGACATTTGAAAGACGCAAAAACTGGGTGCTTCACCAAGGTCTTATGGCTAAGATCAGTCTTGTCTGGTCTTTGGGAGAGATACAACACGATTCCGTTTCCAGGATGTCCACCTCTAATGCAGCACCTTTCAAGTGAATGTGTAGGGTCACAGGTGTTCATTCACGACTGCGGTAATATAACGATAGGGGGAGCCTACATTTGGATTTAAATGTGGGTGGGGTTTCAACTCTCATCTCCATCAATAGTCGAAGAATGATGACTTCGTTTGCATGTTCACCATAAGAAGAATATTGGTGTTTCTCTCAGACGCTGTAATGTTCTTTATTTTAATTGATTCTGGGTCTGTCTATATTTCTGAGATGAGGTATTATGGATACTATTTACATTGTTCGGGCTATCGTCCTCAGCTTTGTTGCCATATTTATTACAAGGTTTCGGCCGTTGTACTCTCCGGCCTTCTTCAGTGTCTATCTGTATTTCTGCAATGAGGTAAAAAAAAAAGTGTACATAATACCTCATCTCAGATATATAGACAGATACCGAAGAGCCAAAACGTTGTAATAAATATGGCGAGAAAGATGAGGACAATAGTCCGAATAATGTAAATAGTGTACATAATACCTCATCTCAGAAATATAGACCGATATTGAAGGGCCGAAACATTGTAATAAATATGGCGACAAAGATGAGGACAATAGTCCGAATAATGTAAATAGTGTACATAATACCTCATCTCAGAAATATAGACCGATATTGAAGGGCCGAAACATTGTAATAAATATGGCGACAAAGATGAGGACAATAGTCCGAATAATGTAAATAGTGTACATAATACCTCATCTCAGCAATACAGACAGATACTGATGGGCCGAAAAGTTGTAATAAATATGGCGACAAAGATGCGGACAATAGTCGGAATAATGTAAATAGTGTACATAATATCCCATCTCAGAAATATAGACCGATATTGAAGGGCCGAAACATTGTAATAAATATGGCGACAAAGATGAGGACAATAGTCCGAATAATGTAAATAGTGTACATAATACCTCATCTCAGAAATATAGACCGATATTGAAGGGCCGAAACATTGTAATAAATATGGCGACAAAGATGAGGACAATAGTCCGAATAATGTAAATAGTGTACATAATACCTCATCTCAGAAATACAGACAGATACTGATGGGCCGAAAAGTTGTAATAAATACGGCGACAAAGATGCGGACAATAGTCGGAATAATGTAAATAGTGTACATAATACCTCATCTCAGAAATATAGACCGATATTGAAGGGCCGAAACATTGTAATAAATATGGCGACAAAGATGAGGACAATAGTCCGAATAATGTAAATAGTGTACATAATACCTCATCTCAGCAATACAGACAGATACTGATGGGCCGAAAAGTTGTAATAAATATGGCGACAAAGATGCGGACAATAGTCGGAATAATATAAATAGTGTACATAATATCCCATCTCAGAAATATAGACCGATATTGAAGGGCCGAAACATTGTAATAAATATGGCGACAAAGATGAGGACAATAGTCCGAATAATGTAAATAGTGTACATAATACCTCATCTCAGAAATATAGACCGATATTGAAGGGCCGAAACATTGTAATAAATATGGCGACAAAGATGAGGACAATAGTCCGAATAATGTAAATAGTGTACATAATACCTCATCTCAGAAATACAGACAGATACTGATGGGCCGAAAAGTTGTAATAAATACGGCGACAAAGATGCGGACAATAGTCGGAATAATGTAAATAGTGTGGTAAAAAATGGTTGCTGAAGACATTATGTCTAAATACCCAGAAATACATACACAGAAGTTCTCAAGGACACATGGCACAGTGTGTAAAGGCATTAGTTTGTTCCAGTGGCAGGACCCAAAGACTGTGACTTAAGAACTTGGAGTGGGGAATTAACAGGAGATAACTGATAACTGACATCCATTAGACATGTCACGTGGAACTAGAACAGTCTACCCCAGTGAGCGAAATAAAGGGTTCAGTTCGATATTCCAACCACCTGAAGAAGGCCGGAGCGTTCAACGGCCGAAACGTTGTGATAAATATAGCAACAAAGATGAGGAGGATAGTCCGAACAATGTAAATAGTGATTCTGGGCCTTTGTGCTGTCTGTGGGACTTTGAAATAACCGAATACCTCATTTGCAGAATGCTAAGAAACATCCACGCCAAAAGAAGCCACCTGCTCGGTGCATACCGGAAAATTTGTATATCAACTGTACTTGCGTCTACCTACTTGACAAGTGTTAACCAGTCCTACGTATACATATTTGATTCGACTGTAAACCGGCTCAATGCTTTCCTTTTGCCTCTCGTGTAAATCGGACCACTGTCTACCTTTTCACTAGCGTAACCCTGACCCATGTCTTGCATGACTCTAGTGTAAACCTGAACCATGTATGTCAGTCGATTAATTCATTGTGATATTTGTCCTGTATGACTTAATATGTCCTTAAATTGACCAACCAATCAAGAAATCAAACATCTTTATGACGTAAGCGATTACGACTCTCCACGGTTTCTTTTTCTTTATTATCTGTGAATTAACACAAACTGTTAAGAAACGTTTTAAGTCGACAGTAGTTTTTCTAGAGTGGCTATTAAGCAAGCTCCGTACACCCTATTATTTAACCCATAAGAAGAGGGAGACAAAAAGGATTTTTCTAAATGGCAATTCGAACACAACAGGCTCGTTTATTCGACTTTGTCTGTCGATAACCGTAACGCTATGCAAACATTCTAGCCGTATATATCCTTTCCCGCAAAAAAAAAAAAAAATCAATTTACTGTTTTAGTTTTGGCGGGAAAACATAACGCTGAAGTTCATCGTTCTGGCGGGAAAACACAACACTGGATTTCATCGTGACTGCCGCCTTTTTTCTTTTTTTTTTCGCCATTTGCCATCTTGACAAATGGATTTTCGTTTCCGCTGTTGTGAGACCCCACCTTTTTGTTAAAGACATTTAAAAGAGGTAACGAAATGGAGTCACTTCATTCATTCTTCCTTAATTTACCTTCTTGATTTTCTTTCTAACCGGTTGCAATTTTCTCGGTCAGTATTCTTGCACGGATCTCTCTTCGGCCAAGTCTCGCTTTTTCGGACCATCAACTCTCCCGATTAGCTGGCCAGACGTGAATTGCTTGACGTCATACAATTCATGTCGAAGGACGTTTCCTCCGTTCCCGCGGGAAACATTGTCCGGTGCTTTTTCTCCCTTCGACCACTTGACTAGCTCAACAGCTTTGTATTGCACATTGCCAATAGTACTTGAGGTAGACACTGTATTGACAGTTTGGTCAATAAAGACTGGAGCACTCCGTGCCAGATAAGAAGCGTCAGGACCCTAAATGAGAATCAGAAACTGATAGAAGCTACGATAGCCGACAATGAGAAAGTTAAATCTTGATTTGGTCCTCAGTCTTTCTTCGTTTTTATCGACTTTTTCTTTTCTTGAATTTTCGGTCTTTTTATCTTCTTGTTATCAAATCTCATTCAGCAAGTTCAAATTATCATTTTTTTTTTCTTTCGTTTCTCTTCCCTGCTTCCATATGACTTTCTCTTTTGATCTTTGTTAAGTTTCACTTAATAGGGCATAAAGCCAAAGTGAGGGAGAAAGAGTCTGCTACGCCAAACCTTCAAGTGGGAAGAGCCTGTTTGCGTATCTAGAAAATCAGCATCCAAGTTCTTTTGTATTAGGGTTCGAAAAGCAACTTTCCTAATCAGATCAAATACGTATTTCAAATTTTTAACACTCAGTTTCCTTCGACTCTTTCTTTCTTCCATCGCTCCTTTATTCCTTCCTTCCTTCTTTATTTATTTATTCCTTCCTACCTTTATTCCTTCTATATTTATTCCTTCCTTCCTTCCTTCTTTACCTTCTTTTCTTATTCCTTTCTTCCTGGATTTCTTCCTTCCTTCCTTCCTTTATTCTTACCTTATTTAGTCTTTCCTTCCTTCCTTCCTTCCTTCCTTCCTTCCTTCCTTCATTCCTCCCTTCGTTCCTTTCTTCCTTTATTCCTTCGTTCCTTTATTCCTTTATTTCTTCCTTCCTTTATTCCTTCCTTCCATTATTCCTTCCTTCCTTTATCCTTTTCTCTTTATTCCTTCCTTCCTTGTTTACTTTGTTCTTTTATTCCTTCCTTCCTTTATGCTTTCCTTCCTTCCTTTCTTCCTTCTTTTCTTCCTTTCTTCCTTCCTTTCAGACTATATTCTTTCCTTATTCTTGCCTTCCTTTTTATCTTCCTTCTTTCCTTTCTTCCATATTTCTTCCGTTCTTTCCCTCGCCCTTCCATTATTGTTTCCTTGTTTTCTTTCCTTCTATTTTTTTCTTATTTTCTCCTTCCCATTCTTTCTACTTCCCCCTTCCCTATTTCCTCTCATTCCTTCCTTCCTTCCCTCTTCTTCTTTCCTTCCTTTTCCATTTCCTTCTTTCCTTTCTAGATTCCTTCTTTCCTATATTACTTTCTTCATTTATTTCTATCTCCCTTCCTTCTTTCCGTACTTTCTAATTTGCTTCTTTTCTTTCTATTTTCCTTCCTTCCTTCATTCCTTTGTTATTTCCTTCCTTCCTTCCTTTATTCCTTGCTTCCTTTCTTTTCTGTCTTCCTTCCTTTTTTTGTTTACCTTTTTCTTCTTCCTTCTTTCCAGTCTAACGTCTTTTCTTTTTTCTTTTTACCTTTTCGTGTATTTTTATACATCTAACTTAGCTCTTCCTCCTTTTTATATCTTCTTCTTCTTCTTCTTCTTCTTCTTCTTCTTCATCTTCTTCTTCCTCTTCTTCTTCTTCTTCTTCCTTCTTCTTCTTCTTCTTCTTCTTCTTCTTTATCATCATCATCATCATCATCCTCTTCTTCTTCATCATCATCATCATCATCATCATCTTTATCATCCTCTTCTTCATCATCATCATCATCATCATCTTCTTCTTCTTCTTCATCATCATCATCATCATCATCATCATCATCATCATCATCATCTCCTTTTTCATCATCATCATCATCATCATCATCATCATCATCATCATCATCATCATCATCTTCTTCTTTGCATTATTCCCTTTTCTCTTTCCTCATAGTCGTTCTGTTTGAATTTTGCAATAAACTCCCATCCCCTCTCAAATGTTACCTCCTCTCTTTCTTCCTCTACACACACACACACACACACACACACATGCACACATGCACACATTCTCTCTTTCTCTCTCTGGCCTCTTCTTTACATATATCCTCCTCTATCGCCTTATCATGCTGAACAATTTGGCCGACGAAATCTTCTTCGCAGATACCTCATTATATATGCTTGGGTGTCAGCCAATCAGACTGGAGCTGATCCAAAAAGTCGCTTTCTTAAATCTCAAATAAGAGGTCGGTAAGTTTCATTCCAAACACGGACACTCCCTTAAGCACCCAGCGAAAACATTTTCTGTCTGCAGACATTCATACACTGACCGGAAATATGAAGACGATGTGGGCAGGAAATGAACGAGATAAGCTGTTCTGATTGGCGAACAACGAAGTGTGTGTGTGTGTGGTGGGGAACCTGTCATGGAGAGAAAGAGTGACTGAGGACAAAAGAGAGAGTAATATTCACAGTTTTCTCATCTTCAATGTGACAAATGCTTCCTAGGTGTCGCTTCTATTCATATCTATCTATCTATCTATCTATCTATCTATCTATCTATCTATCTATCTATCTCGACCTGTTCATTATCTATCTATCTATCTATCTATCTCGACCTGTTCATTATCTATCTATCTATCTATCTATCTCGACCTGTTCATTATCTATCTATCTCGACCTGTTCATTATCTATCTATCTATCTATCTATCTATCTATCTATCTATCTATCTATCTATCTATCTCGACCTGTTCATTATCTATCTATCTATCTATCTATATCGACCTTTTCATTATCTATCTATCTAAGTTTCTTAAATAAAGTCATATATATATATTCATTATGGGCACCTCGAGTCGGTGTAATGGTTAACAAGTTTAATTAGCATAATTAGGACTGATTAGTGAGTTCCATTCTCACTGGTTGCGCAATACTTTCAACCTTGTGCCACATCTAAGCTCCGCTTGGAAAATCGATATATTTATTCATTATCCATATATATATATATATATATATATATATATATATATATATATATATATATATATATATATATATATATATACACACATTGGTTTGGGCTGCTTCGCAAATATTTCGTTTTCTAGTGCTGAAACGTTAAAGTGATTTAGAAACTCATTGAGGTGTCGCCGATTTGTGTCTAAATATTTCCACGATGGTCATATGGAAGGAACTTGTATGCCACAGGAGAGTTTTAATGATGGAGTTTTTATTTTGGGATTGATGGGAGTTTATATAGAGTGGGGAAAAGTAGGCATAAACATAAAAATAATAATATATTACTTATGTAGTGGATGCCCGTGTTTGAGTAAACGCACCGCTTTTAAAACAGTGGGCTCTGCGTTTTCTGACTTATGCATGCGGCAAAACTTACCAAAGGAAATCTAGCCTCTTTTGTTTATTAAGTTTCCTTTCCCTTGGATACGTATTTGCAAACACACACGTGTGTGTGTGTGTGTGTGTGTGTGTGTGTGTGTGTGTGTGTGTGTGTGTGTGTGTGTGTGTGTGTGTGTGTGTATGTGGTTATATCAATAATTTCATATTAGGGATGATGAAGAAATCATTTAATTTGCATAAAATTATTTATTTTCCATCCGACGCTTTTTCATATTCCAAAGACATCAAATATTGTTATGTAAAAATGTTCACTATTTACATTGTTTGAACTGCTGTCCTCATCTTTATTTTCATATCCGCGAAGTTTCGGCCTTTGTACGCCCCGACCTTCTTCAGATGATATGATAAAAGCGTTGGTTGAAGCAATCCAGTGGTTTGACACGCCCGGAGAGTGGGTTCAATACCTGGCCACAGAAGAGGTAAACAAAAACCTGGAGAGTTTAGTAACAAAAGGGAAATAACAAATGAAACTGGGATACCCCCCCAAAGGCATGGCACCTGGAATTAGAACAATCTACCCCAGTGGACAAAGTAAAAAAGAAAAATCAGTTCGAAATTCCAAAGTATATCGTCTGAAGAAGGCCGGAGAGCACAACAGTCGAAACGTCGTGAATATGACAATAAAAATGAGGACAACAGTTCGGACTATGTAAATAGGGTAAATAGTTAAAATACCTCATCTCAGAAATATAGGCAGATACTGAAGAAGGTCAGAGAGTGCAATGGCCGAAACGTCGTGAATGTGGCAATAAATATGAGGACAACAGCCTGAACAATGTAAATACTGTAAATAGTTACAATACCTCATCTCAGAAATATAAACAAATGTTAAAAACATTTAGATTAGAATTCAGTTAATAAAATTAGAATCGATTTAATATATATACATATGTATTTTAAGACAGTTTTATGTTTATACATTCTTTTTATGGATACAAATATTTAAGTAAATGCTCTGTTTTATAATAAACAGTATTAATAACATTTACCGGCCTGAATGTCCGAGAAATTTTCATAGAAAATATTTGTCCTCCGACAGGAATCGAACCTGTATTCTATACGTAACCGTCATATAGCCTGACGTGCCTTAACCGATTGGGCCACAGAGGATCGCTCGGCTAGCAAGGTCGATTTTACTGCTTTTAAACGTCAATGAATCTCTCACGTACATTCATATCTGCTCAGTGCGTATCCAAATGTAAACAAATAACGTCACACATTATGAAATGGACAAAGTCCGACAATTATTTTAAGACATTTTTATACATATATATACTAGCTTAAAAAAACCGCGCTATCGGGCGGCATTTAAGCTGTCTCCTGTCTGGCTCTTGGTTGGGCCTTCGGCTTGTTCAGGGGTTTGAGGATCCCTATGTCTTTGCATGTTCTCAGCAATGGAAGCTCTCATGTCTGCCGTTTGATCTAGGTTTTCAGCTTCACGGGACTTTCTTTTCCCCGAAGCAGCCTTGGCTTTTTTTTATTGCAATCTGGTTCTCTATTGCAGAGATTTATTTTTGCGGAGAATTCTTTTTGCGAGGCATACTGCTACTTAAACGATAGGCAACAATAAACTACAGAAGAACTCAAAATTGATCGCTGCATTTAAGTATTAATTTAATGTTTAAGCTTACCTTTTAAAAGTTCAACGATAATTCTTCTGCCGTCATTTAATTTAAAGACAATTTGATGTACGTAGGTCCCTACTTTCCATGCAAAGAATTACTTTTATTTTATGGGTGACTTTCGCTAGATTTCGCAATTAATTTTGATTATTCCCAAAATTTATTTCCAAGTTATAAAAATTGTTGTCATACAAAAAATTTGTTGCAAAAAATCATGTAAAAAAAATTACAAAAATAGCAAAAAGCAATCCAGTACTTATTGCAACAAATTGTAGTAATTCAGATATATTAAAGGAAGGAAGCTGTGGAGAGCCATGATCGAATGTTCTGAGCACACATGGTATTAAAAATTGGCTACACCATACAGCACCCATTTTTATTGAATAACACAGAAACCATAGTCTTGTCTATCTATAGCAAATAAAGCATCAAAACCCTCATTCCTAACTGTGAAAAGATATATGGGTAGTTAACAATTATTGCTTTAGAAATCGTTCCAAGTTATTGGAACACCCTTAGACAAAAAATATTGTGGCAGAAATCCTGAGGTACATTGAAATAGCAGATGTTTTTCAGAAGCTAGGCAGTGTATGAAAAATTCAAAACATTATATTAAAAAACTAGCTTAAAAGCCACCCTATTGGGCGGTATTTAAGCAGCTCCTGCAGAGGGATTTTGATGGGGCCTTCATCACAAAAGAGAGGGAGGAGTAGATGCGATAGGCAACAATAAACTAGAGAAGAAATCAAAATTGATCGCTGCATTTAAGTATTGCATTAATATTTAAGCTTACCTTTTAAAATTTCAACGATAATTCTTCTGTCGCCATTTTATTTGAAAGACAATTTGATATATGTAGGTCCTTACTTTCCTTACAAAGTAGAGAAGAATTACTTTTATTTTATGGGTGACTTTCGTAATTAATTTTGATTATTCCCAAATTTATATCCAAGTTATAAAAATTGTTATCAGACAAAAAATATTCGTCACAAAAAATCATGTAAAATTCGCCGAAAACAATCACAGTAATGAAAACTGCAGAATTTCAGGATTGCGGGTCGGGATAGGGCCGGGAATGTTTTTAATTTGCCTACGGAGTCGACCTGATTCTAAAATGGGATGATATGTTGGGCTACGTTCTCTAGGAGTAAAATTGAAAAAGTGTGACACACTGATATTCGCATTTGTTTATATAGACGAGTGCGATAAAATTAGAGAGTTGT
>OZ038483.1:128992630-129060130 GCA_964036315.1 Acanthosepion esculentum
ATATATATATATATATATATATATATATATATATATATATATATATATATATTATTCCAGGATCATTTCCAACTTATTAATGATTATCTTCGCCCTCTCTAACCTTCTAACTTTCTGTCCTGTTGTAAAAAGGTGCCTCACAGTTTTCAAATACAATTTCATTTTCAAGTCTTTTTTTTACTGTTCTTTGTACTGTCCCCTCTCTCTTGCCAAACGTGTTAAAATTGAGTTTGGTCTTTTCTAATTAATCAGTTTAGCTTTGACTTGAAATGATAATCCCTCTAGCTGCTGTGACCTCCTTATCCAGTTTTCCTTTCTACTTTTCCCTCTTTTTAAAATGTATTCACCGTTTTGATGGTTCTTGAATGGACTTTGAAGATGGAAACCAGACTATGAATGATGTTGATCCCATTACTGAAGGCCTTAATGATCTTTTTCCTCTCACCATTGTTCAGTTAGTATGACAGGGGGTCTGACACAAAACGATTTTAACCTGTTCTCTTTTTAGCTAAATAACTCAAAGGATCTTTCAGTGATTCTTACGATAAATTTGGTCAAGATGGCTAAACGTCTTATCTGAAAAACTGGTGAAAAGAAACTCAATTAATTTAGTGTTTTATATATATATATATATATATATATATATATATATATATATATATATATAAATGTATAAAATATTTTGTGGGATGGATAATTATGCTGTCACACGATTTGGACAATTTTGCTGTTACACTCGGTATATATAATATATACATATATATATTTATATATACATACATATATATATATATATATATACATATATATATACATATATATATATATATATATATATATATATATATATATACATATATATATATATATATATATATATATATATATATATATGTATGTATGTATATAGCGGCCTGACGATTGCGTCCAGCATGAAACAGCCTGTCGCCTTCAATGTTTAATTTATATTTACATACGCTCTGTCTCTGATATTGAGCACTTTATCTCATAAATATAGCACACCTTGAAACTATATTTCTTCACACATATATATATATATATATATATATATATATATATATATATATATATATATATATATATATGGAGAGAGAGAAAGAGAGAGAGAGAGAGAGAGAGAGAGAGTAAAAATGTTTTGTTGACTTTCCATCAACAGAGACCTCATGTTCAAAATGAACCAACTCTATGGCATACCCTTCAGAATTGTTGAGGCAATTACAGTTCTGTACAGAAACGCCACTGCCACCGTTGCATTGCTTGATGGCGAGACTGATTCCTTTGAAGTTAAAACAGGAGTTCTACAAGGTGACACATTTGCTCTTTTGTCTCTTTATAGTTGTTCTGGACTATGTTCTGTGTATTTCTCTCGACAAGATGGAGGAAAAAGGACTCCTTTTGAGATCTCGCCAGAGTAGTCGGTATCCTTCACAATACCTGACTGACCTTGAATTCGCCAATGATCTTGAATTAATTTCTCAATGTATCAAGGATGCGGGACCCTTGCTGAAATCACTCGAGCAAGCAGCGAATCAGGTAGGACTGCATTGCAATATGACAGAAAATATCGCAACCTCCCCTGAACCATCCGAGTTGAAGTCACTCAATAATACATCCATCAAAAGACTTCAAATATCTTGGATCTCGCATAATAGATTCCCCAAAAGACTTCAACATCCTCAAAATTCTTGCATGGGATGCGGGTAACAAACTTGACAAGATTTGGCGCTCGAACCTTCCATCCGCCTTAAAAGTCCAAACCTTTCGAACATTGACTGAACCAGTCCTAATTTATGGATCAGAAACTTGGACATTATCTGTTCGTCTTGAAAGACGACTGGATGGAACATATACAAACCTGCTTAGTAAAATCAAAAACATCATTTGGAGATCCAATGCAACTGTTAACACAATTTACAGAGAACTGAGACGAATCTCTTTTAAGCTCAAACAAAAACGATTACAGTTTGCCGGCCACTGTCACCGAGCGGACAGGGAAATCGTCACATCCTTACTCCTATGGCATCCTTGTGGAAGTGTCTTCTCCCGAAAATTGACTTTTCCAGACACCAAAGCCTGGGACTCAGGGTTTGTCCAGGTGAATTAAGATAAGCTACAGTAAATATCCTTTTTACTAGGATAGACTTGCTTCTCATACACTATTTACATTATTCGGACTATTGTCCTCATCTTTGTTGCCATATTTATTACAACGTTTCGGCCGTTGTACGCTTCGGCCTTCTTCAGGTAGTTGGAATGTCGAAGTGAAACCTTTATTTCGCTCACTGAGGTAGACTGTTCTAGTTCCACGTGCCATGTTTTAATGGATGTCAGTTATCAGTTATCTCCTGTTAATTCCCCTCTCCAAGTTCTCCACCGCCTTAACCAGGTATTGAACTCACACTCTTTTGGGTCCTGCCACTGGATCTAACTAACGCCTTTATCCACTGAGCCATGTGCCCTTGCATACGTAGGCTGGCCGAAAATGTCTAACCCTGGGGTACTGACCAGAACTCTACCGAGTCGTACTGAGTAGTGATACATCCATCAAAAGAATTGAGGACTTCACAAAACTTGGATCTCGCATAACAGATTCCTAAAAAGACTTACAAATCCACAAAACATTGGCATGACGTGTGTGTAAAAAGCTTCATAGGATTTGGCGCTCGAACCTTCCATCCTCCTTAAAAGTCCAAACCTTTCGAACATTGATTGAACTACTCCTTTGTGGATCAGAAACTTGAACATTGTCTGTTCGTCTTGAAAGACGACTGGATGGAACATATACAAGTCTGCTTAGAAATACCCAGAACATCAGTTGGAGATCCCATGCAACGCATAACACAATTTACAGATCTCTCTTAAGCTCAGTCAAAAGCGGTTGCAATTTGCCGGCCACTCCCATCGAGCGGATAGCGAGGTCGTCTTATCCTTATTTCTATGGCATCCCTCTGGGGGTATCTTCTCGCGAAAGTTGACTTTTCCAGACACCATGGCTTGGGACTCAGGGTTGGACGTTGGGGTTCTGGGGACGACAGTGAAGGAGCGATCAGTGTGGAAAGGGATTGTCAATGGACTTCCGACCAACCATAGGGAGGTCGAAGAATGATGATGATGGAAAATGTTTATTCGATTTACACTTGAGTAGAATCAAGGACATAAACCGGGCTGAGGGTTATACGGGTGTCGGCATTTAACAATCTGGACATAAGCGCCTTTAGTGGGGCTGTCTTACTCGCCTTCTACCGTAAGCTGAGAAAAGTGGCGCATTCCAAGCCTCGCTCACTAGAGTGTGTTGTTCGTAAAATATATGGTTGATTTGCAGTAATAAAGACCCAGGAACCACTCAAGTTAAAATGCTCACTGAATAAAGCAGGTGTTAAAAACGCAAGAGAAGGTAAAGGGGTGTGACGAGTACTAGGATATGGCGGATAGATTAGGATAAAAACTAGACTTGAAGAGGTAGTGTTCACCTGGTAAGAAGCTCTCGGAGTGATATGTGCTTCTTTTTGCCAAAGAGATACTACGCGGCGAATGGAATGATTCAACATGATGGACATAGCCAGGTGAGTAAAGATCCGAGCAGCTAAAGGAGCCTACTATTTTCCCCACCGTCTTTAGCGACGGATCGTATATATGAGTTACTATTGAGGTCTGGGAAAGTTACAAACCGGGCTTTCTCCCGTTCAACTGGGAGACTCTTATAGGCTGCACTATACAGTGGTTAGTATTGAGTTAGTTTCGTAATGGGATTCTTCGGCACATTTTCCATAGAATAAGCGATAGATTATCCAGAGTCTTACGGACGTTGCCTCTGTACAAAAGGAAAATCATTCATGGACTACAACGCCACGGAAATGCTTTTGAACTTTGTCGAGTTTAGAAAGCGAGGATTGGGCAGCTCCAATATAGCATCGAATCTCCATTTTTGGTCCAATTTGACAGTTGCAAAGACAAAGCATAGCAGAAACGGTGAGGTAATTTCTGGAGCAGTCCAAAGAGTCTATTATTTATTTTACCACCGTCTGTAGCAAGGGATCGTATATATGACTTAATTTTCATTGGTTTCTGTTTCTTTTGTTCTACGGTATATCAACCTCAATGGTTTATTTAATGCTGACAAAACTTTTATTGTTGGTAATATTTTTTTTCAAAAATGTATTGCTGGTAATTTTTTTTTACAAAAATGTATTGCTGGTAATATATATTTTTTTCTAAAATGTATAGCTGGTAATATTTTTTTTCAAAAATGTATTGCTGGTAATATTTAAAAAAAATGTATTGTTGGTAATATTTTTTCTCAAAAATGTATTACTGGTAAAAAATTTTCAAAAATGTATTGCTGGTAATATATATTGTTTCTTAAATGTATAGCTGGTAATAATGTATTGGTGCTAATAACTTTTTTTTCAAAAAGGTATTCCTGGTAATATATATTTTTTCTAAAATGTATAGCTGGTAATAATGTATTGCTGGTAATATTTTTTTCAAACATGTATTGCTGGTAATATTTTTTTCAAACATGTATTGCTGGTAATATTCATTTTTAAATGTATTGGTTGTAATATTAAAAACAAAATATATCGCTGGTAATATTTTTTCTCAAAAGTGTATTGCTGGTGACATTTTTTCAAAAATGTGTTGCTGGTAATATTTTTTTCGAAAATGTATTGCGGGTATTTATTTTTTTATAATATGTATAGCTGGTAATAATTTTTTCTTGCAAAATTTATTGCTGGTAATAATTTTTACAAAAATGTATTGCTGTTACGAAAACTTATTTTTAGACTTTCGTAATGCTTTCAGTTCAGTTTGGCGGGTATACTATTTACTCATAGTTTGGCTCCTAACAGGTGCTACCACTCCGGGTCAGGGTTGACCTGAGAACATCAACAGTTAACAGGTCCTCAAAACCTCCTGAACAGAGGCCTTGCTATAAACGTTACTATTATGTTTTATGTTTTATGAATTTTATGAATTTTTTTCCAAATAAAGGTTATTCTTATGTTTTATGTTTTTTGAATTTTATGTTTTTTTAAATTTTAAACGTTATTTTTATGTTTTATGTTTTATGAATTTTATGTTTTTATTACTATAAAGGTTATTTTTATGTTTTATATTTTATGAATTTTATGTTTTTATTACTATAAAGGTTATTTTTATGTTTTATGAATTTTATGTTTTTATTACTATAAAGGTTATTTTTATGTTTTATATTTTATGAATTTTATGTTTTTATTACTATAAAGGTTATTTTTATGTTTTATGTTTTATGAATTTTATGTTTTTATTACTATAAAGGTTATTTTTATGTTTTATGTTTTATGATTTTTATGTTTTTATTACTATAAAGGTTATTTTTATGTTTTATATTTTATGAATTTTATGTTTTTTACTTTAAACGTTATTTTTATGTTTTATGAATTTTATGTTTTTATATACTTTAAACATTATTTTTATGTTTTATGTTTTATGAATTTTATGTTTTTTTTACTTTTATGAATTTTATGTTTTTTTACTTTATTTTGATGATGTTTTATGTTTTATGAATTTTATGTTTTTTTTTACTTTAAACGTTATTTTTATGTCTTATGATTTTTTTGTTTTTATTACTATAAAGATTATTTTTATGTTTTATGAATTTTATGTTCTTTTTTATTTTAAACGTTATTTTTAATGCGTACACGGATTTCAGTTTACACTCCTGTTTGTTTTTCCTTAAACAGTGAAATTATTAACAACTGGCCTAGATGGAGACGTCTTACATTGTGCCTCCGTCAAGAATCGAACTTGTATATCCTTTTCGGCCACGGGAGCCGCACTGATAGAGTAAGGCTTGAATTAACTATTTAAGGAATGCATATTTCTTTTTTTAATCATTTCACCCCGAGCAAGGGGGTTAAAGAGAGTGAAGGAGAGAGAGTGAGAGAGAGAGAGAGAGAGAGAGAGTGAGAGAGAGAGAGAGAGTAAACTGGGTATAGGGGGTGATTATGGAAAGGATAAAAGATGAACGAGTTTCAAGAATATAGCTGGCGATTAACGTTGCATTTAAATTTTTCAAGATTTTAGTTATCAGGGAAGCAAGTAAGTGGAAGGGAGTTCTGCAATCGGGAAGTCCGATAAAGAAACTGTTGGATTAGAAGTGGCGGTTACATTTAACTAATTCAACAGTAAAAGGGTGGGACCCAGATGCCAATCTATAGGCCCCAGAGAAAAAAAAGTTCGTCAGAGCAGTTGCTATGAAAATATTTGTAGAAAAAAAACCCCAAAGAGAAACCACGTCAAGTCGGTGAGAAAGTGACTGAAGCTGAGATGCCAACTGAGGATCGATTATATTGCAGATCCTTCTTTGGATCTTGTCAAGAACCTCAAGATGGGTACCAGGAGCACCTGACCGGATATGGCAATAGTATTCAATGCACGGACGAATGATAGATTTGTAAATGTGCAAAATGGACTGACAAGAAAAACCTTCTGGCACAACATAGTGATCCAACTTTCCTTGCAGTAGATGCAGTTATTGATTTGGCAGAGTCATTCCATTTCAAGTCTGTTGAAAATATGAGCCCAAGGAAGCACACTGTGTTGCTCTTCATGGGGTCTAGCATCAGCCATGTTGATGGTAGGCAGGAAAGTTTCTCTATGGTGGTTAAATGAGAACACTTTCATTTTGGAGGCATTCAAATTTACAAGCCATTTCCTGTCCCAGTTAAGCACTGATTGGAGGTTCTTTTCAAGAGCAACGGCCTGGTTAACTTTGTCATCTCTGATGGATTTGCTATTGTGACAGGAGTAAATGATAGTGTCATCAGCATTAATTCAACACCTCTAATTCTTAAAAGAATGCTACAACACTTTGTTCCTGTGGACATGTTTGGCACTGATGTGTCATACAATCATCAGTTTCTTTGTCACAAACTAAATCAGCCATCAGCTGTGAATAACTCAAATTTCTTACTTCAAGAGCAACAAGTTGAAGCTCAGGATTTTGATGGTATGTATAAACGCCAACTGGGTAGTAACAAGCAGGACAAAAACTAGTAAAACTAAGGTAAATATCTAATATTTGATGACATAACTGAAATAGACCACCTCTTAATTGCTGTTGTTCTCAGGTCCACTCTAACCCGGGATGGTAGCACCTGTTAGGGTCCTAGCTATGGGTAAATAGTGAACCTCTAAACAAAAAGAAAACACTATGAAAATATAAAAATACATTTTTATAGTAAAAATACCAGCAATACATTTTTATATAAAAGAAATGACCAACACTACATATCTATAGTAATCTTTTATTCAAGCAAGGCGGGAATGTCACTAATATAAATGGGGCTACAGGGGATGAAGGTGTGTGAAAAGACTGGCTATAGGGTGGGGAATGCGGAAAAGATAAGAGCTGAATGCGGTTCATGGAGTTAGAAGATGGCGATTGACGTTGCATTTAATTTTTTGAAAAGTGTAGTTATCAGGGAAGCAAGTTAACAGAAAGGAATTCCAAAGGCAAAAAGTGCGAGAAAATAAATTGTTTGAGTAGAAGTTGTGGTTACATTTAAGTATTTTAACAGTAAAAGGGTGGGACCTAGATGCCAATCTAGTAGAACGCTTAAACTCATTTCTCGTTGGGACTTCTACAAATCTATATCTGCTAGTTACAATAATTTTAATGTTTTATTTTATCTATCATTTATAACGCTTATAATAATAAGAAATACTGTCGATAAAAAATCTATTAAAAATGGAGGTTCTATGTGCATCATACTGTTGTACCCTTTTTGTATTCCTTCGATTATTATTAGCTGTAGTATTATTTGTCCCTTAGCATGTATGTTACGCTCGGACAGTACGTCTGATAAACAATGGACCATTTCTGTTTAGCGTCCTGGGTATAAAGATAAACTAGATCCGCGTCCTGAGTATGACGATAAACTACATCCGCGTCCTGGGTATGAAGATAAACTACTTTCGCGTCCTGAGTATGACGATAAACTACAACTGCGCCTTTGATATATCTTTTATTCTGTAATATGATGAACTAAATCTGCGTCCTGGGTAAGACGATAAACTACATCCGCGTCGAGGGTAAGACGATAAACTACATCCACGTCCTGGGTAAGACGATAAACTACATCCGCATCATGTGTATGACGATAAACTACATCTGCGTCCTGGGTAAGGCGATAAACTATATCCGCGTCCTGGGTAAGACGATAAACTACATCCGCGTCCTGGGTATGACGATAAATTATGTCCAACAGTAAAGCCTCTGATAATACGTTTTTGAAAAAAAAAATATTACCAGCTATACGTTTTGGAAAAAATAATATTACCAGCTATACGTTTTTGAAAAAATAATATTACCAGTTATACGTTTTTGAGGAAAAAAATATTAATAGAAATAGATTCTTGACAAAACAAAAATAGGAAAAAAAACTTTTTGGCATGAAATAACCCATTGAGGTGTTGATATGCCGTAAAACAAAAACCAAACCAAACCATTTCTGTTTGATTGTTAGGTTAGATCTGTAAATGATTTCCTATCACCTGCCCCAAAACAGAATAACAGATATATCAAAGGCGCTGTTTGTTTTTTGGGAAAACAAGAGAAAAAACAAGTAAAGAAATAAAAAAAGAAAAAGAAAACAAGGGAAAAAGAAAGGAAAAAAGAAAGAAAGGGAAGATAAAAATGCGATCAAACTCTCGTATATAGAAAACCATGTCAATTTTTTCATTATTATTGCAATATTTTGTTAAAGCTTTACGCTCTAATATCAAATACGGTAGTAGGGAAATTTCCTTGGATATTTTATTGCAGGGGAACTCGTAAGGAGCTTATTGAATCGTTAAATTTAGAATTAGGATTCATCAGGAAATTCAATAAAGAAAATCGTAAAATTTTCGCGCCTATTTTTAGTTATTATTATTATTATTATTATTATTATTATTATTATTATTATTATTATTTCCTTTGATTTCTGGCGTGTACACATTTCTTTCCGGGTCCCCACCAGAGACCTAAGGTTAGACACTTTCCACTGACAAAAAATAAATAAATAAATAAAAAAATAAAAATATTTTACATAGATAAATCCCTTCGTAAAGTGTGGGCTGGACTTGTGAGAACAATTTTTAGTATCTCTTTGAGGCATGGACTTCCAGGAATCCCTTCAATTAGTCTACTGGAATCTTTTCAAACCAATCATAGGGCTCCAACTACAACAGGGATTGTCGATGTTCCCATGTGCCACATTTTTGAGATTTCTATTTCAAGGTCCTTGTATTTTGACAGCTTTTTGAATATCTTCAAAGATATATTGCAGTCTGCAGGGACTGCCATATCAATAAGGAGGCACTTTTTTTGTTTGTGGTCTCTAATAACAATGTCTGAGCGGTTATTATTATTATTATTATTATTATTATTATTATTATTATTATTATTATTATCACTACTACTACTACTGATCGTTTTAAATTAGTGAAAGAAAATGAATAAAAAGTTCACCTTTTTGGCCGAGCCAGAACGGTTAACTATAATGGGCCTGTCGCCATTCTAGTCAGTTCCAGATTTGTTTTGTAAAAGAAACGACATGAGCATATTCCTAGCAGTCAGTTTGTTTTGTTCTTCGTAATTATTTTCGGTTTGAATAAAAAGTCGACGAAAGAGTAAATCACATGGAAAGATGTAACGAAAAGAAATTCGAATTAACTTTTCGCATGTCCAGCGTCGTGTTGATTATATATATATATATATATATATATATATATATATATATATATATATATATATATAAGCACACACGTCTGTTTATGTATATAGTGCCGCGTATATTTAGAATTGTTTAAATTACCGTTGTGCTTTCTTTTTCTCATTTCACTTGTTTTTGCATAGTTTCTTTTCTTTTTGAAAATCTATTTTCTGATTTATTTAGCGAAATAACCACCGAAACTAGCGAACATTTTTTATTTTTTATTTTCAAATAATTCTTATTCTTAAAACAGAAATTGACTAAAACAGACGACATTCTATTCCCGCTACTGAAATAAGCGCTCTCTTCGTCTGCGACGAACAGACGACACAAACACCCAAGCCAAAAACAAACAAATTTCTTAAAAATAGCGAAGATGATAAATTCAAATCTGGACTTGTCTAAGTTCATTTTGAGGAGAAGATTGTTTTTTCTATTTCTTTCTTTCTTATTTAGTTGGGTTCATTTAATTTCGCCTTATTCCGTACGCATCTCTTTACGATGAAGACTGTTAAAAGAGTAAGACAGTGAGAAAGATGTTAATGGCGGTAGAGAGTGGGGGTTGGTTAATCATTGGTGTACAACAATGGCCGTAGGGGACCGACGCAAATTAAATGATACGTGGGAAACGATAAAAAAAGACCTACATATATCGAAAAACGAAGCTATTTCTGTCAAGACAGACCACACCGTATCAATGATATATTCAGTGTAGTTCAAGTTGAACAGAATTGTCAGTTCTTCTGTCATACGTTTTCTTTCTATCGGTTCCAAATTAACGTTTTTCCAGGTTTTAGATTTCTCTTTCTACAAGTATTTTCCGACATTCATTCATTCATTCTTTCTTTCTTTCTTTCTTTCTTTCTTTCCCTTTTTATCTCTTCTTTCTTTCTTTCATTTCTTTTTCTTAGTAGCCATAAAATTATCACATTTTCTTTCTTTATTTCTTTATTTCTTTATTTATTTCTTATGTACTGGTCGTTCGTTTGTTTGTTTCTTCCTTTCTTTCAAATACTTTCTTTCTTCTTTTCTTTCTTTCTTTTAAAGCATTGTATTTTCATTTCTCTTCTTCAATTCTTCCTTCTCTTGGATTGCCTGTCGCCATTCTTAGTTGAATATGTGTATTTCTGTTGCTTTTTTGTTTCTTGCCATTTTATTATTCTTCTCTTCAGCAAGACGACTTTCTTTCTTTCTTTCCTTTTCCATCTTTCTCTCTTCTTTCTTTGTCTTTCTTTCATTTCTTTTCTTTCTTTCTTTCTCTCTTTCTCTCTCTCTTTCTTTCTTTCTTTCTTTCTTTCTTTCTTTCTTTCTCCTGTACTTATCCTTCGTTTCTTTCTTTCTTTCTTTCTTTCTTTCTTTCTTTCTTTCTTTCTTTCTTTCTTTCTTTCTCCTGTACTTATCCTTCGTTTCTTTCTTTCTTTCTTTCTTTCTTTCTTTCTTTCTTTCTTTCTTTCTTTCTTTCTCCTGTACTTATCCTTCGTTTCTTTCTTTCTTTCTTTCTTTCTTTCTCCTGTACTTATCCTTCGTTTCTTTCTTTCTTTCTTTCTTTCTTTCTTTCTTTCTTTCTTTCTTTCTTTCTTTCTTTCTTCTGTACTTATCCTTTGTTTCTTTCAAATTCTTTCTCCCTTTCTCCCTTCCTTTTATCCATTTATTCATCATGTATTCATTCTTTCTTTTTTTCTTTCTTTCTTCTGTACTTATTCTTTCTTTCTTTCTTTCTTTCTTTCTTTCTTTCTTTCTTTCTTTCTTTCTTTCTTTCTTTCTCCTGTACTGTTCCTTTATTTGTTTGTTTGTTTCTTTCCTTCTTCCTTCTCGGTTTTTATTTTCCCGTTTTTATTTTTCTCTTTTTTATTCTTGTTTTTATTTTCCCGCTTTTTCTTACTTTTCTTTCTTTCCCTCAATTTGTTCACCCCCCTCTTCTTTCATTCTACCTAACTCAATCGAAAACACTCTCATTCTCTCTCTCTCTCTCTCTTTCTCCCTTCCTTTCTCTGTTTTTATGTACTCATCACTCAAGTCAACTACGTGTTTTGTTTTTACAACAAACGTCTGAAAAATACTGAGCAAAAACAGAATTTCCCTTGAAGCAATTTCGATTGTCGAACTTACAAACAACAACTTTGTCTCCGTGTCAACAGCTTCGACAAACAGACACCCAACAGGAAACCTTCCGTCACCTGCGACTCAAATTCACTCTTGTATCTGACACATTATATACAGGTAGAGCATTATTTAGTATGCCACATTTGCTAATGACATCAATTAACACTAATTAATATCTCAATATCATCGCGACAGATTTTGATGATTCCTATAATAGTGATTTTCCAAGCGTAGCTTAGATGTGGCACAAGGCCGAAAATATGGGGCACCCAGTGAGGATCGAACTCACTTCTCAGTCGTAATTGCTCTAGCGAGACAAGCTTGCTAACCGTACACCGACCCGAGGTGCCCATGATTTTCTAAGTGTAGCTTAGATGTGGCACAAGGCCGAAAGTATCGGGCACCCAGTGAGGATCGGACTCACTACTCAGCCGTAATTGTTCTAGAAAGACAAGCTTGCTAACCATGACACCGCCTCGTGGTGCCCAAAGTAGCGATTTTCTGAGCGTAGCTTAGATGTGACACAAGGCCGAAAGTATGGGGCACACAGTGAGGATTGAACTCACTTTTCAGTAGTAAAAAAAAGGGTGCATGCTTGTTACTGACTCGAGAAATATCGTCATCATCACCATCGGCATCATAATAATCATTTATAATCATCAAACCTTTATGTATCGGGGCGCGTTTTTTGTAGGTCCCCCTGAGAGGAATGCGGTATTATAGTATAGTGATTTTCCAAGCGTTGCTTAGACGTGGCACAAGGCCGAATGTGTGTGGGGAGCACCCAGTCGTAATTGTTCTAGCGGGAAAAGCTTGCTAACCTTTACACCACCTCGTGGTGCTCAATGATTTTTATAATATCTTGGACTATGGTCTAAAGCATGCACAGATGTGTAGAAATGAGCATTGTTCATTTAAACATACCTTATTAAATCTCAAATAAGCATGTGGCCGAGCGATTAGAACGTTCGCTTTCCGACCACGAGAGCCGGGGTCGAATCCCACCGTGGTCGATTTTGTATTGATGTTGTCGGCCAGGAGCCGCAATTTCAGCGTGCGGCACCTTTGGAAAGCGCCGAAAAAAAACCCATACCAACGGGTTGATACAAGCCTTGTGATTGAAATTAGGTAGACAGTACTATTTAGGGGCTGTCGATAGTTGAGCTAGCACGAAGTCGCAAGTCATCGTGTCCGAGAGTTTGAGTTCATCACGCCAGATAATTCGCTCTCTCCCAGAAACCGTAACTAAAGTCTGCTTAGCACAGGGATTACCTAGCCGTTCTTGTAGACAAACATACTCGGATACAAGCGGTTAGCCATTATTATCAGATCAGAAACAGGTCTACTGGAAGCAGTATTCTAATTTGCTCCCAAGAGGTTGGGGTACTGATAATGAGGGGTGGGGTCCT
This sequence comes from Acanthosepion esculentum, assembly GCA_964036315.1. Classification (NCBI taxonomy): domain Eukaryota; kingdom Metazoa; phylum Mollusca; class Cephalopoda; order Sepiida; family Sepiidae; genus Acanthosepion; species Acanthosepion esculentum. The sequence continues at coordinate 129,005,904 of OZ038483.1, forward strand.
ATGCCGCTATCTTTAGCAGTGGGTCGTATATAGAAATTCCACTTGAGGTCGGACGTGAGTTTGATGGCCAATATACATTATAAAGGTTTGGGCAGCTCCCGCCCAAATATAGCAGCAGTACTCCATTTTCAGCCTGATCTGGCTCTTATAAAAGTAGAGGATAGCATGAGAAGTCAGGTACTGACTGGAGCAGTACAGGGAGCCGATCGTTTTATCTGAATCCTAAGTGATGCATCATATATAAGAGTTCCACTTGAAGTTAATCGCGAGTTTGAGGCCCAATATCTTCTCAAGGCACGGTGCCTCCTCGCGAGGATATCCTTTCAATGTTCGGGGTTTGATCGGCGGTGATGGAATGTAACTAGTTTGGCTTTCGAGGTATTAGATATAACCAGCTACTGAAAAGTTTGTACTAGAAACAAATTACGAATGGGAGTTCTAACTAGCCCCATTAAGTTCGGATTGTCAAACCTTTGGCCAGTACGGCAAGGTAAGGTATTTTGGGCTAGCCTAAGAATGATAGAAGTTTTTTTTGGTTCAATGTGGACAGTTTTGACCAACACTGTACGACGTTCCGTCCTGGGTATGACGATAAACTACATCCGCGTCCCATGTCAGACGATAAACTACGTCCAAAAGCAACACCTCTGATCAGGAGGTTTTAAGGAGCATGGAACCACATGTTAATTGCTAATGTTCCCAGGTCCACCCTGACCCGGGGTGGTAGCACCTGTTAGGGTCCCAGCTATGTGCAAATAGTTAATCCCCAAAAGAGGTCAAAACACCATGAAAGTGTAAAAATACCTATTAATACCAGAAATGCTTTGTAAAGAAATGATACCGACAATGAATTTTTGAAGAAAGAGATTATTACCGGCAATACATTATTTATTTTATTTTTTTAAAAATGTTACCAGCTTTACATTTTTGAAAAAATATTACCAGAAATAGATTTTTGAAGAGAAAAAATATTACCAGAAATAGATTTTTGAAGAGAAAAATATTACCAGAAATATATTTTTGAAGGAAAAAAACATTACCAGCAATACGTTTTTAAAAAATATATTAGCAGCAATACATTTTTGAAAAAAAAAATATTAGTAGCAATAAAAATCTTGTCGGCATTAAATAACCCATTTAGGTGTTGATATGCCGTAAAACAAACTAAACCGATCACTACAATCTTTTCAATTCTATGATCAACCTTTATCTATCCTATATATCGTACCACTAATTCTTCCCTTGATAGCCCTTATAACAGCCTCATTCCATAATCCTCTACTTTGAGTGGCTATTGGGCCTTGTATTGGATGATTGTTAATATTCATCTTCCACCTGTAAAAATGACTTTTTACTGTTGGATTTTTGGAGAAAAAATATTAGCAGCAATAAAAATCTTGTCGGCATTAAATAACCCATTGAGGTGTTGATATGCCGTAAAACAAACTAAACCGCTCACTACAATCTTTTCAATTCTAGGATCAACCGTTATCTATCCTATATATCGTACCACTTATTCTCCCTTTGTACGCCCTTACAACACCCTCATTCCCTAAGCCTCTACTTTGAGTGGCTATTAAGCCTTGTATTGGATGATTTGTAATATTCATTTTCCACCTGTAAAAATGACTTTTTACTGATGGATTTTTGGAGAAAAAATATTAGCAGCAATAAAAATCATTAAAAAAACATTAAATAACCCATTGAGGTGTTGATATGCTGTAAAACAAAAAAAAAAAAAACCAAACCAAACGGTAAGATGTTGCAAAAATCAAAATATTTTATGCTCTTAAATTTGTTTGATTAAAACTGTTTTCAAACGAAGGCAGTGAAACAATCCTTCATCAGATTTTATAAAAGGGAACATAATAACATAATAGTGATCTTGATATTCCATACAACGTTAAACAAAAGGTTAGGAAGGAAACCACCAAAAAAAAAAAAATAGAAATAGCGGTAACAGCTAATGGGTTCTATTTTTCAATATAAAGATTGTATTAATTTCATCCGAGACTAACGCTACCTGCTCGGCGAATAAATGTCGAATAATCTAGCGATTTCCATATAATATGAATCAGCAGAGCGAAGTCATTTATTACATTCAAAACCAGACGACTGAGAGAGACGACCAGAGGTGATTGGGAAATATGTCCTTTACCAATTGAAGGGTCTTCTGCGTTGCCTCTCGAGTCATTTCTCGGCATATCGACCATGCTAATCAATGAGCCGTACCATATTATTCGCGTCTAACCAGTGATAATATCCCATACTTTTTTTTCTCAACGTTGTCTTATTTGAATGATACAATTATAGACGTTTCTCTGACGAACTCGAGATTTATTGCTCGAAAATACAGCAGTTGTGGCACAAGGCCAAGATTCTATGACGAACTCTGGGACTACTTTAACCTATGTTGCTATTTCATTTTATTATACCATAATATTATATAGGAATAAAGTGTCGCTGCCGACACTTGAGTTTGAACATCGATCGCCAGTGAGCAAACACAGGCGATCCCATTATTGAATTAAGTAGACCACGTGACCGTAGAGGATGTGCATATATGGGAGGTAGTAGCGTGACGACTATACGGATCGCCATTTCTAGTCTATCCTCTATACTATGCGGATCTGCATTCTATTTTATCCTCTATTGAATTAAGTAGACCACGTGATCATAGAGGAAATGCATATATGGGCGGTAGTTGCGTGACGTTTCTACGGATCGCTATTTCTAGCCTATCCTCTATACTATACGGATTTGCATTCTATTCTATCCTCTATTACTATACGGGTCGCTATTCTCTACTCTATTCACTATACTATTTGTCTATTCAGTGGTTAATACGGTGTTTAATTTAGAGCGAGTATTATCGAGCAAGTACTAATAGTGCGAGTGTTATTCGAAGGCGTCTGACACCAGTATTGTTCAACGGCGTTTCTAGAGTTGTATCTGCGATTACAAATATCTACTACAACGAGCATTACGAAAGTGACAACGAATATTCGTTGACATCCCAAAAGTGGCATCACAAAACATAACTTGCAACGTCAAGATTAGCGCTTCAAAAATGAGTCCAGTTTAGCAGAGTTAATCATAGGAACCCATCACCATCAATCCCATAAAACACTCTCTCCGCTTACAGAAGAATGTGTGTTCACATGACTGAACTTTATCCAGAATTAATTTTGACATTGTCATGCGGTTTGCTGAGCCTTCCTCTTCCGTGCTGGCACAGGGCATCTTGGAATATTTGGAAAAAATATGAATCTGTAACAATGCTATTTTTTTTATCCTGATATAAACCTTACTGTTTAACCCTTAGAAGAGGAGTAGAAATGGATTCATATATTTCTCAAGGAACCGCTATCCATTGCATCATTCGCAAATGTCCAATCAGGTGACCGGAAGTCGTCTCCAACGACTAACTGTGGGACAGGACCAGACAAACCCCAACCTGACTGACATCAAGAAACGAAAATGGGAATGGATCGGCCACACACTCAGCCAGCCTGGTTCTAGTGTCACCAGGCAGGACCTTGACTGGAATCTACAAGGGAAGCGAAAAGTGAGTCGACCAAATCAGACAAGGCGCAGACGTATTGACACAGAGGTGAAGGCAGCCGGAAAGGACATGGGCCGAGCTGAAGAGAATCGCCTGAAACCGTGTCCATTGGAGAGGTGTTGTTGCGGCCCTATGTTCCCGAAGGAATCAAGAGGTGTAATGAAGAAGAAATCTCGCAACACCTGATATTTCCAATTGTTTCCAAGTGGTCACCCATCTAAATATTGATCAGACTGAAAGATGCTTAACTTCGGTGATCGGAGGAAAACCTGATTTTCAACGTGATATCGCCGTAAGCCATGAAAACTCAACCGTTTCTAGTCCAGTTAATAGGATTATGACATCTCGAGATCCAACAAAAATAAAAAAGTCTGTGATTCATCAGTTAATTGTTTCAAGCCAATCAGAAAAGAGAACGTTTATTTTCGAACCAATCAGCAATCACCAAAGAGAAACTTCCTTTCTTAACCAATCAGAAATGTGAACGATATATTTCCTGATCATTTAGAAATAGCAATCAGAAAAGTGAACAAAAGTTTTCTCACCAATTACAGAAATAAATAAAAAAGACACAGAATCTTGTCCAATCAACAAGCAACTTATTTAAAGGATTAATGATTAATTCGGATTAAGCTATATTTTTCAGAAATCCCTGGTTTTATTTCGAGATTACACTGAAGGTATTTAAAATGAATGATTTGTATATATTTCACTTGCGGTGAGATGTATGAGAAACTGGTGAGCCGAGTTCGAATTCTAGTCAAGTTCGTTACATTCACTTTCATGCAAATACTTTTGGGAAAGATATGAATCCATCTCTTCTCCCCTATTCTATGGGTTAAATGATAAGACTTGTATCTGGATAAATCATTGTTATCTCCCAAATAACTGTTTATGCAATATTCACAAAAAATAATGGCTTATTCTTAAAATCCAAATTAGATTCACCTTTAAAGAACCCACAAAGGGTTGATAAGCCGTAAAAAACAAAACACAAACGTATCAATCAGTCAGTCAATTTCGGTGTTTCTAAATAGTTCCAAAAATAATGTTCTACACCAGGGGTTCTTAACCGGGGGTATCCATACCCCTTGGGAGTATAGGAACCAAATGCTGGGGTTATGGTGTCAGATGACATGCGAGTAGCTTTGTTAGTAACTGTACCACGATTCCAATCTTTGACCGCCCAAAAACAACAGCAAATATCTCACTAGATTAGTCAAAGTCTGTTCTATGTAGACGAGATACTAGAAATACTTGCACATTATGTTCTCTTCCTTTTTCTTGTGTAATAAAACTGAATTATATCTTTATTTAGCTTTCAGTAAAAAAATATAATAAAGTTATCAATGCTTATGGTTTTTTCCCTCTTCTATTCCTAGCAATCCATATCTAAAATACAGTAAATTCAAGCGATTGAAATATTTGGAAGACATACTGGCAAATAATAGGATTGGTGATAATTATTTCGACAATCAAGTGAAGTGGGTATGCGACCATATTGGACAATCCATTGGGGGTCTGGAATCATCAAAAGGTTAAGAACACCCTGTTCTATACTATCAGCCAACCGATGACGTATTTAGAGTATTTCCTGTTTGAGCTCCTCAAATGTCATTGAAGTAGGAAACGGTTCTATGGAATTTAAGGTTGTGTGTTGGCGTATAATAGTGTAGATGTGTGCGTGTTCACATATAGACTATTAAAGAAGAAGCATACATTAGATTGAGTTTCTACTACAGACTGTGTATTGAGGGATCTCCCCTTTTTATACAAATGGACTCACCCAAGGTATACATATACTACTCCAGTGAATACGCGGGAGTACGTACAGTCAAGTAACAGTAGTAGTAGAACGTTGAGTCGGTCGGTAGAATAACGTAGCGGCAAGAGTCACAGTAACGAGCCTGTAGACTCAGTAAGAAGTCATACAGCGATACGTCGATATCAAAGACTGTATATATATTTTTTTCTACTATCCCTCATTCCTGGAACTACTAACCTGTATTATCAGTTTGTATTATTACGTTAATACATTTATTTCCTATATTCATTCTTGGTGTTTGTTATTATTTGATACCGGATTTCATCCCGGAATCCACAACATTGTGTATTATTTTATACTGATTACTAATCAATGTTGCTTTGATATGTCTGTTTTCTTTTTCTTGTTGAGAAGTAAATTTGAGTAAATAAGGATAAGATTGGTTACAATGGTTGAGCTCAAGTCAGCCTTGTGCTGAGTTGGAACTACCAAAGTTCTTCCTGAGTTGAATTAAAAAAACAAGTCTGAGCGCTTTGTGTTAGAAAGTGGCAAGGGAGTTTCTTTTCCTGGCCCAGAAGTTCGGCCAAGTTATGATAAGTATAGTTAAAATGGTCAGACTAAAGACAACCTTGCGCTGAGTTGGAATGACCAAAAAATCTTGATTTACTTCATAGCTGCAAACGCGTTGGAAAGTGGGAAGAAAGTTCAGTCATCAGTGGACCGAGGAAATGAACGTGCTCCAGCGAACCAAGGACACATGGCACAGTGGATAAAGGCGTTAGTTAGATCCATTTACAGGACCCAAAGAGTGTGAGTTCAATACCTGGTTAAGGCGATGGAGAACTTGGAGAGGGGGATTAACAGGAGATAACTGACAACTGATATCCATTAGACAGGGCACGTGGAACTAGAACAGTCTACCCCAGTGAGCAAAGGGTTCAGCTTGACATTCCAACCACCTGAAGAAGGCCGGAGCGTACAACGACCGAAACGTTGTAATAAATATGGCAACAAAGATGAGGATGATAGTCCGAGTAATGTAAATAGTGTATATAATACATCTTTTAGTAATCAAATTTCTCGAACAAGGCAACTCCTACCAGCTCAATACAGCAAAGCAAAAGTTTCCTATCAGTGAATCTTTCCTCGAGGGCTATACGCAATTAGACGGGTAACGCAATATAATAAAGTAAATATATCTATTTCTTATATCTGGACACATATTTCCCTGGAGTGGCAGGGCGCGCCTAGACATCTTCTAGGGCGCACCAGGTGCACCATTTGACTACAAAATAATGAAATCCAGCTTATAATCTCAAGTATAAAAACGGCATATATTTTCTGATAGACTCAAGTATAAACATGATGAATGAATATAACATATCTATCTTTATACCTAAGTAAAAACGTGACAAATGTTTAACTTACGTAAAAACCACACACAGCTACCCATATGTTGAGCTATGAAAACTGCTTATGTACACTCATTTATAAAAAGACTATAGATAAACTATATCCGCGTCCTGGGTAAGACGATAAACTACGTCCAACAGCAAGGTCTCTGATCAGGAGGTTTTGACGAGCGTGGAACCACCTCTTAATTGCTGGTGTTCCCAGGTTCACCCTGACCAGGCGTGGTAGCACCTGTTAGGGTCCCAGCTATGGGCAAATAGTTAGCCCTCTAAACTTGGGTCAAAATACTACGAAAGTGTCAAAATAGGTTTTAATACCCGCAATAAATTTTTGTGGAAAAGTTATTACCAGCAATACATTTTTGAAGAAAATAAATATTACCAACAATACATTTTTGAAGGGAAAATTATTACCGGCAATACATATTTTCAAATAATTATAACCAACAATGCATTATTACCAGCAATACATCTTTAAATAAAAAATATTACCAGCAATACATATTTGTAAATAATTATTACCAGCAATACACTTTTGAAGAAAAAGAAAATATTACCAGCAATACATTTTTGTAGAGAATTATTACTAGCTATACACTGTTACCATCAATACATTTTTTAACGATATATATATATATATATATATATATATATATATATATATATATGTGTGTGTGTGTGTGTGTGTGTGTGTGTGTGTGTGTGTGTGTGTGTGTGTGTGTGTGTGTGTGACCAGCAATACATTTTGGAAGAAAAAATATTACCAGCAATACAGTTTTGGAAAAAATCTTACCGGCAATAAAAATATTGTTGGCATTAAATAACCCAAAATTTATTGCTGGTAATATTTTTATCTATCTATCTATCTATCTATCTCAGTATATATTCGTTTGGTTAGTTTTGTTTTATGGTATATCGACCTTAATGGGTTATTTAATGCCAGCAAGATTTTTATTGCCGGTAAGATTTTTTCCAAAAATGTATTGCTGGTAATATTTTTTCTTCCAAAATTTATTGCTGGTTACGCACACACACACACACACACACACACACACATATATATATATATATATATATATATATATATATATATATATATATATATATATCGTTCAAAAATGTATTGATGGTAATAGTGTATTGCTAGTAATAATTCTCTACAAAAATGTATTGCTGGTAATATTTTCTTTTTCTTCAAAAGTGTGTTGCTGGTAATAATTATTTACAAATATGTATTGCTGGTAATAATTTTAAGATATTGATATTAAAGATAACAGGAATTGATAGCGTGTTAAATGCACTTACCAACCAACCAACCGAAATGCTCATGCATATAAGCAAATATTTACACGACTTAATTCTGTTTTCTCTATGCACATGTCGCTTACAGCATTTCCTGTTATGTGTACGACATAAAAACGTTACTTTTGAAACATTCTGAACACAACAAAATATGTTGTTTATCAAATAAATGTCATTGTTATTGCTTTTAGACTATGTCTCATCTCCAATTATTCTATCTGTATAATTCGGGCTGAAATTGTTTTTCAAATAACTTCTTATTTCTGTTCACGCCAAACCCAATCAGCTGCAGATATTAAAGTGACCCTGTGCTGGTCTAAGCTAAACTGTGTATATACTAGCTGAAATACACGACCTTGTCCGGGTTATTTTGTTTTGTTTATTTAATGGCATATCAACTTCTTATGGGTCATTTAATGCCGAAATTAAATTTTCTTGGGATTCATTTTTTGGGGTGACAGAACTAATTTGCAGTTCTATTTCCCGCCCTCAGTTTTTAATAAAAATTTCCCAAATAGTTCCATTTAGGTGTAAATGTATATATTTCATTCAAAAATAAAAAATAAATTTTAATAAAATCTACCGTTTTAGAGTTATCGACAATAAAAGTCGGACTCATTCGCGTCGCGGTGGGTGAAATTGAAATTAATTCTGTACCACATTTCTTTTACAAAAATGTACTGCTAGCAATTTTTCCTCACAAAAATGTATTTATGGTAATTCTTTTTACTATCAAAAAGTATGGCTGGCACCTTCATTATAAATATGTAGTTCTATACTTTCGTAGTGTCTTGACTCCAGTTTGGGGGTTCACTATTTGGCCATAGCACCCCGGGTTATGGTGGACCTGGGAACAACAGCAATTAAGAGGTGGTCCCACGTTTCTCAAAGCCTGCAGTCTCCCGATCAGATGCCTTGCTGCCGGATGTAGTTTATCGTCATACCCAGGATGATTTAAAATGAATAAAATCACTTCAGTTCACTGTATGATTTGTGTCTATTACTTTAAAAAGAAGTTGGCAATCTTAAGTTGGTCAAAGAATTTTTTAAAACTGTTGTTTACTCGATAAGAAATCCAAGGACCATTACAACCAAAAAATAACTGAAGAGAACTAAATAAAATTAAGAACCAGTCGATATCCTTAGATATGAGCAGTAAAAGTAGAAGAGCCTTATATATTTTAAAGCAAAATGACCACCAATAAATTTTATAGTAAAATGACCAACAATGCATTTTATAGCAAAAAGACCAACAATACATTTTATATTAGAATTGTCAACAATACATTTTATAGCAAAATGACCAACAATACATTTTATAGTAGAATTACCAACAATACATTTTATAGCAAAATCATCAATATTACATTTTATAGTAGAATTGTCAACAATACATTTTATAGCAAAATGACCAACAATACATTTTATATTAGAATTGTAAACAATACATTTTATAGCAAAATGACCAACAATACATTTTATAGTAGAATTGTCAACAATACATTTTATAGCAAAATGACCAACAATACATTTTATATTAGAATTGTCAACAATACATTTTATAGCAAAATGACCAACAATACATTTTATAGTAGAATTGTCAACAATACATTTTATAGCAAAATGACCAACAATACATTTTATAGTAGAATTGTCAACAATACATTTTATAGCAAAATGACCAACAATACATTTTATAGTAGAATTGTCAACAATACATTTTATAGCAAAATGACCAACAATACATTTTATAGTCGAATTGTCAACAATACATTTTATAGCAAAATGACCAACAATACATTTTATAGTAGAATTAGCAAAAATACATTTTATAGCAAAATCATTAATAATATATTTTATAGTAGAATTACCAACAATACACTTAATAGCAAAATCACCAATAATACATTTTATAGTAGAATTACCAACAATATATTTTATAACAAAATCACCAATAATACATTTATAGTAGAATTTGCAACAATACCTTTTATAGCAAAATGACCAACAATATATTTCATACTAGAATTACCAACAATATATTTTATAGCAAAATGACCAACAATATATTTTATAGTAGAATTACCAACAATATATTTTATAGCAAAATCACTATTAATATATTTTATAGTAGAATTAGCAACAATACATTTTATAGCAAAATCACCAATAATATATTTGATAGTAGAATTGCCAACAATACATTTTATAGTAGAATTAGCAACAATACATTTTATAGCAAAATCATTAATAATATATTTTATAGTCGAATTAGCAACAATACATTTTGTGGCAAATTGACCAACAATACATTTTATAGCAGAATTAGCAACAAGATATTTCATAGCAAAATCAACCAATAATACATTTTATAGCAAAATGACCAACTATACATTTTATAGTAGAATTACCAACAATACACTTCATAGCAAAATGAACAAGAATACAATTTTGTCTGAAGTTGAAGGCAAAGATTGCAGAGGAGATGGGAATCGCCAATTTATCTGCGAGCTCATTGAAACGTCTATGAAGCAAAAGAGTCAATATGGCTTCTGTATTCGGATCCACCGCCACAATTACAAAAGTTAAGGGGACGATGACGATGTCAATGATGATGATGATGATGGTGAAAGCAAAGAAATGCGTCCCAGATTTATTTGTAGCCATGAAATTGTATTCAAAATATTTAGATTTCGGCATTAAATAATCTATAAAGTTTTGTATAGCGCTACACAAAATCAACCAATTCGGGTACCATTATTGACATCGTGTCCTCCCTCAATACAGGCACCATTATTAGCAGTTTCACAGATAAGACCCACCGTTCCACGTAAACAGGGTCGAATCATTCCCATTCACTTTCTATCAACTTAGTAAGTTCTAATGTGACAATTATTTCCCATACTATTTTTGTGGATGCTTCCACGTTCTCTACAATCTAAATCTCTTCAATTTCTGGTTAACAATTATCTTTTCTATATATCCTCGTCATATACTCTTTTTACCTTCATACAACATCTTCATTCAGTAGCTGTCTATCGTGGGTGCCTATTATGCATTGTATTGCAGGAAGAAATAGTAAAGCAGATAAGTTACTGGATCTCATCCGTGTAGAGATCCTTCAGTATTAGTAAGACACTGTAAACGATGCGAAGGTGCCAGTAATCTATACACCATGTAGTCTAATCAGAAATCTATCGTTTCCAGCTCTTTCGGACGAACTGTCGCGTTCGTAGGTAAAGGGCATAGCCCGAAACTATGATCACATCCTGCCAGCTGGAGGTTCACATTCTGGTCGCGAGTCTATTCTTTTGGAATTACAATTCACTAGAGAACAAGCGTTCTCTCTTGTCTGGTTTAGCGCACATAGATCGTGCTGCAGAATATTTACGACTCTTTATTCTCGCCATGGTTCACGGAGGTGATTATATGTCTTAACAGGATGAGGCCATTTTATAATGTGTGGGGAGCATGGAAATTATTCTAGCAATACCCGACTGAAAAACACGACCCTTCTGGCTCGCCTGATTTAAACCCCATTGATTTTGCACTCCCCACAGCCACACCCAATAAATACATGTTAATTAGAAACAACCCTAGAATGTACTTAGTTATACCTATGGCAAGACACCATAACAACATAGATTTCATACCATACCACGTCGCTTAGCCGCTGTTAATCAGAAAGGTCCAGCTACGTGTTATTAGGTAACTGTCTCTAACAGTTTTATTGTTGAGCAAGTTGCCATGACCTTACGTACGTTATATTCTAGATGTAAATTTATTTGTTCAATATGTGGTCTCAGAGAAAATATACTTTTGGAGAAGAGTTAATTTTTTTTTTTTACTAATATAGAATCTACTGCTAGAAAGAAAAACAAATATTTTTGAAATTTATTTTTTCTTAAGAATAAACTTTGGCTTCTGTGAAATAAATACAGACATTCCAGTTGACCAGTTTTCTCATATCCTGCATTGAGAAATGTTTCAACCAGCCAAATATTGACAAAGATCTTGTATCATGCTTTTTATTTCTAGATGTAGATTCTTCGTTTTAAACCAAAGGATTAAAAAAAATACCAACAATCAGAACATCACTATGTTAAATATTAACTTTGTCTGCATACAGAGCGGATGTGCACTTAGCGTAGCCGGAAGTGGGTTTGACAATTCGTGTTCAAATTTTAGTCGATATTTTTGCATTTGATTTCTCTCAAATACTGTTGGAATCGTATAAATCAATTTGTTCTCCACTAGCTAGGACTTATAAACAAAGCAGAATTGGTTCTCTAGCCATATACATATATATATATATATATATATATATATATATATATATATATATATATATATATATATATATATATGTATAATCAAATATGTGGTGCAGTTCAATTTATAAACGCACTAAAAATTCAACCTTAGCGTTGCGACTGCACGCTACAAACGTTTGTGTCCGTTAAAAATAACACATTTCAAAGAAAACATATTTCAATTCGCATTTAATTTTTTCGTCTTGGATGCTACCTGAATTTTACCAAAAACAAAATAATTTCCATATCTGAAGATGATTGAATGTATAGTCGAAAGTACTCGCATATTAAAGATAGACCTTATACAGCTTATAATTATTTTAAAAAGGGATCATAACATTCATCAAGTGATTTGTAGGTTAATGCTCCTTTAAAATTTTGTCAGCAAAGGGATTTCGCCATGTTTTATAATTAACTATACTAATTTACATTTGTATGAATGATTCATTGTCATATATATATATATATATATATATATATATATATATATATATATATTTGATTCGGTACTTTGTGGAAAGTGCTCAATATCTGTGATAGAGCTAACATATTCAGTTCAATGGATACTAGTTTGTGTGTCTCTGTTTGTAAATTATTTTCAGATAGAGTGTTATATTTTTTCATCTCGGATGCTACCTAAATTTGACCAAAAACACAATAATTGCCATGCCTGAAGATGACTGAATGTACTGTCGAAAGTGCTTGTGTATTAAAAAAAGACCTTATACAGCTTATAATTTAAAAAAAAATAAGGATCATAACATTCATCGAGTGATTTGGAGGTTAATGCATTTTGAAAATGTTGTTAGCGAATGGATTTCGCCATTTTATATAATTAACTTTACTAATCTACTTTTTGTATGAATGATTCATTGTAATATATATATATATATATATATATATATATATATATATATATATATATATATATATATACACACACATGCGATACTTATTGGAAAGTGCTCAATATCTCCGATTGAGCTAACATATTCAGTTGTATGGATATTATTGTGTTTCTCTGTGTGTAAATTATTTTCAGATAGAGTGTATCGGCAGAGGAACAAAATAAATAAAAAGAGACTAGGAAAGCTCTTCTCAGCCGACGCGTTTCCTCCTTTGATGGATTTATTATGTTGCACTTTTTAATATACTAGAGCAAGGACGTCAATTTTTTTATTAAGGCTTTTAAATTTGAGAAAGTTTGCGAATATTCTTCAGGCTGGTGAAAGGTCAATCGAGAACACAAAGTGCCATAATCTTATCAAAATATACGTCCCGGCATCTTTCCAATCACATCTTCCCTGAAAGAATTATTACTTTCCCAAATCAAGACACGAAACCACAAATATATTGAAAAATAAAAAGAAAACGGTTTAATGGCTTACGTCATATTTTTGAAGATGTGCATCATATAAGTTCATCCAAAGCCATAACAATTTTTCTTTAGGCATTCAACCCCAAGCAAGGCGGGAAGCCACTAGCACGCAAGGGGTCACAGAGAGTTGGAGCGAAAGAAAAGAGGAGTGATAGAGGAAAGGATGAAGAGAAGGATAGGGGATAGATCAGGGCATCTGGAGACGTCGATTGACGTTACATTTGAATAGTTGGAGATTATAGCTATCAGGAAAACAAGAACTGGGGAAGGAGTTCCACAGGCGAGAAGTGCGAGACATGAAGCTATTGGAGTAGAAGAGACGGCTACATTAAACAGTTTCGACAGTGAAAGGGTGAGAGCGAGATGCCAGCCTAGTTGAACGCTTAAATTCATGAAGTCTGGGAACCAGCGAAAGCAGCTCATCAGAGCAGTTATCATGAAAGTATTTGTAAAAAAGACAGAGGGAAGCGACGGCACGTCTGTGAGAGAGCGACTGCAAACGAGATGCCAGATCGGCGCCAATTACATTGCATATCCGTCTTTGGATTTTATCAAGGACCTTGAGACAAATAGAAGGGGCTCCAGACCATATATGGCAGCAATACTCCATGCAAGGGTGAATGGTTGATTTGTATTGATCACAATTTAAACAATATTCATTTATTAAAAAAAAATTATTGAACATTAGTAGTTTACTTTTTGTCTTACCAGACTTTGAATGATGGCACATGAAAATACGGCAGTTTAAAAGCTTTTCTAAATCCAATAACATCATTGCTTTTGTATATAAACACGGGCAACAAAACAAATCCTAGATTTTCCTTGATAAAGTCCTTCAAAGGACGAAACGCGTCGGCTAAGAATAATTTTACCTCTTGTCTTTTAATTCACATATATATATATATATATATATATATATATATATATATATATATATATATATATTCACATATATATATAGGCCAGTACGCTGCTGGTTGTGTGGGGCGTAGAAACTTGCATTTGGAAACAAGAATTAAAATACAACTTGGCAAAATAGATAACATGTGTTATCTTCCCTCTACAAATATGGAATCGGCTATTGCTCAACACCTAGTAGAGAATATAGCCTGTGCCAAGTCGTATACGAAAGAGTGGTTCAAAATTATTCACAAGGCTGGTTCCAACAATCATTTGAAGATTTTGGAATCAATCTGTATAGGATTACGGAAACCTTCTCTTTGCCGGGAGAAGGATTTTGTGAAGTCCCTTAATTTGTTGGCAGATATTTTATTTTAACTGTCCCTCGCTAATTATTTACACGCAATTTCCCCTCCCCTCGTTATAAGTATATATACTTATACTTTATTGATTTTAGCGTGTTCCCTCCCTTTTTTTGCTCTTCATTTTCGTTGCTGTTCTTTTCGTTTAATTTATCAATTTTTCCAACGATGTTCTCCTGATGAGATGTTGAACGAAAGGGCCTTAGGGACTATTACCATTAATAAATTCCTTGTTTTTAAAACTGTATATATAGATAGGCACGGAATTTTTACTGTTTTAACCATTAAATGTCGCCAAGCTGTTGACTGGGCATGCGTTCTCTTACGCGGATTTAAGTGCCGCGTCAGGTCTTGAATTTAAAGTTTTTCTTCTCCTAGACAAGTTGCCAAGCAATGCGAGGGATCCCAGTTTTCCCTGATACATATATATATATATATATATATATATATATATATATATTTAAAGACATTTATAATATGTTTAACGTTCTTTTTATAGATACTTGTATCTATAAATAGAACGTTAAACATATCATAAATGTCTTTAAATAAATTGTCGGACTTTGTCCAATTCAAATATATATATATATATATATATATTGAGAAAATAGTACGGCAAATTGGAAAAAAAAGTTTTATGACGCGTTTCATCCATTAGGATTTCATCGGACTGGTATATATATATAAAAGGAAGGCCTGAATACACACACATACACACACACACACACACACACACACACACACACACACACACACACACACACATATATATATATATATATATATATATATATATATATATATATATATATATATAAGATGTTGTTATTTCTCCCAATTTGAATCAGGCATCATTTTTATTACAGTTCATCCGTATGTTTATCAGCCATCGTGTTTTTTCTTTCTTTTTTTACTGTTATTTGCCTATTGGCTATATCTTTCACGAATATAGAGATAGGCTAATACTTCCATCCCTATCCCCAAAAGTTCCAAAATAAAGTAGATTGCCACTTACATGTCGCACGGTCAAAAGAGTCCTGTGGACTGAAGATCGACTCAGCAAATAAGATGTTAAATATGCATTCTGAGAATTAACTGGAAAGTCAAAGCCAAGACTGTTTTGAAAGATCTCTCAGAGGTACCTACTATTTTAATAGTAGGTACTATAGTACCTACTATTTTTAATTCTTTGTTGAATTTCTTATGGATATGCCGGCTTTAACTAAATTAAAACTTAGTTACATTTTTTTAATAAGTACTAAATATGCTTTCCTATCGTCTGGTTCATACTCCTCCCACTTCTCTTGAACATTCTTTGTTCCCAGTTTAGGAAGGGGTTTACGGTTCCTATCCTTTTCTGAGACCTGAATGGCGCGTTGTCAAGATTTTTTTCCCTGGTAGCTACCACTCTTTATACTGAGGGTAACGCGTTGGCAGTTTTCTGGTTGCTGCTTCTCAACTGGTAGGTAAGAAGCCGAGTACTTGGGTAGAGTCTACTCTGATCAAGAGTCACATCATATTCGGGATCTGGCAGTGTCATGTCGCGCATGGAAAGGTGTCTCTGCGAGCACCTCAGATGGGCAACCCCGAGGCCACACTATATTGTAGTTTACATACCCATGTTAGATAAGACAACCTACTACTACTATCCTCAGCTTTTCCTTACACAAATCACACACTATGACTATTTTAGGCCTTTTCCATACACAAGCTTTATTTGTATTTACGATAGAAATAATCTGTAAAAAAACGTTATAAAGTTTAATGTACCTAGTTTTAAGTATAGCTAGAATAACTAATGTGATTTCAGGCATTACTGTAAATCAGTTGGCAAATGTTTTCCGTGAACTGCAAAATCGTATTACCCTTTGTATTGCTAATGATGGAGGACATGTGGAAACTTAAATAAAATTTCAATAAAACCCTAAAAAATATAGATTAACTTCTTTCTAATCCTTTATACAAATTATTCCTATCGCAAATTCAAATAAAGTTATAATTTTTTAAAGTGCACACAAACTTTATGGACACCCTGTATATATATACATATATATATATTCATTAAACAGAGCAAATATTTTCTTATAATTGGAATTAAGATACCTTTACTGAATGATCATTTTCACCCACGAATTTAAAATTTTCTTATAATATATATATATATATATATATATATATATATAAGAAAATTTTAATTTATATATATATATATATATATATATATATTTACACACGCCCTATCTCCAATATTGAGCACTTTATGCCATAAATATAGCACACCTTAACACTATATTTCTTGATATATATATATATATATATATATATATATATATATATATATATATATATATATATGCAGTTGTGCAAGATGTATTTTAACTTCGTCATTCCAGTTTTCCGATGTTGGAAGATAGGTGTTTCGTATTATTTTATTTGTCCTTAAGTTACCTATTGTTATCAACAAATGAGTAACTGTGGCCTGCACGAAAAGGAAATGTACAAATCGTCCTGATTCAAGTCGGTGAGGCTTCTTGCCAATATGTGACTTGTTTAATCAACACTCGCAACTTTCTCCTTCTCGGGAAGCCGAACACTTCAACTCTTTCCTGTTTCCTTTGCGAGTTAAATATCCCCAACCCCGCCACACTGCTGCAATATCACGGGGACCATTCATACAATTTCTTCCACTCATATCCGGCCACACTAGACTTCCGGTGGAACGACCATCAAGTAAGGAAACACAACTCATATATGTAAGTACAAGATGCACAAACACGGTATCTCAATTGATGATCACGATTAAGCAGGCTTAATTCTGAACACTACGAAAGGAGGACATTTTAAAAGTTAATCTATATTCTAATGATCGTTGCATGCTTGTGGGTTTCTTGACGTAAAACAACAAGGAAGGCACAACGTAGCGTAATATTTATTAGTACGAATATAAACTATTCTAACATGGAAGGTAGATATTTATTAGGTTGGTGCAAAAATAATGTCGTTATTTACATAAGTAACATATGTGAGAAAACGACATTATTTTTGCACCAACCAAATAACTACAAGGCCACTCGTAGATAATGTGTCGTATTGTAGACAAGAAAAGCAAGGTGAAGCAGCTACGAATCTAATTGATAATTTTGAGCAAATGCATGGTGTATATAATAGTAACGGGAAAAAGGAGTCATAGAAGAATAATTTGTGTTTAAAAGTAGCAAAAGAAAGGAAGATGTGAAGATCCTTGACCTCGTATAATCTCATGGGTAACGAGACAGAGAAATGTGGTTGAAGGTAGTTTTCGAGACAAGTACCATATTGCAATTTCCTTCATGAAAATAACTGAAGGTGGAAACATTCTGCGTGAAAGAATCATGAAAGCCGTTTCTTTGCGACAGATCCACGCCTTAAATGATGAACCTAACGTCCATATATATATATATATATATATATATATATATATATATATATATATATAATGAAATGGACAAAGTCCGACAAATATTTAAAGACAATTTTATGTTTAACATTTTTTTTTTATAGATACAAGTATTTATTTATTTAAATATTTATATTAAACAGTATTAAATAAATTCAGGCCGGTAAATGTTATTTAATACTGTTTATTATAAACAGCGCATTTCCTTAAATATTTGTATCTATAAAAAAAAACAATGTTAAACATAAAAATGTCTTTAAATATATATATATATATATATATATATATATATATATATATATATATATATATATATATATAATGGACTATATATATATATATATATATATATATATATATATATATATATATAAGATTAGTGGTCAATGTATATATATATATATATATATATATATATATATATATATATATATATAAATTCCCAAGAGGATAGAATCCAGGTAGAACTCAATGTCCAGGACAGAGTAAGAATATAATATAAAAGGCTCAAACACTAATATTCCATGGTTATAATTTATAACAATGGAATCGTAATCACGATCCAATTCATTAGACCTACAAATTTAAAAAGTAATAGGAAAATATAACTCCTGGTATAAAAAACAAAATTTTAGCGAGAGTGTACGTGTGAGAGTGGGAAATAAGTGTGAGAGGGAAATGTATGAAAACTCTAGAGAGAGGTGTAACAGAAGAAAGAAGAACAGGAAGGCCTAAATGTGAAGGTGGGGGTTAAAATTTAACAGAGAGAAGTTTTAAAGAGAGGAGTTAAATAACGGTTTAAAAGAGTGAGATACAGATAAATATGAATTATTTTTCGATGCATAATTCGCTACCGATTCGCTGACCTAAAATTAAAAATCAGACACCGGAAACGTGTGGATACATTTGTGGTAACACTACGCACAATACAAAACGATATGATCTAAACTTAAAATCCCGCCAATTCATACTGCCGAGGTACATGCGAAAATTTTCCCTCTGCTTTGCATTATTTTCACAGCGTGCGGCACCATTGGAAAGTGGCTGAAAACAATACCACAGGTTGACCCAAGTCTTGTGAGTGAAATTGGATAGACGGAACCCTTGGGGGCCGTCGATAGCTGTGCTAGCTCGAAGTCACAAGTCATCGTGGCCGAGGGCTTGAGTGTGCTGGCATTGTTCAAATTGATGATAATGCTAGATAA
The DNA here is from genome assembly GCA_964036315.1 of Acanthosepion esculentum. Taxonomy (NCBI): domain Eukaryota; kingdom Metazoa; phylum Mollusca; class Cephalopoda; order Sepiida; family Sepiidae; genus Acanthosepion; species Acanthosepion esculentum. Next base: position 129,025,542 of record OZ038483.1, read on the forward strand.
CACGCTTTTTTCCAGAAACTGTAAGGTCTGCTCAGCATAGTTGCATATAAACCACAGATGGGCTCTGTGGGTGCTGAATAAACACAAATATGCCTGAGGAAGCGTCTGTAATAGGGATTGGCTAGCGGCCCTAATAGTTGGGTATCCTTGAATACGACTGGTCAGCTATTATTTGTATATATAACTTAGTCATGCATATCTCTCTCTCTCTCTCTCTCTCTATATATATATATATATATATATATATATATATATATATATATCAGACTCTGCATACCTATTTTCATATCTACCTATCAATCTCTCAGACACTTTTGTGTTTGTTCAACACCCACAGACCCCCTGCAACTATACTTAGCGGACCATAGTTAAATTTTCTGGGAGTGAGCCCATCATTGAATTTTTTTTTTCTTTCCTGTTTTTTGTATGCAGTCTTGAAAATTTATCTAAAGTAAACTAACTTTCAGCACTACATACAAAATATAGTAAAGAAAAAAATATTAAGCTAGCAAAATCCAATAAACTTAAACCTTCGAAAACCCTCTCAAGCTCACCGCTTCCCCAGTCGCGTCACACCTTAGCTGGACTTCTTTCAAGTCACGTGATGACCCGAAAATTACTTTTTCATTCATTCACGCTGTTATTTGTAAATCTTCTCCCAGCAAACGCAAACTTCGACCAATTTCCTGCTAAAAGAATCCGGATAGGTTTCCAGCTCGGGCCAACCAGTTTTAAATGGCAGTAAGAAGGCTGACGGGTAGCCGTCCACCATGAATCGTTATGGCTCTGTTACAAGGTTTTCTTAAACCAAAGACCTGTTGATGCTTGCAGAAAAAAAACAAAAAAAAAACAAAAAAAAAAAAACGTTATCACATTTTTTCTCTTCTTTTTCTTCTTTTTTCCTTTTATTATTTATTTATATATTTATTGTCGCCTGAATCTGACTATCAGATGTGATTCGAATATTCAAGATTTAATGGCGGTAAATTTTTCCCGCCAATAGATGATTTTTCCCGCTACTTTTTTTTCTTATACAGTCTTTAATCTATTCTCTCTTCGCTTGCCCGGCTTTACACGTCATGTTCATAAATCAACCATTGTCATTTCGACAAAACATTCACCCTGTCACTTTCTTTCAAATTCATTTGTTTTCCATTCTTTTTGTTTTTTTGGGTTTTTTTTTCGCTTTACTCCCTAATCTTCTACGTGCGAAGCTGATTTTTATTGTGTCGTAGACCTTATTAAATATTATCTACACAACTATCTGAATATTTTTCATATCCATCTACGCAAATCTGTTTGCATTTATATCTGCTAATTATCTCTTTCTCCTTTTCGCTCTCCCTAGCTAAATATCTGTGTGAGGACGCGTGGAGGTTTACAAACATGAGGCATGGGTTTGTTGCAGACTGGTGAATATAATATGGCGGCAATTTACACATCGCACTCTGTAAATTAGCGACCGAGGTGTGCCTCCACATTGAAGGTGAACAAAGCTTTCTTATCATGTCTCCGAATTGTTATTACTAATAATACTGTCAATGAATTCATTAAAAAAAAAAACACACAGAGAAAGAAAAGAAAAATAGAAAATACGATACGTCTTTAATTTAGAATAGCCCCATCATTTGAGTTAATTACTTGTTTCCCACCCGCCTCAGAAGTTAAAGATAAAGCAATACTATAGAAGAAAACAAAATGAATGCTGATTTTTAAAACAGGCTGTAACAGAGAATCAGGTCAGCCCGATAAAAGCCCGTTGACCAGATAAAGATTACTTTAGTTACAGCCTTTGCTACGGATTCCTTCATGGCGTACGAACAGCTTCTTGTAGACTGGTGAATGTATTTTAAGTTATCGGAAGAATATTTGGTGTCGGTGTTCTAAAACATTCGTCCACAACAATTTAAAGAAGAATATTGGAAACAAATCCTGCAAGAAAATTGAAAAGTGAAGACAAATAATAAAAGTGCAACAATAACAAATTCACAAATACAATTGGATTGAATATTTATAGATAAATGAGGATAGATGAATTAGGTTGTGTAGAATATTATTGTGGATGTTTCAGCGGGTTTGAAATTGTTATTAAGATTTGTTCATAAAATTAAACTAAGTGTTTAGTTATGTACGAAATTGTCCTTTGTGTGAATTCAATTAATAGTGTGTGTGCGTGAATTTGTTTGAGTTATTGTTCAAAATTGGTAGGAGTTGCGTACCTTTAGTTGTTTGGATATTTGATTGATTGTTTACTAATACTTATTAGGTAGGCAGTAAATATTATTTTTTAAGTATAGTAAGTGATTGCTAGAAAGTGTTCCTGAGAGAGAGCGTGCTTGTGGTTTTGTTGAGTCAGAGAAATGTACGCGGTAAATGTGTAGTTGGTCAAGGTTTTGACTTGCGTGGATTAGTTTGGCATCTCTCCAGGGGTGAAAGTCTGACTGTTTGAGGCGACTCAGAATTTTCTATTTATAGGTTTCTGCTCAGAAAAGTAGGCTCCAGCGAGCTGAGCGCGAAAAGGTATTTTCGCGTGAATTTGCTACAGTTCTAAGGCTTTGAGCCAACGAGAAGTCTCGGTTTGCTGAAACTAAGAGTGTTGATTGGTTGATAGTTGATTTTAGTGTGAAGTGGATGATGTCGGAGGGGTGAGAGATTAGTATGGATTATTCCAATAGGTTCAAATCTCACCATAGGCACCTTCACTTATTTATATTATTGGCATACGGAGGTGATAGTAGCATTTTTGCAAAGTCATTACACCAGATAATGTGTTCTTCCCTATAAACTACAACAAAGAACCGCTGTGTATAGTTATAGTTGCAGTGTAAACGACAGGTGGGCTTTGTGGGTGTTGACCAAACACAAATGTGTCTGAGTAACTGGACATTATATATATATATATATATATATATATATATATATATATTTTAATAACTTACGAAAATATTTTGTTTTTTTTAAATTTCCTTAATAAACCATTTTTATCATTAGTTATCCTTCATCGCCTGAAGACGTTTCATTTTAGTACCGAAACATGAAAGTTTTTGGGTAGCGATGTAAAATGTTTTTAATGTAATTTATTATAATAAAAATGTTATAATAATATTTTGCTCTACATTGTATTGAGCACTTTTTAAAAAACAAATGCTACGATCTGTGGACTTTTTAATCCATTTGTTTTTTCTCTTATTTCGATTGATATATATATATATATATATATATATATATATATATATATATATATATATATATTAAAGATATTTTTGTTGGTACAAAATTTAATCACAGAAATAAAAGTGTGAAGCTTAATCGAAGCAACCGGTTTCGCTCCCGCCTTTCAGGCTTCCACGGGAGATTTAACTTAAATTAAAAACACTGGAAAATGTGCAATGAATAGGAAATGAGGAGGAAAAAGAAAAAAAATGACCGCAAGGAGCTAGAGACAAATAAGAGTGAGCCCCAACAAACACTCTCGCTGTTTACACAGGGAAGGCATGCGGGTCCCGATATAAAGTGCGTCCAGCACCTTGAGATGAAATAAAGAGTGTGACCGGGACAACACAGTGAACCCATCCACACTAAAGTTAGCCGCACACCCTCTGTTATTTAAGAGATGCTCACATATGGCGGAACCATAAGTATTCGGGACACGTCCATTCAACGACAAGGTATGATTCCTGATCTTAGTGGGAACATGTTTAATTCTCATGTCTAGGCGTTGAGACGTTCTCCCTATGTACCTGGCACCGCAACTACAAATGTGTTTGTAAATAACAGGGTTGTGACACCCGCCTTCTTTCAGTCACGACGCCAATATGTGACGTCGGTCCTTTGTGACGGGCTAACCCTGGGACATCGGTTGAAGTCTTGTTGGGTTCTAGTACCAACTTGTACTCGGCTTGCTTCCAACGCCTGGTCACCGAAGCAACTGCTTTGATCTCGATTCAACCCACCCACGTTGTGATTTGATCTTAGGTTGACGAGATCAATCAGAGGTCGGGCCGTAGTGCCAGCCGAATCCGGGTCAAGGTGATACTGCACAATAAATGTAGACAAAAAAAACAAAACAAAAGCACAAACAACAACTTCAAGACGGGCGACTGGTTAGGAATAGCGATTAATTTTATGTCGGTTTGTTGAGTTACAGGAGTGCGTCTCTCTCTTTCTCTCCCAGCCCGAAGAAAAAAAAATGTGGATTGTAACACTTTTTGCGTTCTTAGCTACTTCTAGATATCTGGGTTGTTTTTCAATAAAGTCGTCTCTGGTGGAGAATATAAGTCAGACTTCTATAATTTGTTCTTGGTTAGAAGTCTAAGTCGGAAACTTGTTTTGATGGGAAATCTAAAGTCGGACTTCAACGAATTTGTTCTTGGTTAGAAGTCTAAGTTGGAAGGCATGGAATCGTGCGGTCACCCGTGCGAGGCGTTATCTTCCGAGTCCTGGGTCTTGGGCTCGCCTGGATCTCTCTGCGAACTGCACTGCACTGCACTGCTCTCTCTTACTGTACTGACTGTACTCTCTCTGTCTGGACTGACTGTCTAAAACACCCGAAGACGTTTGCTTATATGGACGCCGATCAAAACCTGGCGTGGGGTCGGACTTGGTGTGGCCACCACGTTGATTTCAAATCCCCAATTAGGATTTTCTTTGTTTTCGGTCAGAAATATTTATCATTTTCCATTTTTGGAAATCTTCTTCCACTCCCACCCTCTTCTCCTCTCATATGGGTATCTCACCATACTTTAGAGGGCGTCAACTGTTTTCCCACTTCCTCGCAGTAACATCTCATACCTATCCTCTCAATGGGCGGTGGCAGGCCTCCTCCCTGCGTCACATGATCACCTCCGCCTGGCTATTCAGCCAATAGGCGTCAAATGATAATCTCAATTTTTATCCAACTTCACGGCATATGGAATTCCTCAATCAAGTTTTTCGCCAACATTAAGTGGACGGAATTTTGGCGAAAATTGGGTTAATTAAGAAAGACACAATAACATGGCTTTTGTTATCACAAACGAATTTCAACAGAACACAGATGTCCTGTCCAGCCGACGTCTCTTCAATCCAGGGCCGGACTCTGTGTGCGGTCGGCAGACGGCCCATTAAATCATCTCCCGATAACACAAGTCTTGGCCAACATGACACAGTTAATGTTTTATCTTCCCAAAAGCTCTGGGATTCTTCAACTAATTTTTACGACAATGACCATCAGAATTTTTGTGGGTGGCCTTTTTTTTCTTTCATCATCTAAGTTGTTAAGTCTTGTCCCTCTGTTTCTTTCTTTTCTTTCTCTTTTTCCTTCCTTTGTCCTCGCAGAGAATTTGGCATGTCTCAGCATCAAACTTCAGCGAGAAAGTAAAAATGATTATCTTGATTCGCACTTGAAAATAACAAAACAAAAAAATCTTTTCACCGATCCTTGTTTTGGGAAAATAACAAAACAAAAAGAACATCGCTCAGTATGTCTTTCGTTATATCTATCGGTTTAAGTTATCGCTCAGTATGTCTTTCGTTATATCTATCGGTTTAAGTAATCCCCGTAATTAACTTCTGTGGTTAATTAATTGGTTAATTAACCTGCCGTTTCTAAATAGTGTTACAATCCTCCCTAACCCATTTGTGCCATTTACTTGTAAATGGCATTCAAATCCAACTACACTATTTAGCATGCATCATGCACCTGTCCCATGCAGTCGTATTCTTTTCATTTCTTTTTCACGCTTTTACATGTAATGTATTGTTCTACTTCATTTTGTTCTGTTTTACATGCAACGTAAAATTCTTTTATCTTCTTCTGTTTTATATGCAATATAAAGTTCTTTTATCTTCTTCTGTTTTTCATGCAATATAAAGTTCTTTTATCTTCTTCTGTTTTTCATGCAATATAAAGTTCTTTTCATGCAATTTAAAAAATTTTTTTTTCATTTTTAAAGTGTGCGTGTGCCGGTGGGTGTATGTGTGTGGTTATTATGGCTTGTTCTTCTTGGTCAATGTTCTTCTCTCCGCTGTGGGGGGGGGGGGGGGTCCGCCGCACGTGTTGGTTCTGCGTTGGCTTCTTCCGTCGGCTTTTCTGCAATTCTCTCGTTGATTCTGTATGGGTAAAGAACACTGCTCGGCATCTCCCTCTCGAGCTGCTGCACGCTCATTTGATTACTGCGAATTAATTTCGTGCTACTTCTAATCTTCCATACTTCTACACCGCCTATGGCGATAATTATGAATGTACCCATCATTGCTAACCAACTTATCGCGATCTGTTTATCACCTTTCCAAGCCATATCCTCCCTACCCAGCTCACTTAGCTTATTCCTCAACTGATCCATATCGATCGTTTCTATCGACTTCATCAGCGCCGGTATTTTATTCAAGGTAACATTGGGGAATCCCTTCAATATCGGTTCCCATAATTCTGTACAATTGACTAAGCTCCTGCCAATCAATTCCATAATTGAATCCTTCTCTTCATATTTTTCTTCTATCCTTCTATCTTGCTTAATTCTTTACTCAGCTATTCCATAACTTTTTCTAAACTCGTAACGCTTCAGCTCTCTCCTCCCCTAACTAACTCCTAGCAGATCGAATGGCCCGGACAGGTTCGCGTGGTCCCCTCCAAGGATCGTACTCAATGGCACTACCGCTGGCCAATTAACAATGCCACTAACTTTCTTCCGTCCTCCATCCACATCCACCGCAGTCAGACAGTAGGTTTTGGATGAGCCAGGGTCGTTATCTGACGATACCTAATTATTCAACTGAGATTTGGATTTCTCCATTCCTCTCAATCTCATCTCAGCATATCTCAGCATCAAACTTCAGCGAGAAAGTAAAAATGATTATCTTGATTCGCACTTGAAAATAACAAAACAAAAAAATATTTTCACCGATCCTTTTTTTGGGAAAATAACAAAACAAAAAGAACATCGCTCAGTATGTCTTTCGTTATATCTATCGGTTTAAGTTATCGCTCAGTATGTCTTTCGTTATATCTATCGGTTTAAGTAATCCCCGTAATTAACTTCTGTGGTTAATTAATTGGTTAATTAACCTGCCGTTTCTAAATAGTGTTACAGGGTTAATATGATGGGGAGGGGGAACATCCTTACACCCAGAACGAAACATAGGCCGGATTTGAAAAACTATACGAACCTCAGCCGAGAAAAAACAACTACGAACATTAGATGAAATCTGTCTAATTATCCTTTCACACTTGGATCCAATCCAGCGCAATCTAAGATAAACAGGGCAATTTTTAACAGTACAGAGTTTGACCCTTCTGAACTTCTTAATCTTGTTGAGGATGGCCGAATGAACAGTATCAGGGGGATACCCTAAACCGCATAAGGTTTCCTTAACAAAATTGAGTTCATCGTCCAAGAAGGACTCTGAACAGATCAGTAATGCCCTATGAAGTAGGGTTCTAATAATGTTTATCTTACGTTTTGTAGGACAAAGGAAATCCCAACGCGTATATAACCGCGCAAAAGTTGGTTTCCTATAAACCGAGGTAAGAAAAATTGTTTTTCTTTTTCTTCCCCATTTCCTATTCATTGCACATTTTCTAGTGTTTTTAATTTAAGTTAAATCTTCCGTTGAAGCCTGAAGAGCGGTATAGATAATTGTTTATATATTGTTCTCTACGCGGGATACTTTTATATATGTAAAGTTTCTTGTAAGTCTTAATATATAAAAAGTCTCTCAGAGAACAAAGCGTGTTTGTCATTCTTTTTCCTTTCAGCCATTCCGAAGTCAGTAAGCTAAGTTGTTGATATATCATGGATATCACAACGCCCATAGCGGGAGTAACGTAAATTGGAGAATAAACATTTCCTCCCTATCACTCCTCTCTTTACACTGGTGCCACGCCAACGTGTTCAACCGTTAATGGATGATAATATCATGTCGTTAAATAATATCATGTCGTTAAATAATATCATGTCGTTAAATAATATCATGTCGTGGGGTCACCAGTGTAACGAGAGGGGTACGTTTGCTTACTGTTCACGAACTGAAAAATGACTGTCACTTTGTTCACTGTACGGATTGACGTCACGAAGCGGCCTTCATGGGGTCCATGTGACTTATCTCCACCAAAGGGAGATAAGCGTCTTCTGGTTTCTTACAATTCATACTGTTGTCCACATCTTTGTCATATTCACAACATTTCAGGTAAACTTAGAAACGTTTACTTATTTATTCTTTTTTAATCAGATTTAATCCATGTCTTCAACTCATATGTATGTATGCATATATATATATATATATATATATATATATACACACACACACACACACACATATATATATATATATATATATATATATATATATATATATATATTTAAGGTATGCTGTATTTATGGAATAAAGTGCTAAATATTAGAGACTGAGCGTATGTAAATATAAAAGTGAACATTGAAGTCAACACTCAGAGGCGACAGACTGTTTCATGCTAAAGGCAGGCATCAGGACACCCATATATATATATATATATATATATATATATATATATATATATATATATATATGTATATAGTTTACGAAAAACTAGGTAATCCGTATGGGTAGACCCAAGAAGGATAAAATCCAGAGAGCTCAATGTAAATCAGAGCTAATAATTTAAATAAAAAACAGAACACTTTAAGGTTCCATATAATAAATTATTTCACCACAGCCGTTATATCAAACATTATAATATATATGAATTCTCAAAGTAAAGCAAAACAACAGCGCCTATTTCCTGTCTTTCATTCCAAAGAAAGTTAATTAAACTTTCTCTCATAACTTTTTCTCTTTATGCCCTTTTCTCCTCTCCCCCTTCCATATCAATATATAACTTCCGTTAAGTTAACCGATTTAATGTGTCAATGACTAGATTTCCTCAAACAATTTAAATTTGAAAGAATAGAAATGTTACATCTAACTCAATCATGTCTCTCTCCCCCCTCACTTCGTTAATTTACGTATACTTAGTACTGCCCGTCAAAAATGTGTAAATTTCTTTTCATTTTTCGTTTCAACCTTTGGAAGTAAAATCTGATGATCCGCGGTCCTTTAAAAGGGCTGTGGTGAAATAATTTATTACATGGAACCTTAAAGTGGTCTGTTTTTATTTTTATTTAATATATATATATATATATATATATATGAATGAAGACAAAGAGGAAATTTATCTTAGCCGACGTGTTTCGCTCTCTGAGGGACTTTATCAAGGTAGGTGTAAGGATTTTATTTTGTAACATATTTTTATAGACGAGACAAATATGTTATTGAGTTTTCAAAATTTTAAATTTAAGAACGCTCCTAAAAATTCTGTAGGTTATTCGAAAAGTTTAGGCAAGCTATGGAGGACGCTAAGTGACACAATTCAATGTCTAATAAACGAATGTTCTTCAATTATTTTCTAAATATATCTGTCTAAGAACACTATGAATAAAGACAAAAAAAGGAAAGCGTATCGTAGCCGATGTCTTACGTCCTTTGATGGACTTTATCATGACAACTATTGATTTCATACCGGTCTTCATAACGTTCAGCAGAGGACGAAACGCGTCGGTTAAGATACGTTTTCCTTTTTTGTCTTTATTTATTCACACACACACACACACACACACACACACGCACACACGCACGCACACACACACGCACACACACACACACACACGCACACACGCACGCGCGCACGCACGCACACACACACGCACGCACGCACACACACACACACACACACACACACACACTGAAAGGAGGCACGGTGGAGTAATGGATAACGGCTCGGACTGAAGAATCGTAGAGCCGAGTTCGAATCCCAGTCGAATCCGTTACATTCACTTACGTGCTAACACCCTTGGGAAAGGTGTGAATCCTCCTCTTCTCCCTCCAACTATGGGTACTGGTCTAAGAGAAGGTCAACTCTGAATTCAAAACCATTCGGCGTCTTGGTTACTCCTGCCTCTGCGTCTGTGGAAATTCTGCGGCAAGTAAGAGCATATTTCTCCCTCCACTGGGATAGCACGCGAGGTGTGGGGACCGCGTGTGAAGTTCAAACTCCCTTGTTACTCCGTTTCAAGAATTCGCCGCCGTTGGAATCGGGGATGGCTGTCGCTCGTTTCAGCATTGGCGACGGATCGCCGTGCTTGGTCGGCCTTCGTTCCGGACTTGGTGAATTCCTTGGAAGGAGCCGGCTTAACCGATCCAGGGTGAATGCCGCAACATACATACATACATACATACATACATACATACATACATACTCACTGACACACACATACACTCACTCACACGCACACACGCGCTTACACACATACTCACTCACAAATACACATACCCACTCACTCAGACATTCACATCTCACATACATATTCCTTTTCTTAGGTATATAAGTGTATAGTAGTGTTCAATAATTTTAAGAGAACTTTTGAATACATATGGACAAATAACATTGTATTTAGTTAATAGTGATTTCAAAACGAAATTAAAATATATACCCAAAAAAGAAAAGAGAAACAGAGAAAAATAATAATATGGCTTAATTCATTCCACGACAAGAGTGTTGATACACATATGGGTATAATTTTTAAAATTGTCGCAAAACATTTTCATAAATCACGCAAATTAAAGAAAATATTGAATGGAAACAAAATAAGAACGAGTTAAAGTTGCTGGGATAACGCTGGAAATAATAATAATAATAATAATAATAATAATAATAATAATAATAAATTATCGACCGATAACATGTCTCTCCACAACGTATAGTTGATTACGTCTATCCTGACGAACCTTGCTTACTCCTCTTTCGAAACAAACAGCATTCTTCCGCTGGAACAGAAGGGATGCAGGAGAGGTTCATATGGCTGCAAAGATCAACTACTGATAAATAAAACGATCCTGGTAAATTGCAGGAGACGATGTAGAAATCTCAGTGCAGCGTGGATTGATTATCGTAAAGCCTTTGACAGTGTTCCACATTCTTGGATCCTTAAGACTTTGGAAATGTATAAAGTCTCTCCTGTGGTATTAAATTTCCTTAAGCACAGCATGGGAATGTGGAACACCAAACTATATCTTAGTCACACCAGGGGCACTGCCATATCCAAGCGACTAAATGTCCGACGTGGAATTTTCAAGGAGACTCTCTGTCACCCCTTCTGTTTTGTTTGTCCTTAATCCCCCTTACGCATGAACTGAACAACAGTAGCTATGGTTACAAAATAAATAACAAAATATTCAATCACCTACTCTTCATGGATGATCTCAAACTCTTTGCCAAAGACGACAATGAGTTGAAGGGCCTCCTCAATATTGCAAAATACTTCAGTGACGACATAGGTATGAACTTCGGATTAGATAAATGTACTAAAGTAACATTCAAGAAAGGTAGAATTTTAGAAGCACCCTTAATAGATTTAGATTTTGTCACGAAGATTAGAGAATTGGGGCATGATGAAGCTTATAAGTACTTAGGAATTAGTGCAGGAGATGGCATACAACACTCTCAAATGAAAGAGAAGGTAAGAAAGGAGTACTACAGGCGTGTACGCCTGGTACTATATACCGAGCTAAACTCAAAAAACAGAATATCAGCCATAAACACCTTGGCTGTTCCTGTGGTGCAATATAGCTTTAATGTTCTTAACTAGATCATAGCTGAAATTAAGGCAATGGACGCCAAAACGAGAAAGCTCCTCACTTGCTACCGCATACATCATCCCAAAGCTGATATTGATCGCCTGTATGTGCCCAGATCCGAAGGAGGCAGAGGACTAGTTCAACTAGAACTATTCTACAAAACTACAACAATTGGCCTCCAAAGATACTTGGAAAATACAGAAGATTGGATGATGGTATGTGTTAAGGAACATGAAAGTAGTAAGTGTCTTTACTCTATAGTAAAGGAAGCCGACAAACAAATGGAGTTTCAAATGGGCGCAGAAATGCAAATACATCACTGTACACCGGTTGGAGCTGCAAAATACTTAAAAAAGAATGCAAAGACAATTGCGACCGACCAGATACAGAAACAATGGCAAGATAAACCGCTCTGACCGTACCAAACAAGCTGACGTAGACAAAAACCGTACCCATCAGTGGCTACGTAGTGCAGGGTTGAAAGCTGAAACTGAAGGTTTTATCCTTGCTGCACAGGACCAATGCTTGTTAACTAGGAATTATCAAGCACATATACTAAAATACTGTGTTAGCCCAAAATGCAGATTCTGTGATAAATATCCAGAAACCATTGATCATCTTGTATCAGGTTGCACGATATTGGCACCCACTGAATATAAAACCCGGCATGACAGAGTGGGCCAATATCTGCACTGGAAAATTTGCAACTCTTACGGGAAGGAAACTGAAAGAAACTGGTACGAACACCACCCTGACCCGGTTACGGAGATAGGACCTGTTACAATTCTATGGGATTACACAATACACACTGACAGAACAATCAAAGCCAACCGCCCAGACATTGTTATTAAAGACCACAAACAAAATAAGTGCCTCCTTATTGATATGGCAGTCCCTTCAGACTGCAATGTATCTTTGAAGATATTCGAAAAACTGTCAAAATACAAGGATCTTGAAATAGAAATCTCAAAAATGTGGCACATGGGAACATCAACAATCCCTGTTTTAGTTGGAGCCCTTGGACTGATTGGATAAGATTCCAGTAGGCTGATTGAAGGGATCCCTGGAAGTCCATGCCTCAAAGAGATACAAAAAATTGTTCTGACAAGTACAGCCCACACTTTACGAAGGGCTTTATCTATGTAATTATTATTATTATTTTTTTGCAGTGGAAAGTGTCATGATGCCATTTCTAACCTTAGGTCCCTGGGCGGGACCCGGAAAGAAATGTGTAAACGCCAGATATCAAAGAAAATAAAAGTAATAATAATAATAATAATAATAATAATAATTATAAGAAGAAGAAGAAGAAGAAGAAGAAGAAGAAGAAGAAGAAGAAGAAGAAGAAGAAGAAGAAGAAAATATAACAACAAAATACGAAATAGCAAAAAAGCAAAAAAAACATAAACCCAATTCTAAATTCTTGTAGAAATCGAACTAAACATTCATTAAAATGATTTAATCCTGATTTTCCGCTGACATGAAATGGAAAGAAGAGATTAAATCAATTGCTAGGTTTGCTGCTATGAAAGTGGCTTCCCTGTGTCGTGCTAGACAATCTTCCTCGTCAGAATCTAGCTTTCATATTTATAAGTATAGCAGTCACATTGAAGAGAATGAAAGTTGGATCCCTGACGAGCAGTATATTTCCCTTAATAAGACTTTCGATGATATGAGTCAGTAGACTTTAATTTCACTAATTAATTAAATAAAAAAAACAAGCACAGCTGCTGAAACACATCTAAAATAATGTCTATAACATATATATATATATATATATATATATATATATATATATATATATATAAAAGTGAACATAGAAGTCAACACTTAGAGGCTACAGTCTTTCATGATAAATGCAATCGTCAGGCCACGAGTGCTTTTATTTTTCTCGGCTATTTATATATATGGGTCAGTGGTGCATTGTGGGTAGTCTATTTTGGCGGATATTTTACCGGAAGTCGTTTATTTGTTTATTTAATATTTGTGTCAAATTATTTTGCTTGTTTTTAATTAATTTTATTTTTATTTTTTATCTTATATATATATATTTTTTTTGATCGGTGTTTTTATTAACGTAGTAAAAATTTGTTTATATAGCTTATTGTGGATAGTATATTATGCCGGTTATTTTACCGGAAGTCATTTATTTGTTTATTTATTTGGGTCAAATTATTTTGCTTGTTTTTATTTATTTTTATTTTTTATCTTATATATTTATTATTTTTATTTTGATCGGTGTTTTTATTAACGTATATATATATATATATATATATATATATATATATATATATATATATATATATATATATATATGAATTAAAAGAGACAAAAAGAAAAAAACTATAATTAGCCGACGCATATTGTCTCAGTCACTTTTTATTAATTTTGTCTTTTCTACACATAGAGTTCATATATATATATATATATATATATATATATATATATTATGAAATGGACAAAGTCCGACAATTATTTAAAGACATTTTTATGCTTAACATTCTTTTTATAGATACAAGTATTTATGTAAATGCTCTGTTTATAATAAAATCTATGAAAATTTCTCTGACATTTCAGGCCGGTAAATGTTGTTTAATACTGTTTATTATAAAACAGAGCATTTACTTAAAAACTTGTATCTATGAAAAGAATGTTAAACATAAAAATGCCTTTAAATATATATATATATATATATATATATATATATATATATATATACATACATACATACATACATAGATATGGGTGGCCTGATAATTGCGTTTAACATGAAACAGTCTGTCGCCTCTGAGTGTTGACTTCAATGTTCACTTTTATATATATATATATATATATATATATATATATATATATATATATATATATGTATATATATATATATATATATATATATATATATATATATATATATATATATATATATATATAATATAGATAAAACAACTGAAAAGTTGCAAATTAAAAGAAAAGAAATTGGGTGTATTTTTGTGAAAGTATTTATTTATATTTTTTTATATATTTGATATTTTAGACCGCCTCGGTCCTTCCTCAGAAATTAATTCTGAGGAAGTACCGAGGCGGTCTTTAATATCAAATATATAAAAACATATAAATAAATACTTTCAGAAAAAAACAGCCAATTTTTTTCTTTTAATTTGCAACTTTTCAGTTGTTTTATCCATATTATATACATATCAAGAAAGTATACGTGGCTTCTCATTATGCTATATATATATATATATATATATATATATATATATATATATATATATATATATATATATATATATATATAATGTAAACCTAATTAAACTAGGTGGGTAAAAAACCTGGATAGCACAATTTTCAAAGAAATTTACATCCGAGGAAAAATTTGAAAAAAAAAGAAAGTACCAGAAACCTCCGAAAAGGGCGAAAAAAATCGTCCAGTCCCTTTTAATGTGTGGTACAAAGAAGAAAAAAAAAACAGCGAGTAATAAGTTCAAACAAAGAGTGCTCAATGCCCTAAGCAGAGCAAATGTGAAATAAATAATGAGCCAGGTATCACATACCTAGGTTACACCATATGGAATCGTCTGTTCAACCATGATGATCCTATGTGGTCAAACCTTTGGATCTGTGTCGCATTTTTCGTCCTTTGTTAGAACTCTTCCCAGATATTTAAATTTTTGTACTCGTTTTATTTTTGTATCCCCGATTTGTAATCTGCATTTCAAATTGTTGAATTTAATGTGGACTTTTATATATATATATATATATATATATATATATATATATATATATATATATATATATAACATCTAAAGTTAAATGAAATTAATATGATAAGTTAGAATATGTACGACATTAAATGACCCATGTCCTTTGTACATACATAGGAAAATTTATATTACTAAATTTATAAAAAATAAAAGTTTACTGAATTAGTGAAATAATGTACCTATCTTTGCCGTCATTGTCATAAAGTTTACTTTAAAAAAAATATAACCTGGTATTATACTTACTTATACTCGATAAGAAAAAATAATTTTACATACTGTAAGTAATTCTAATACATTACTTGGTTTTAAATAGAAATATAGTATATAAAATATTAAAAATTAAATTTTTTTTAGAAATGTAGTTAAAACATATTCTAGCATAAACAGCCCCCCAAAATCTTTAAGTATACAAATAGAAAAAAATATCCTAAGAATTTTTGCCGTTAAAAATAAAATTTTTATAAAAAAAAAACAGACGACATACATTTAGCGGATGTCAGAATTTGTTGAAAAATACATCCCTACCCATCCCTAAACATAACCCCGCTTTCGAATGTAACTATTAACTGATACAATGAAAATTAAAAAAAAAAAAATTAAAAAAAATTGACACCCTACCACCCCTTGTCTAGATGAATGGATTTCTTGGTATCCTTGGAAACACTCAATTATGAATCTTTGTCGTGCCTTTATAACTGTGAATTTAAAAAATAACTTACTCCAAAATTCGCTTGACGAGGAAATGGAACTAATGTCTTTAATTTAATAACAAAATTAAATTCAAAGGCTTTAGCTTCCATTTTTGAAACATGGTTATCACTGTGTAGCGAAAAAATATTTTAAATCAATTAATTTATAATATATATATATATATATATATATATATATATATATATATATATATAGTGGCTTCAGAACGCTACCACTGACCTCGCTGGCGTACATACTCTCAACTTTTCAATCTCTCAATCCCTCACCCAGATAATCGATTTCCCCACGCGTTTTTTCTACAATCGTGACTGTAAGCCCTCACTCCTCGACCTGTGTTTTACCTCCATCCCTGAGTCTTGTAGTGCCACGCAGCTCTGCCCTATCGGTAACTCCGATCATGCTGTGGTGTCTGTTAGTATCTCCTTCAGCCCCACCCCCTGCAAAGAACCTCCTACCACCAGAACCACTTTCTGCTACCAACGGACTGACGGGGACTCGTTTCGGGACTTCCTCCGCGATGTCCCCTGGGATGCTGTATTTAAGCTCCCCACTCATGAGTGTGCTTCTGAGTTCTCTTCCTGGATCAAAGCCGGTATCGAAGCTTTCATCCCCTCCAGGAAATTCAAGGTCAAACCGCGCTCCACCCCCTGGTTCACAGCTGCTTGCTCAGCCGCCATTGCCCATAGGAACCAGTTCTTCCACCGTTTTCGTAGTGACATGTCCGACTCCAACAGACGTCTATTTACCTCTGCACGCAATGAGTGTAAGCGTACCCTCGACAAAGCCAAGGCACTATTTGCAGCTCGGATGAAGGAACATATCGCATCCCGCAAATTTGGCTCCAAGGACTATTGGCGCCTCTGCAAGAGCGTTCTGAATAGAAACAAACCCTCCATTCCTCCACTGTTCAATCAGTTTGAGGTCCTGACCACCTCTGCCGACAAGGCCGAATGCTTCGCTCGAAAGTTTTCTTCCAATTCTATGCTTGACTCCTCTGGGGTACCCTTGCCCGACTTCCCTCCCAGAACTGAGGCCCTACTGGACGGCTTGCACATAACCCCGTCGTCGGTACTGGGCATTATTTCTAACCTAGATCTCCACAAGGCTACCGGCGGCGACGGAATACCAGCCATTATCCTGAAGAAATGCGCACCTGAACTGGCACCTGCCCTCTCTAAATTGTACAACCGCTGCCTCAAGGACTCCTGTTTTCCTGACTGCTGGAAGTCCTCTACCATTGTTCCTGTCTTTAAGAACTCTGGCGACCCCTCCAACCCTTCTAATTACCGTCCTATCAGTCTCCTTCCCATCTTCGGCAAAGTCTTCGAGGCCATTATCAACACCGAAGTGATTACTCACCTGATATCCCACGATCTGCTCTCAGACAAGCAGTATGGTTTCCGCTTTGCCCGGTCTACTGCCGATGTGCTTACGGCCATCACTGAATTTGTCTACCAAGCTATCCATAGTAACGGCGAAGCCCGTGCCGTGGCCCTTGACATCTCCAAAGCATTCGATAGGGTTTGGCATGCCAGCCTCCTTCGCAAGCTCTGGGGTTATGGTATCACAGGTCGATTGTTTGACCTAATTCAATCGTTCCTATCAAACCGGGATTTGAAGGTTGTTCTCAGTGGATTCTTCTCCAACTCCTATCCCACTACCGCTGGTGTTCCTCAAGGCTCCATCCTTGGCCCTACTCTGTTCCTCATATTTATAAACGACCTTCCTGGCGCCATAGACTCCCAAGTCGGTATCTACGCTGACGACACTACTATTTACTCCTGCCTCAAGCACAAATCTACTGAGGCGGACAAAATTAACCTGGCAGCTCAAATTGAAAAAGACCTCCAATCGGTTGTGGACTGGGGCGAGAAATAGATGGTCAACTTTAACGCCTCTAAAACAAAACTGCTCTCCATTAACCACCACAAGGACCCATCCCTGCATCCCATCAGAATGTCTGAGGACCAACTTCTCGAGAGCTCCTCTCTGCGGCTGCTCGGTCTCACGCTGTCCGCTGATCTGAGATGGAACAAATACATCGAGTCAATTGCATCATCCACCGCAAGAAAAGTTGGTTCCCTGTGCCGAGCCAGGAAATTCTTCTCCCCGGAATCGATCCTCCAAGTCTATAAGTCTACCATTCGACCTTGCATGGAGTATTGCTGCCATTTATGGTCTGGGGCCCCTGCGTGTTGCCTCAGGGTTCTTGATAAGATCCATAGACGGATATGCAATGTGATTGGCCCTGATCTGTCATCTCGTCTGTAGTCGCTCTCTCACAGACGCTCTGTTGCATCGCTCTGCCTTTTCTACAAGTACTTCCACGGTAATTGCTCCGAGGAGTTGCTTTCGCTTGTCCCTAAGCCTCGTGAATTTAAGCGTCCTACGAGGCTGGCATCCCGTTCCCACCCCTTCACCGTTGAAACTGTTAGATGTAGACGTCTTTTCTACTCCAATAGCTTCATGTCTCGCACATCTCGCCTATGGAACTCACTTCCCTATTACTGTTTCCCTGACAAATACAATCTCCAACGGTTTAAGTGTAGCGTCAATCGTCATCTCCAATTGCCTTGATCTATCCACTTCCCTTCTCCACTTCCTGACATCTTTCATTCCTATCTGCTCTCGCTCTATATCTTCCATAACCCCCCTGCCTTGATCGACCCTCCGTCCTGCTCTTTCTCCACATCCCTTCCTTTACCACTCCTATCTGCTCTTCCTCCAACCCTTCTGTAACCCTATGCGTGATAGTGGCCACCGGCCTTGCTTGGGGTGATACGATTAAAAATATATATATATATATATATATATATATATATATATATATATATATATATATATATATATATATATGTATGTATATATATAGTCATCCACAGACAGACTTAAGATGTTTTGTGTTTTTGTTATTTTCCCCAAACCCTGTTCTGCCATCCATTTACACAAGCTCATTCTTCTTCCTGTATGTGCCGTGTTCCTTCAGGATATAGCCGACCATGGTCCTCCACATCTTCCTGTTCCTTGCAGCTCTTAAAATGTTTTGTCTTTTTGCTATTTCTCTCAAGCCCTGTTCTATTCCCCATTTACTAAAGCTCATCAAATATGTTACGCATGATTTCCTCTGTCCGTCTTTCCCTCAATCTGTCCTGTGAGTATCAGTTTTTCCAAGCTCTTCTTCCTCATTATTTGCACCAGAAATTTCTGCTGCTTCTTTCATTTTGTTTCCATTTTCTCTAAAACCTCATTTTTGCTCACATATTCGGTCAGAGGTATCCTCATTTTCTTTCTGTATTCTTCATCGTTGAGGAAATTGTCCAGCGGCCATACACGAGGACAGATATCACGTAGCAGTTCAATATTGTTTTCTTCGTTTCTAACGAAGTTTCACAGTCTTTTAATATTCTTCTTAGCTTTTGGAATGCCTCTTTGGCCATTCCAATACGTCTTCGGATCTCAGTGTCGTATTTTTCGTCCTCTGTTACAACACTTCCCGGATATTTAAATATTTGTACTCGTTTGATTTTAGTATCCCCGATTTGTAATCTGCATTTTGGGTTCAACCTTTTGCTGGAAACTATACATTCTAACTTCGCTTCATTCTGTAGCATTTTTAGTTTTCTTTCCGGGTCTGCTATTAACATTTTGTTCGAAATACAATAAAAAATAATGAATTATTTATCAGATAACGATTATACGAATACAAAGTGTATCACACACTTTCAAATACGGAAAATACAGAGCAATTTTAAACATAAAATTTCGTAGAAAAACTAATCTTTCCACTAATGCGGTTTCACAACTTTTGGTGTCTTCAGGCAGTAAGATCATGCGAAACAATAATAGCGTAAATTTTAGTCTACGAAATTGTATGTCATATATATATATATATATATATATATATATATATATATATAGTGAGAGAAAGAGAGAGAGAGAGGGTGGTGAGAAAGGTTAGAGGGCTTGTCATTGAGGTCGGTATGTGATGACAGATGTGTTAGGAGAGCGCTTCCTGTGAGGTAACCATGTGGATATTTATGAAAAAAGATCACAGAAGAAAATGTATTCATGCTCATATATATGAATTTCGTTTAAACCCAGGAGAGTCGATCGCAGAGTCAAAGATGCTTACAGGTCAGCACGACGGCGTCAAGTCGTAACACAGTCGCCTAAATGATTCTAAATCAGGAATACCTACAGACTGAGGGCCACAAAAACGAAGAGACGCAAAACCGAAAATAGAATGCCAACTTCTTTCGTATCAGACATTTTCTTTCACTCTGTTTATCATCATTGATAGAGAAGGCAGAATGAAAGGCTGCACAAGCCGTTAAAAATCATTCCCATAAATATCCAACTTGCCCAAGCCGTAATACCAAAAAGCTGTAATTCTCACTGACATTCTCATCATCTGGAAATATATATATATATATATATATATATATATATATATATATATATATATATAGTGCTGTTCGATAAAAGTGACTCACCTGATTTTTTTTTACTAAATGTTCTCTTCTCCGATGAAACGAAAGTTGAGCTAAATTCAAAGGATAAGCGATCTAAAATCCGAAGAAGAAGCTTTGAAAGCTCTTTGAATTTAGCAGTAAGTACTGTCAAAAATCCGTTCAGTATAATGTTCTGGGGATGCTTTTCTTTTCATGGAACTGGTTTCTTAAAACCTATTGAAAAGACCCTCAGGAGCGAGCATCACAAGAGAATTTTAGAGTCTTGTCTGCTCCCTTCTGCTGAAAGGGTGCAAATCGACCCCACCAATCTCATTTTTATGCAGGATAATGCTCCCTGACACAAATCAAAATTGATGAAGGAATACTTTGATGAGAAGCAGGTGACTCTTATGACATGGCCGCCCCAATCTCCTGACCTCAATCCCATAGAAAACTTATGGAGCATTATAAAGTACAGGCTCTCGAGAAAGCAGTTGAGCAACAAAGAGGATTTGATTGTGAATTTCATATCCGAATGGAATTCAATGCTTGGAGATGAGATTTGCCAGAACCTAATCAAGTCAATGCCAAAAAGGGTTGAAAAGGTTATTCAAAATAAAGGTGGACCCATAGATTATTAAATATTTCGAACTATATTACCTATTATAAATAAATGATACCTCTATTATTCTTTATTTAAAGCTGTTCGGTTATGTTTCTATTGATTACTAGTTGCAGGAAATAAGTGAGTCACTTTTTTTGCACAGCGTTTTCCCCTAAATCTCATTTATATCCAAAATTATAATTATCAATAGAATACCTTAGGGTGAGTAAACTTTTTACTATGTTGTCGGGAAGGGGTCTTTATATTAGTAAGATTAAAATTAGTTTGATCCCAAAAACAATAGGCGAAAACATTTTTAAGTAAAAAAATCAAGTGAGTCACTTTTATCGAAAAGCACTGTATATATACATATATATATATATATATATATATATATATATATATATATATATATATATATATATATGAAAAATGCTGCCTAAATATATACAATTAAAATTACATGCTCCAGCAGCCCACTAAACTATCAACACTTGGAATTATAAATGTACCCTTGTGAAAAGGCAAATTGAAATAGCCCCCAAAAAATTGAACAACCTTAACAGCGACAAAGAGGAATGTCATTGTTATCTTTGATAATGGCTTATGTAAGCCGAAAGCTTGGATAGGATTAAAAAATATGTATCAGTATGATGATTTTCTTTCTTCGTTTAATGATAATGTTATTAAGATTATCAGACGATATGAGAAGAATCTACATGAAAAAATAGACAACACTTGTCTATATTATTTAATGAAACCCGCATCAATGAAAAAATGCTGCCTAAATACACACACACACACACAATATATATATATATATATATATATATATATATGTTTAACCATATTATTAAATATAACAGACAATGAATTTCTATTATGTCTGCTCATGAGCCGTTCTAATATTCAAATGTTTGCTTTAATTTCGGGTGGAAATAAAGACAAAATTTGTCCAGCATTTGGATATTTTTTTTATTTAATTGATCCTATACTTTCGGCTCCCATGAGCCATCCTCAGAGTGGTTATATATGAACATGAAACAAAGATATCCATCGTCAGAGATGGTATTTCGTTATTTTGACAATTGGTATGCGTCCACAATGGTTGCGGAATAACGAACATTACATTGCATCTCGACATTGGTTCTGTTGTAATACTTCGGTCTATCGCGTGGTATGACGTCATAGAACCGCATCTGAAACTTAAACGATCTGCGTCTGCTATTCCGCGACCGTTGTCTGGGGAAAAAAGAACATACATAACATTCTACATGAATTAAGTCCAGAAAAGAAGAAAATTATAATAACGTAAGAAAAATTAACTAATCTTAACTGGAGTACCCTGTTAGTCGCTTGTATTGAAATTTACACACACACACACACACACAGACACACGCACACACACACACACACATATATATATATATATACCGGGTGCAGCAACAAAATTGTCCAAATGGTGTAACACCAAAATTGTCCAATTGTGAAATTGTTTTAGAAATGATTAAAGATATCTTACCGGAATTCTCCGAGTATTTATAACACCGTTGAACTCTATTTCGAGCAATTAGAATTAGCTTGAAATGATGATCCCTCTTCCTGTTATGACCTCCTCATCCAGTTTCCCTATCTACGGCTCCATCTTTTTTTAAACGTATTCACCGTTCTCTTGATGGTTCTTGAATGAACTTTGAAGGTGGAAGCCAGAGTATGAACGTTGATACCATTACTTTAGGCCTGAATGATCTTTTTCCTCTCACCATTGCTCATTTGGGAAGACATTTTGGGGCTGTGACAAAACGATTTTAACCTGTTCTCTTTCTATCTGAATGACTCAAAGGATTTTTCAGTGATTTTTACGACAAATGGTGTCAAGATGGCTAAATGTCTAATCTGAAAATCCGGCAAAAAGAAACTCCATTAGTTTGGTGTTTTCTACATATTAAACATTTTGTGGGATGGACAATTACGAACAATTATCGCACGTTATTACACGATGTAGACAAATTTGTTTTATATATATTAGGACATTTTTATGTTTAACATTCGTTTTATGGATACAAATATTTAAGTAAATGTACTGTTTTATAATAAACAGTATAAATAACATTTACCGGCCTGAAAATTTCTTAGACATTCAGGCCGGTAAATGTTATTTAATACTGTTTTTTATAAAGCAGAGCATTTACTTAAATACTTGTATCTATAAAAAGAATGTTAAACATAAAAAAGTCTTTAAATAATTGTCGGACTTTGTCCATTTCATAATGTGTGACGTCATTTGTTTATATTTGATACGCCATGAGTAGATATGAATGTACGCGAGAGATTCATGGAAGATTGAAGTTTATAAACAGTAAATTCGACCTTGCCAACCGAACGATCTTCTGTGACCGAATCGGTTAAAAAGCATGTCAGGCTATATGACAGTTCCGAACCTGTATCCTATACGGAACCGTCATATAGCCTGACGTGTCTTTTAACCGATTCGGCCACAGAGGAGGACGAATAATTCTATGAAAATTTCTCGGATATTCAGGCCGGTAAATGTTGTTAAATACTGTTTATTATAAACAGAGCATTTACTTAAATATTTGTATCTATAAAAAGAATGTTTAACATAAAAATGTCTTAAAATAATTGTCGGTCCATTTCATAATGTGTGTGTATATATATATATATATATATATATATATATATATATATATATATATATATATATATATATATATATGCGCAGTACTTAGTGGAAAGCACTCAATATCAGTGGTAGAGCTAACTTATTTAGTTGTGTGGATATGAGTTAGTGACCCTGGGTTTCACGCTTTTGCGATCATCAGACAAACTGGTTTATTTTTTAAAAAATTGAATCTATTTATGTTTCAGTATCTGTCTATATTTCTGAGATGAGGTATTATGTACACTATTTACATTATTCGGACAACTGTTCTCATCTTTGTCGCTGTTCTTATTACAACGTTTCGGCCGTTGTACGCTCCGGCTTTCTTCGGGTGATTGGAATGTCGAACTGAAACCTTTATTTCACTCAATGGGGTAGATGGTTCTAGTTCCAGGTGCCATGTCTAATGGATGTCAGTCATCTCTTGTTAATTCCCCTCTCCAATTTCTCCACCGCCTTAACCAGGTATTGAACTCACACTCTTTAAGGATAAAGGCTTTGGTTAGATCCAGGACATGACCGCTAATTGGCGCTTGTAATGGTAAAGGAGGAGTCTAGGGAACCGACCATTTTTCTAGCATCTTTAGCGATGGGTCGTATGTACGAGTTCCACTTGAGGTCTGGGTTGAGTTTAAATCCCAATAGGCGCTTAACCCTTTCAAGTCCACATTCGCATAATTGATGTATACAGTAAAAAATATTATTGAATGTAATATTATAAATATAGCAGTGAGACATTATGTTATCTTTATCCCAGATCAATGCGTTTTGGGGACAATTATATCCCGCAGGATGTGTTGAAAACATCTCTGGGACACATTATGTCCCAGGGGACTCGAAAGGGTTCAAGCAAACATTGAATCTACGCATAAAACGCGGCATCATCTGCCAATCTCTGACAGCAGTAATCCCTTTTCAGCCTGATCTGGTGCTTGTAATGGTAAAGGATAGCAGAAGGAGTCTAGGGAACCGACCATTTTTCCAGCATCATTAGCGATGGGTCGTATGTACGAGTTCCACTTGAGGTCTGGGTTGAGTTTAAATCCCAATAGGTGCTTAGCTTAACCCTTTCAAGTCCACATTCGCATAATTGATGTATACAGTAAAAAATGTTATTCGTTTCAGTAGACATATTTAAATGACTTAGAAAAATAATATTATTGAATGTATTAATATAAATATAGCAATGGGACACCATGTCTGCTTTATCCCATGTCAATGGGTTTTGGGGACAATTATGTCCTGCAGGACATGTTGAAAACATCTGCGGGACACATATGTCCCAGGAGACTCTCTGAGGCTTAAGGCCTATGCAGCCCTTCAAAGTTATTTTTATAATTCCTGCACGGTGGAGTAATGGATAGGAGAGCCGAGTTCAAATTCCAGTTGAATCCATTACATTCACTTACGTGCTAATACCCTTGGGAAAGGAATTAATCCTCTTCTTCTCCACCAGCTATGCGTAAATAGCAGGATAGACCAGGCCTTGGATTGCAAATAAGAAGTGGTTCCCATGTGATATTGAAAGTGGCCAATAAAGCGCTCGTTCGCAAGAAAATTGTGTTTATAAAGCCTTGACCAGAGCGCCTTGTTATGTAGTCGTGGATTACCTCATTGATATCAAATATTACCTCATTAATTTTATAGTTAGTTTAACCCCCAATGGATGCCTAATATTTGTGGCCTCATGTAAGTCTATGATAAGTTTGAATGCCCCGTCATATAACAATGGTCAATAACTGAGTTTTACTAAACATTACGTATATGGTGAGTGCAATCCCCATTAGGTGCACTCCACTGGTGGCATTGTTTCATATTAATCTAAATTCTGAAAATAACTTGTAATTGTGAATTAGCTACTTATTAGGTTGGTTAAAAAATAATGTCGTTTTCTCACATATGTTAGAACGTCAAAAAACGACATTATTTTTGCACCAACCTAATACTAATTGCGCCATGCTAATCTGACATTGTTGGGTACTTTTTAAAAAATGTCATTTCCCTTCTCCATAGGCAATCATGGGTCTCCGCTTTTCTTTAACCCTTTCAAGTCCACATTCACTAAACTGATGTATACAGCAAGAAATATTATTATTCGTTTTAGTAGACATATCTAAATGACTTTGACTTAGATAAATAATATTATTGAATGTAGTATTATAAATATAGCAGTGGGACACTATGTTATCTTTATCCAAGATCAATGCGTTTTGGGGACGATTATGTCCGATGGGAGGTGTTGAAAACATCTGTGGCCCACATACGCCCCAGGGGACACGAAAGGATTAAACGGACATGACACGTGGAAGAAGAAAATCACGAGATATATTTTCAGACCCCCATTAACCTAGGGAGGCTATTTTCTGTTAATATTAAGTAGATGGATACTTTCCGGACGATTAAAGATTTTTTGGATTTTACGTGAGGAAATCTTTTATTAGAAATGTTGGCGAATCTTTCATTTTCGGAATTACACTAAAGTATCTGTGTGTACGTAACACACACCATACAGGAGGGAGAGGCCATGCAGCTTCCATAGCAAGAATCGGAGTAAGTAAGGCCCCCAGGAATGTCAATACAGACTGTGGCAATAAGATTATGGATGGCACATATGCCTTTACCCAGTCAGTCCATTTAACCCTTTAAAGTCCACATTCACATTATTGGTGTATACAGCAAGAAATATCATTATTCGTTTCAGTGGACATATCTAAATGATTTTGACTTAGAAAAATAATATTATTGAATGTATTAATATAGATATATAATAAGGGGACACTGTCCGCTTTTCGGGACGATTATGTCCCACAGGACCTTAGGGAGGCTATTTTCTGTGAATATTAAGTAGATGGATACTTTCCGGACGATAAAAGATTTTTCAGAGTTTACGTGAGGAAATCATTTATTAGAAATGTTGGTGAAACTTTCAATTTGGGAATCACACTAAAGTATCAGTGTGTACGTAACACACACACCATACATACGCATTTGGTTGTGTGCGGGTGAGTGGGGACAGAAATGTGTGAAAGACACGAATCAAAATTTCCATTCGTTGTGGGGGTAGGGCTACATTTGTATTTTGCTACTTTGTCGAAATTAATAAATATTTACTCTCTGCATAAATGGCAGAATTTCTTATATATATATATATATATATATATATATATATATATATATATATAAACACGTGTAATTAAATATATTGACAAATACGGGGAGGGAAACATACGTAGGAAAATATAGTTAGAATATAAATAGACACACATACACATAGGTGTGCACACATACACAAACACACACACATGGACACAGATCACACACACGAACATACTGATACGTTTCGAAAAAAATTCCTAGTATACATAAACACACATACACATACACACACACACACACACACACATATATATACAGGGTGTCCATAAATTTCGTGTGCACTTTAAAAAATTTATAACTTTATTTGTATTTGCGATAGAAATAATCTGTAAAAAAACGTTGTAAAGTTTAATGTACCTAGTTTTAAGTATAGCTAAAATAACTAATGTGATTTCAGGTTTAATGTAAATCAGTCGGCAAATGTTTTCCGTGAACTGCAAAATCGTATTACCCTTTGTATTGCTAATGATGGAGGACATGTGGAAACTTAAATAAAATTTCAATAAAACCTTAAAAAATATAGATTTACTTCTTTCTAATCCTTTTTACAAATTATTTCTATCGCAAATACAAATAAAGTTATAATTTTTTTTAAAGTGCACACGAACTTTATGGACACCCTGTCTATATATATATATGGACTCGTGGCTAGAGACTTCCTGATGTTATCGGACTGGAAGGATCGATCCCAGCATGCTGCACGTTGGAAAGTGCCTGAAAACCATACCACGAGCTGACGCAAGCCTTGTGAGTGAAAATGGGAGCCATCAATAGCTGTTTGAGCACGAAGTCACAAGTCATCATGGCCGAGGGCTTTTGCGTGCTGGCCTTGTTCACATAGTGGATCAAGCTCGATAACACGTTCAATCCCATAAACTGTGACTACTGTCTGCTCAGCATAGTTGCAGTATAAACCACAGAGCAGGCGTCTGCAATAGGGATTGGCTAGCCGCCCTAGTAGACGGGTATCCTCGAATACGAGTGGCCAGCTATTATTAAGTATATATATATATATATATATATATATATATATATATATATGTGTGTGTGTGTGTGTGTTTGTGTGTGTGTGTGTGTGTGTGTGTGTTTGTGTGGCGGGGAGACATCACGTGATATAAAACCCCGCGTCGACGAGCACAAGAGAGATCTGCGTTTAGACAAACGATCAAACTCTTTCGTATTACATAGAATCGATGCTGGACATAACTGTGGTTTCACTAATGCCCCTTTAATCTAAAAAAAATCTTAATAATAATATTATTACCAACTATAAACACACGCCTAAAACATTACATTACATCACTATCTTTCTTTGAATTAATTCTTAAGGAATCTAACTTATATCTATTTAATCCAAAGAGTACTTGCTTAAAAAGATCAGTCCTAGATTAGAGTAGAATGCAACCCCGCTGTGCCAGCTGATCACATATAGGTGAAGACGTTAAGACTCCTCTTACTCGACAGACACACATAAATAATTACGAATATACATTTGCACCCGGTGCCCGCTTAAATATACAAGAATCTTTACAAGCTTACATACATATAGAATTATCTACGATTTTAATGCACGTGATACATAACTGACCAATGAGAATCGGCCCAAACAAAATATCAAAGTTTCGGTCTGTTTCCTCTCAATCTCTGACGATGCTTTAATAAGTTAAAACATGTTAATTTCACTCTAGCGGTGATGTCACTAGTAAGTATGAAGTTACAGGGAGGGGAAGGAAAGAGAAGACTGAGAATAGGGAGGATTGATGAAAGTGAAAAAGATGAACGGGATTCAAGAAGATAGAAGATTGCTATTGAGGTTGCATTTACCTTTTTGAAGATTGTAGTTATCAGGGAAGCAAGTAATTGAAAGAGAGTTCCACAGGTGGTAAGTCCGGGAAAAGAAACTGTTGGAGTGGTTGCATTTAGATATTTCAACAGTAAAAGGGGAGACCTAGATGCTAATCTTAATAATACGCTTAAATCCATGCAGTCGGGCACCAGGAAAATAAATTGTCAGAGCAGTTGCCATGAAAATATTTGTAGAAAAGACAGAGGGAAGTGTGTGTGTATGTGTGTGTGTGTGCGTGTGTGTGGCGGAAATGTCGTAAATATCGCTAGAGATCATTTTCGCAACATTGTATACTAGGATAAATATACGAAAGATGTGAGTAATTAATAAAGTGTGAGAATTGCAATTTTGCTTGTGTAACAAACGATCGAACAAATACCGTGATCAAAGGTTCACTGAAAGACTAGTTAGCGAACAAAAATTGATCATATTTATCATGAAATAGTAGGCCCCGGATGGATCTAAAATTGAGATTTATTAATCTCAAGATTATTGGCCAATATATATTTTCCCAAGTTTTAAATATTCCTTTTAAGGAAGAGAAATATGCATATGCGTCACTGACAGTCTGTGTGTGAAACTGTGCATCTTTATTTAATTAATTATTTAATCTATATTTCATTATACGGACACGCACGCACGCGCACACACATACACACACACATATATATATATTACTGACATGATCTCACACACACAAACACACACACACACATATATATATTTACTGACTTGATTTCACACACACAAACACACACACAAATATATATATATATATAACGTAAATCATTCAAACGAAAAACAAATACTGAAGCTAATTATATGGCATTTGTTTAAGTATTTGTTTTTCATTTGAATGATTTACGTTACATAAATTGAATACGCACTACATAATTGATATATATATATATATATATATATATATATATATATATATATATATTGCATATGCGTCACTGACAGTCTGTGTTAAACTGTATCTTCGCTATTTAAGATGAATATGTTGCTAATTATTTAATCTATGCTTCATTATACGGATACACACATACACACACACACACACACACACACACATATATATATATATATATATATATATATATATATATATATGTATATATGTATGTTTGTGTGTGTTTGTGTGTCTTTATGTAGAAGCAGTAAATTTTATGACTCTTTCATGTTTATGAAGATGTTTGTATGCGTCCTTGTGTGAATGTTTATCCAAAATATCTTTCTCTGTTTACTTTCTGATAATATTTTGGGGTGGAAAGTGTTATTGTATTCCTCTATGACCGAATAACTTTTTATAACTCGTGTTCTTTTGACGGCCAATAAGTCTCTCTTGTGGAATTCGCTTCAGGGCTTTGCACGTCAACAAGATTTATACGTTACAAATTTTGACTGTCAATAATTTAACTGCACTTAGCAGCGTCCTGATTCGAATAAAACCAGACAGAATCCAAATTTCCGAAGACCCTCCACCCCCGCCTCCACTTCATCTAGTCTCCTTTTCCTTTCGGTCTTTGAAAATTCAGGGCCGACTGTCTTTTAACTACTCAGCACAATAAACAAACACACACGGACACGTCTAAAGAAATGTGTACACACCATTACTGCAATAAATAATACATTTCATATATTATTTAAATTTAGTCGACATCCTCATTTGAATGAGTCGATAAACGTTCCTTTTAATCGAGTGTCAAGTGCCAGGGAAAAAAAAAAAAAAAAAATTCGTAAGATTTCCTGTCTCACTCCATAAATGATTCTAGTCATGTGAGAAAGCTGATGGATTCTTCTGCGATTAATTTCCCCCCCACCTTTTTTTTCCTCTCGTTTTATTTGTTATTGATAACGTTGAATGCGCTGGACGTTAAATCGACTCTCGATCGGCCTTCAATCGTGCGTACAGTTTTAAAAAACCTATGCTCGACCTGTTCCCCATAAGACTGAACAAGCATTTCGAGCGTCTCAGTAACAGATTTGCAGAACTGTCATGCAAAAATTTTTTACAGTCACCTTGTTCGAAATAGTCCGCCATCGTAAAGATCGCAAAACCGTTCCTACAAAACCGTTCTAATAAAAACGTTCCAAAAAAACCCGTTAA
The DNA here is from genome assembly GCA_964036315.1 of Acanthosepion esculentum. NCBI lineage: Eukaryota > Metazoa > Mollusca > Cephalopoda > Sepiida > Sepiidae > Acanthosepion > Acanthosepion esculentum. Next base: position 129,056,492 of record OZ038483.1, read on the forward strand.
AAATTTCTGTGTATAACTGAACTCAAGTATATAGTACACTGTTTACTGTTTGACTGACTCAAGGCTAGGTTCAAATAAAAGTACATGTATATATGTCCATCGTCATATTCGGAATCATTATTATTGAGGAGACAATTATTTATATTTTTAATTATGTTTTGTTTTATCTTTATTTTTTTAGTTTAATTCTTTTCTTTTTAAAATTATTTTTTTATTATTCTTACTTTAAAAAATATTATAAGTCATTTTTAATATTGCGATAATATGTGTCTGAAATTAAATAAATTACGAATAGATATAATTTTTATTATATTTACTTATAATTTTTTTATATGAACTGTTATCTTTAAGCTAGGTCTCATAAATTGAGAGTTGAAACTTCTAAATGTAACCGTAAGTTCTATGCTAACAGGTTCTTTTTCTCGCACTTCTCGCTTGTGGAACTCTTTTCCGGTTTTTTGCTTTCCAGTCAAATTTGAAATTTCATAGCGATGTCAATTGTTAGCTTTTGTCTAATTTCTGTTCTTTATTTTTCCTCTCTCCTTAATAATGTTTCATTTCCGACACTTTCACACTCAAAAACCCTTACGTCTTCGTGGATATATCGCCTTGTTTGGGGTATGAGAAAAAAATGACATAATCGAACAATTTCACATAAGATTATATCACGTAATAACGTATTTGAGAATAGATAGACAGATAGATAGCGAATTATAGACTCAGATAGATAGATAGATAGATAGACAGATAGAAAACGAATTGACTCAGATAGATAGATAGATAGATAGATAGATAGATAGATAGATAGATAGATTATGAAGAGTCGGATATATATATATATATATATATATAGAGAGAGATAGATAGATTATGAACAGTCGGATATATATATATATATAGAGAGAGAGATAGATAGATAGATAGATTATGAACAGTCGGATATATATATATATATATATATATATATAGATAGATAGATAGATAGATAGATAACTAACACACTGAAATAGATGAATTATGAACAGTCCGAGATAGATAGATAATTAATAGATTTAGATAGATAGATAGATAGATAGATAGATGTTCATCAGACAAACTGCTATTCATTTTATTGTTGACTTTAGATATAGGGCACTGGGGGCTTATGAAAAGTCCGGGAAAGCGAAAATAATTGTTTTCTAAGTTTTTTGCTTAGGGCCATTGTTTTATATAATCTACACGTCTGACCTTGATTTATGACCATGTTGATGTCAGATCTTATTTCTATTAAATTAATTGCTAAAATATTACTTAATTAATAAATTAGATAAAATTGAATTTCTTCGGTTCTAACGTCTGGCATTTTAAATCGGGTTTATTCGAATTTGGTTATTGTTTATTAGGTTTTAGTCTTTGAGTTGAATTCTGGTAGTATAAGTGACATGTAAACTGTGTAAAACCAGTTTCCTTTTTATTCCACTTACCAGAAGCCGTTTGTAGCAGTTAGAAAACTGTAACATACAAAATGAAACGGACAAAAGCAGATAAGTACCGCAGAAAAATATAGGACTTGATATTGACATGAAAGGAAACCTAAAAGAATTAGATTTCCTCTATTCCACGTTTAACCTCAACAAATATCTCGCATATAAAGAAACAACTGACGACCAGCCATTTTACATATACACAGCTGTTAACCACCTGGCAACAGCAATCAAACATGTCGCGCAATCAATTCTTCTCATTCTTCTGAATTTTTCTAATGACTCTCTCTTTAACGATGCGAAAAAAGATTATAAAACATCCCTAAAAGGATAGTGCCTTTTCGGAAAATCTGACATACACACGAACAAAACAGTAAACAGAAAAAAGTCATATATCCAACGCACAACGAAAAACAAACGTAGGGAAATTATTGAACTCATCCACAAACACTTCCTGCAATTAGACACTCTCCGCAATATATTCAGCAGAAGGACATTAAAAATCAGCTAAAGATGCTATGAGAATATAACACAGATAATAGCAAAGCAGGGTAGAAAAATAAACCAAATAAATCATCGATGCAATCAAATCATTTGTAACTGCAAAGAAAAGCATTTAAATGGTAATTACTTGCAAATATAACAAGTTACTATAAAAACAGCAGATAGCGAAAGAAAAATAATGATAAGAGTAACTAAATAAACTGTGAAACACCTAAAACCCTTTTAACAATAAATACGCGAACAGTACAACACTCTTTAAATATATATAGGAACTTGAAAAACCAATACCTCCAAAATCTTAAGATTAGGTTATAGATATTAATATTAAACTTTTATAACTGTCATTTTTCATTTTCTGATAATGGACACGTCCATGGAACTCAGAGTTCCCCCAAACTTTAGGGAACAAATTTTGGCTGCGTTCTTTTACATCGAGGACTGTTCTATTACTACCAGTACTCACTATATATATATATATATATATATATATATATATATATATATATATATATATATATATATATATGTAAGGAAGAGGTTATAGCAGTTCCAACGAGAGAAAAGAAGAGAGAAACCGCAAACGTTTTTGGTTGTAATGTTGATTTAAAAAAAAATATTATGCTTTATTTTCCATAATTTTCCTACACGAGTTTTGGGTCTCGCGACTGTCATCAGGCAAAGGGTGGAGATTTCTACATATTATTAAAAAATAATTAATTTTTTCTTTGTTTTTCGATATTATATATTCTCGATATGAGACATTCTCTTTTTTGTGTTAGTGATCCAAACGTCTTTCTTGAACAGTTCAAGAAAGACGTTTAGATCATTCCCCTCTTTTTAATATATATATATATATATATATATATATATATATATATATATAAACATATATATATATATATATATATATATATATATATATATATATATATATATATATATATATATATATATATATATATAATTATTTTCTAAATCAATTTCTAAAAATAGGTATAATCAGAGAGCTGTTACATAAATGGATTTTGCTGAATTTAAGCGAAAATGCCTTTGGAAGTTGCAAAATAACTTAATAAAGAGATAAACGAATCGATGATTTACAACAACGTCCACAGTGTTTCAATATTTTAAAATCAAATTGAAAAGCAACCTTGAGTTCCTGTAACATAACTGGAGCAACAACAAGAAAAAAAATTAAGGCAGAGAACATTGCATTCTTTCATTGAAATGGATGGATATACGAGGTCTGTCGGGAAAGCATTGAACCTCTTAATATAAATGGAATCTGAGCCTGCCTAGGGAAACAGGAGTTTTCTCCACTTCAGATTATGGCTAGGAGGATCTCGCACGCATATCACAGCGTTTTTTTTCTCTCAGTTTTAATAAGAATCTGCAAAGTTCGTTTTAGAGATGGCTATCAGTTGCGTTTTTCATCTCACGCAAAAAAAAGAAGCTTTATTTAGTTATTGTAATCTCATTTACAGAGACAATTTTAACTTTGGAAACTATAAACCCCCGCACAAACGCACACAAATAATATCTATCTATCTATCTATCTATCTATCTATCTATATTGAGAGAGATAGAGATAGAGAGACAGAGAGAGAGACAGAGAGAGAGAGGGTGGGAGAAAGAAAGAAACAGTGTCAGAGAGAAATCGGTCGATAGAGAT
>OZ038483.1:129070130-129102630 GCA_964036315.1 Acanthosepion esculentum
GAATTTTTAATTTAAGATTCACACGATTTTTCGAACTGTTTATGGTGTCAATTTGTTGAAGATGATTGGCTGGCTGGAGAACAAAATACGGGAAAAAAACCCGGGGAGGTAGTAAAGAAAAAATAAGTGATGGTCAGAGAGGGGAGAGATACGAAAGGACAGGAGATTGCATAGTTACAAGAAGTTGCCTTGATCTATCCACTTCCCTTCTCCACATCCTTTCACCTTTCATTCCTATCTGCTCTCGCTCCAAATCTTCTGTAACCCCCTTGCCTTGATCGATCCACTATCTTTCTCCACATCCTCTCCTTTACCACTCCTATCTGCTCTTTCCCCAAACCTTCTGTAACCCCTTGCGTGCTAGTGGCTTCCAGCCTTGCTTGGGGTGATAAGCTTAAAAAAGAAAAGAAAAAGTAAGGTGGGATATGATATCGTGGAGGTAGGGTGGGCGGGGAGAGAAGGAGAATCTCCCCCCTCTATGCCCGCCCACTACACTACTACCTTTACTTTTAAATTTAAAAATTCGCGGGTGAAAATGATCATTCACTAATGGTATCTTAATTCCAATGATATATCTATAGTTCATGCCACATCGACTGAAAAAACTACTACAACAAAAGAATTCTCCAATTACCATATTAGTAAAAAAAAAACGCATGCTCTTAAATTTTCAAAAAAATTAGCGTTCCGACCGCACGCTCCAAAATTTCTTACCGTTAACAATAACACATTTCTAAAAAAACATATTTCGATTCACATCTAATCTTTAGTGCCCCGTTATTACCTGGATGTGTAAAAAAACAAATCAATTTCCATACCTCACGATGTCTGTATGAACAGATGAAAGTACTAGCAAAAAAAGATCTTATACAACTGGAATTTAATAAAAACAGGGATGATAACATTCTAGAGGTTCGTGGGTTAATGTAATTTTAATAAATTTGTTTGCGAAGATGTATTCTCGCCATTTATCTCATTAACTTCACTAATCTGCTTTTTGTATGAATGATTCATGTAATATATATATATATATATATATACATATATAAAACCTCTCTACATTGTAGATGTAATTGTAGAAACAAAAAAGCCTGCCCCCTCCAGGGAAAATGTCAACAGGAGTGAGTGGTGTACCAAGTTAAAATATATAAGGACATAAATAACTATAACAACGATATAAACCCTAAAGTATACATAGGGGCTACTCAAAATGTGTTTAAAAAACGATATTACAACCATATGAGTAGCTTTAATAATGAAAAAGCCAAACATCGTACTACGCTTTCTACCTATATATGGAAATTTAGACGTGACAATAACAAAGATCCCATCCTGAAATGGGAAATATTAAAAAGATGTTCTAAATATAGAGCAGGTTATAAATTTTGTCAACTATGTTTAGAGGAAAAATAGTTATAGCTCTATATAGGGAACCCGATCATTTATTAAATTCTAAAACGGAAATTCTAAACAAATGTCGACAGAGAAAGTTGTTAGATTAGGTCTCCTCTCCCCGGTAATAATAATAAAAAATAATAAAAAAAAATTATTTTACTTCGATTGAATAAATTGTTGCTACCCCTATTTGTCCGTGTTTTTTTTAAACCCTCCCCCCTCTTTCGGCAATTTTTAGAATAAATGATTTCCCCAACCCTTACCGTTGTTTGTTGTTTGTTTTTTTGTTTTTTGACTATAAGTTTCCTTTCTTTCTTACCTTGTTAGACGGCCTTCCCTGAGGATCCGTTTAGGTGGAGAAACCGTGGTAGGTTTGTCTGGCTCTCTAGGTCTAACTATATATATATATATATATATATATATATATATATATATATATATATATGTATATATATATTATTGTGTAGCGATTTTGATATGGATTTGTTGTGATATCCTAAAATAATATATATATATATATATATATATATATATGAATATATGAAGAAATATAGTTTTAAAATGTGCTATATTTATGGGATAAAGTGCTCAATCTCAGAGATAGAGCGTGTGTAAATATAAAAGTGAACATAGAAGTCAACATTTAGAGGCGACAGGCTGTTTCATGCTAAATGCAATCGTCATGCCTGACGATTTCATCTAGCATGAAACAGACTGTCGCCTCTAAGTGTTGACTTCTATGTTCACTTTTATATTTTTATATATATATGTATATATATTATTTTAGGATATTACATCGAAAACATATCAAAATCGCTACACAATTGCAAACGTGTTTCGATGCGTATCAAATGCATCTCATCAGGCCATTGGACAATCACACACAATCGCCTGATGAAATGCATAGATTCTCATCGAAACACGACTACATTTTTGTAATGATTTTGACATGTTTTCTATGTAATATCCTAAAATAAATAAATATATATATATATATATATATATATATATATATATATATATATATATATATATATATATATATATATATATATGTATATATATATATATATATATATATATATATATATAATTTATTTTAGGATCATATATGTAATATCCTAAAATAAATAATATATATATATATATATATATATATATATATTATTTATTTTAGGATATTACATATATATATATATATATATATATATATATATATATATATATATATATTATTTTTATTGGTTTCAATAAATGCAGGGATATTGGATAGATAGATAGTAAAGAGAGAAGTGATAGAGAAAGCAGAGGAAGAGAGCGAGAGAGATTTAGATACGTAGGTGTCCTTTCTGTCTGTACGCTAAGTGAGGACCAGACGTCTACGTGATTGTGTGCGCAATTTAAGTCGGTTTCAGCGCGCATTCGATGTCTGAGAAAATATCGCATTGTCACTTATCACGTTCAGTTTCGTCCTGCGTTTTAAAAATTTGCCACAATTTTTTAACGCTCTTTAGTTTAGGACATATGAAAAAAAAAAAATGTTTTTCTTTTTTTAAAAAAAGTTCTGTGCCTTATTTGTCCAAATCTGTTTACGTCGGAAGACTTTGAAAAAGGCAAAACAAAATGAACTTTCATCACGACGTTTTTTTTTCCTTTTCTCAAGTGGCATTTATTTATTTTACTGAATCCCGATGTGTTTGCCCTCCATACGCACGCATATATATATATATATATATATATATATATATATATATATATATATATATATATATATATATAAAAGTGAACATAGAAGTCAACACTTAGAGGTCTGTTTCAAGTTGCCTGACGATTGCATCTAGCATGAAGCAGACTGTCGCCTCTAAGTGTTGACTTCTATGTTCACTTTTATATTTACATACGCTCTATCTCTGATATTGAGCACTTTATCCCATAAATATAGCACACTTTAAGACTATATTTCTTCATCTATATATATATATATATATATATATATATATATATATATATATATATATATATATATATATATATATATATATATACCCAAGTTTAGGATTGGTATATACGGAGTGAGATCCAATAACCAACAATTAATATTCTTTAAAGAATGCTCAATACAGAGTAGAGCAGATATAATTATTTATTTGAATATTACAACATAAATATGTTATAAAATCACGACAAAAGTAGCCATTTTGTTTCAACACATCTAGTGTCTTTTCAAGTGACGATGTAGAATATAGAATAAATGGTTTTAAAAGTTTCAAATTAATCAACGATCCTTAGCCAGGAGTAAACGCTGTTACATAAGCTAGAGTGACCAATCAAAATACAAGTATAGGATGATTCGAAAAATTTGATACTAAGCAAGGTTATCATATATATTAAAAGATTTATAAAATTTGAAATTAAAATTAAAAGTAAAAAATTAAAATTACCTATTTAGAAATCTAAATCAAATCTCTATTAAGTTTTAAATTGTAGAATTACCAAGGAGAAAAAATGTAAAAATATAAAATTAAAATAAAAGATATATATGCTATTTAATTTGTATTTTCATTGAAATTATGTTGAAAGGGATGTTCAGAATATATATATTAAGGAAAATGACACTAATAATAAATCATGTAACTGCAGGAATCCCAATAATTGTCCACTAAATAATATGTATATATATGTATGTTTAAATATGTATATGTATGTGTATATGTGTATGTATATGGGTGTACATTTATATGTATGTGTGGGTATTTATATGTGTACGCTCGACTGTTTGTGTATTGTATATCTGGATGTGTCGATATGGGTATTTATATATGATTAGATATTTATGTATATATGTTTGTGTGTCATTGTATGTGTATTTGTATGTATGCTTTAGTGTCTTGGAGTGTATCATAGATACAAACTAAAATCTACTTTTGTTGATAAGGAACCTTTAATTGCTTACAGACTGTTGTTCTTTTCTTAAATTATGATAAACTTTTAATATATTTTATCATAATGTTGTTGGAATATTATTAGAATATAAGTTGGTCTATGTATACTTATTTCTTTTTCCTTTTTTATGCATGTGTCTACATGTTTATGTATATATGTATATGTGTTTGTATATGTATGTGTGTATGCGTATATATATATATATATATATATATATGTATGTATGTACGTATATATATTTGTGAATATGTATGTTTGTATGTGTGTATGTATGTATGTGTATGTATATGTATGTGTGTAGATATATATGTGTGTATATATATGTATGTATGTGTGTATATCTAGTTGTAGTTGCGTATGTATGTGTGTATATATATGTACAAGCGGATGTGTATATGCATTTTTATATTCATATCGTTTTAATTTACGTTTGTTTAATTTTTCATGTATATACTTGTATTTGTAAATGTCTATGTATATATTTAGTTTATATGCATATATGTATACGTGCTTATGTATGTAAATCTAGATGTGTATGTGTATGTATGTATGTGTGTGCTTGTATATAGTTGCATCTTTATATATATTTCTTCACTTGCTTTATTTACTTTTCTGCGTCGACGTATGGGTCAATATATTTATATGTGCTTATCTATGTGTATGTTTATGTGTGTATGTCTGTATATGCGTACCTATTATGCATATATGTGTGTATGCGGGTGCATGTATTGATTTATATGCGGATGTGTGAGTGTACAATTATATGTGGAGGTGGTTATTTACTTTTGTCTGTAATGTGTGGAAAACTATATGTTTTTAAAAATGTATATATATATATATATATATGTATATGTATATATATATATTTTTATGTATGTGTGTATATTTTTATATATATTTATTTGTTTAAATTTTATCTATGTATATTTGACCGGTTTAGTTATATTTCAAGTTAAAATTCGTTTAATAACATATAAAGCCACGAATAGCTTTGACATCTGACCGTCTAGATCATATTGAATGTAGATGTATTTTCCTGTGTGTATTGATGTGTATATGTAAGTAAAGTGCATTTGCCTATGTGTGGTTTGATTTTTTATATGTGTGTTTATATATCTAAATACGTCTGAGCGCTTAACATGCGTGCGTTCGAATAATTTCGCGTGAGAGGCGACTAACATGTTGAAATGAAACTAAAATGTATACATTTATGTCTGGGATTCTGAACATCCCTTTCAACATAATTTCAATGAAAATACAAATTAAATAGCATATATATCTTTTATTTTAATTTTATATTTTTACATTTTTTCTCCTTGGTAATTCTACAATTTAAAACTTAATAGAGATTTGATTTAAATTTCTAAATAGGTAATTTTAATTTTTTACTTTTAATTTTAATTTCAAATTTTATAAATCTTTTAATATATATGATAACCTTGCTTAGTTGTCAAATTTTTCGAATCATCCTATACTTGTATTTTGATTGGTCACTCTAGCTTATGTAACAGCGTTTACTCCTGGCTAAGGATCGTTGATTAATTTGAAACTTTTAAAACCATTTATTCTATATTCTACATCGTCACTTGAAAAGACACTAGAAGTGTTGAAACAAAATGGCTACTTTTGTCGTGATTTTATAACATATTTATGTTGTAATATTCAAATAAATAATTATATATATATATATATATATATATATATATATATATATATATATATATATATATATATATATATATATATATATATATATATATATATATATATATATATATATAGCCAAAAGGTTAGACCGTTTACATTCTAACTCTGAGACTCGAGTTCAGATCTCACCTCAGGGGATTTGTCAATGAGTTTTACGTTTTGATAATATCGACCTGGGGAAACAATCCCAGCGTGTGGCACCTTTGGGAAGGGCCGGAAAAATCACTCCACGAGTCGACCGAATCGTTGTGAGTGGATATGACTAGACGAACCTGTTCTGAAGCCGCTGATGGCTGTGCAAGTAGGAAGTCATAAGTCATCTAGGGTATGAGAAGACCGGCCTGATGTGCGTACTTACAGAAACTTTCGTAACTAAGTCCGCTCGGCAACGTTGCTGTATTGACCATAGGTGGATACTGTGGCTGCTGAACAAACACAAATGTACTTGCATTATTTACACATCGTCCATAGGTGTAGACTGTTCTAGTTCCACGTGCCATACCTCTTGCGGATGTCTCAGTTATTTCCTTTTAACTCAACTCTCCAAGTTTTTTGGTTCACCACTGCTGTAGCCTGGTATTGAACTCACAACTCTTTGTGTCTAGTCACTGGATCTAACCGACGTCTTTATCCACTGGGCCATGTTTTATTCTTGTCATAATTTCTTGCGGAATTTCGCGATGGCATGTTTATAGGAATTCACCTCCAAATTTCTCAGCACATAGGACTTTTTTTTGTTCTTCTGTAAAAGGCATTGTATTTAGCGCTCTGGTTCTGTTAACTTCTCAGGTTTCTAAATCTGAAATATAAAAGGAAAAAAAAACAAAAAAATCAGCAGACGTGAATAAAAAAAAATTATGCTGAGTTGAGTTAAAGGGAAATAACTGATACTGAGACAACCAGAAGAGGCATGGCACGTGGAACTAGAGCAATATACCCCCGGAGGTCGATATACCCAAAATTGTAGAGACATCTAGAAATGATCAGAAAAATGTCTGGAAAAAGAAACAATAAAAATGAAACAATAAAAATATGAAGTTAAATTGAAATCAGTTTCTCAGTTTTATTTCAAATATTTCTCTGGCGCAAACGGGAAAAATACCACGTGTGTGTGTGTGTGTGTGTGTGTGTGTGTGTGTGTGTGTGTGTGTGTTGTTTAAATATCAAATAGATATCGAACAGTATGCAAATAAGGCGTATTCATTCCAAAGCCGTCAGCCAATCAATGAGAAGAATGCAAGAAACTCCAAAGCAGGTTGTCAATACAAAACCCTTTACTTTCGCCCGGTGTATTTGTCATCGATAATTAGCATTGCTAAAAGCAATGGAAGATAGAGAGAGAATCGAATAAACAAAGGTTGATTTCGTTCGGTTTAATTTTTTTCTGGGAAGGGAATTATTTTTCGGAATTGTTTTATTGCCCAATAAATTTCTGTGTCATTAATCACACCCCCGCATATAGGATTGCATGTGGTCTCTGTATGTATATATGTGTATATATATATGTAAGTATTTGTGAGTTCGTATATGTAATATGTGTGAATATATATATAAAATATAGTAATATAAATATGTATACAGGTATAGGTATATATCGGAATAGATCTGTTATATATATATATATATATATATATATATATATATATATATATATATATATATATATATATATATATATAATTGAACATAGAAGTCAACACTTAGAGGAGACAGTCTGTTTCATGCTAGATGCAATCGTCAGGCCACCGATTGGCCTGACGATTGCATCTAGCATGAAATAGACTGTCGCCTCGAAGTGTTGACATCTATGTTCACTTTTATATTTACACACGCTCTATCTCTGATATTGAGCACTTTATCCTATAAATATAGCACATTTTAAGACTATATTTCTTCATATATATATATATATATATATATATATATATATATATATATATATATATATATATATATATATATAAAGTATTCTAAGGGAAAGACTTAAAGTTCTTTTATTAACGTTTTATCTTATTTTCTCTTTTAATATTGTCTAATTAGAATTGTGAAATTGAAATTTTTTTATCATCTGGAGTAATTTCATTTTAAACTGATAATTTAATTTAAATTTAAATATGTTACTCTTTAACTATCAATATTGATAGTAAAATGTTAAAATTAGAAATATTTGATTTGATATTTCAACACTTAAGTCATCACCTAACGTTAAACATTGACTATGAAATTTAATGAAAAATTTAAATAGATATAAATATGTGTAAATATTTGAAAATATATGTGTAAGTATTGATATATGAATATACATAGGTACCTGTGTATATCGATACATGTGTATGTGCCTGTGTGTGTAATTGCACATGTAAATGAACGTATGTATATGTGAGATTTACATAAGTGTATGTGTAGTATATATATATATATATATATATATATATATATATATATATATTGTCATCCACAGACAGACTGTTTCGCTGTATCACAGCTCATCAGTGTGGCTAGACGTCCGGTTGCCTCTGGCTAGAATCGAAAAGCGGCTGAATTCGCGTCAGTCGGAAATTTTATCCTGAAGCCGTTGGCGCACAGCAGAGAAGAAGGTGAAAAACAAAATCTTTAATATTGTTTTCAAATATTACTCCATCTTAATTTAAAACCTAAACTTTAAGTAAAAAAGCTGACGCATCTAAAAATAGTCACAAATTACATTCATGAATTAGATTCAAACTGATAGAGATGTTACCTTAACAATCATTTACAATATTGATAGATTATTACCAGTAAACTGTTATATTTTAAATAAATTTTGTAATGTACTTTCTATGAATGTGTTTTTAAATATACTATTTAATTCATATTAAATCCCTAAATTATTTGTAAAAGAGTTAAATATTTAAATTGCTAGCAAACATCAAATTAATTTCTTCGTGGATTTTTTAAACATTTAAATTACTATCAAACATTAAAATCTGTTTTTTACATAAATTGCTAAAATTTACCCCTCCTCCTCTTCCTTCGTAAAACCTAATTACAGCTTCTTTCTCTTTACTTCCCCTTCTTTCTTTCTTATTTCTTTTTTTCTCTCTTCTCCCCCTTCTCTTTCAATATATCACTTCCGTTAAGTTAACCGATTAAATAGGTCAATGTCTGGTCCCTCCTTCCCTAATACTAAGTATGATAGATAGAAATATTAAAATAAACCATCTCTAAACTCGATCATGTCTCTCACACCACTCCTCACTACCCTCTCGTTAAATTACATAAACTTAATACTACCCGTCAAAAGTGTAAATGTTCATTTCATTTTTCGTTTTAACCTTTTGGAAGTGATGTCTGATAATCCAGCATCCTTTAAAAGGGCTATGGTGAAATAAATTATTACATGGAGCCTTAAAGTGATCTGTTTTCTTTAAATTATATATATATATATATATATATATATATATATATATATATATATATATATATATATATATAATTTTTTTTTAACAAAATAAATGAATTTATTCACACAAAGCAAGTTCAGTTGACCATTGATGACAATGCCAGAACAAAGTAACTATAAACAATTTTTTTCTATCCTCTGCCAGCCGCAATGATGGAGAAAGCATTACCTCGAACCGTCGCCAGGGAGACACACTGCAAGAGCCACTCCCTTTCGCGAGGCTCATCCCTTATCCGAAAATTATAACATAAAACTGTTATAAAATCACTACAAAAATAGCCATTTTGTTTCAACATCTCTGGTGTCTTATCAAGTGATGATGTTGAATGCAGAATAAAGGGTTTTAAAAGGTTCCAATCATTCAAACTCCCCTCGCTAAGGGGAAACGTTGTTACATAAGTTGGAATGACCAATCAAAATAGAAGTATACGGGAAGTCAAAAAACTTGACCACGAACTAAGGTTATGATAATTATTTAATACTTTAATGTTGGGGTTAGACTAAAATAGAATTTATTCTAACTAATAAATAATCAATTATACGATAAAATTTGAAATTAAAAGTTACCCATTTTAAAATTTTAATTTAATCTCTATTAAGTTTAAAATTATAAAATAATTGAGGAAAAAAGAAAAAAATACATATGTTATTCTATTTCTTTTGTTTTTATTGAAATTAAATTGGAATAAACGTTAAGATCATATATATATATATATATATATATATATATATATATATGTGTGTGTGTGTGTGTGTGTGTGTGTGTGTGTGTGTGTGTGTGTGTGTGTATAAATAAAAAGAAAGAACAGTAAGATATAAAATCCGGTCTTCTTATAGATATTTTTTTTACGCAATAGGGCTCAATGTAAATTTACAGAGCATTAATATTATAAAATAACTGATTTAAAATATATTTTTTTCGCTACATATAAGTAGAGAATATATATATATATATATATATATATATATATATATATATATATATATCCCTAATCTCACCTTTCCTAAAAGAATTACTACTTTTCTAAGCCAACATACACAACAACAAATATACTGGAAAATAAAAAGAAAATGGTTAAATCCAGCCTTTGAAGATGTCCAAGCATAAACATTCATCTCACAACATAACTATCTAATCACAATCGAAACAATATCTATATAAAATTAAAATAAAATTATAGAAAAATAATCGCTCACTTTGCCTTTTACCAGACTTTGAAAGATGACACCTTATGTCATCCATACGCTTTTACTGACCTTTCAACTTCATGACGAACATTCATGAACCTTCTGAAATTCATAAGCCTTGACATACTCGCCTCTGCATATAAACACGTGCAGCAAAATAAAACCTACATTGACTTTTTATTCATATATATATATATATATATATATATATATATATATATATATATATATATATATAATATTAGTGGTAAATATACACATACATATGCAATCATATATCAAAAATATAAATATATATACACACATACATACACATACATATATGTATAAAAATAATTCCAAGAGGATAGAATCCAGGTAGAACTCAAATTCCAGGACAGAGTAAGGATATAATAAAAAGGCTTAAACACTAATATTCCATGGTCATAATTTATTCCATTGGAATCGAAAATAACATCCAATCCATCAGACCATTTTCTTTTTTTGAATTTGTAGGTCTGATGAATTGGATCGTATTTATGATTCCAATGAAATACATTATGACCATGGAATATTAGTGTTTAATTCTTTTTATTATATATATATATATATATATATATATATATATATATATATATATATATATATATATATATATATATATTACAATGAATCATTCATATATATATATATTATTTATGTGTGAAAATATACTGAAAAATAGGAAAGGACCTTTAGGTTAATAATCCGAAGTTCTTTAGTAGTTTTGTTTTTATTTAAAAAAAAAACAGTGCTCGATACACATGTCGAGCCTATATTATAATTATTTTTTAAAAATATGATTCCATCGCTACACAAGAGTTCTCATGTTTCAAAAACAGAAGCTAAAAATTTCAATTCAATTATAGAAATTAAATTTAATTAAAGTAACTACTTCTATTTCATCCTCAAGCGAATTTTAGAATTTAATTATTATTTATTTATATATTCACACATCTATACATTTTTTTTTGTTGCACCGGTAAACCCTTTCTGTTGGAATATTTTTCCGGATATTTTGATCTTGGCCGGATAGGTTTACCCTCTCTATGGTGAGTTTGCTTGGCTTACCATCTTGTGCTTACCTGGGAGTATAAGAGTTCCTATTTTCACAAACTACACCCACCGACTGCCTAATGATTGCGTGGAAGTGGATGAAACTAATAGTCGCGGTCGGTCACTGCCTGCTTGAAATTTGGCTGAAAATATATTAAAGCGCTAACATTTTTATGGCATTGCGCAGTTTCTTTTTCCAGTGTGCAATCTTACGACAACTCTTTTGGGAAGTGCTTATTCTTAATTCTAATTCTAAATGCTCTGACGTGGGTGACTTTAGTGACCTGGTATTGTCAATCACTTTTTGCTTGAAGCTGTAGGTTCCTTTACCATCGTGTCATTGTTCCTTATTACATTGAGCACTTTTTTTGCCGCGTTGCTAAAGCATTTTTGGTGAAATTTTATTTTTTTGCAGCTATTTTGATCTTGGCCGGATAGGTTTACCCTCCCCATGGTGAGTTTGGCTGGCTTACCCCCTCTAGATCCATAGTTAGATTTGCTCTGCTTAGTATATTGAGCACTTTGTTTAGTTATTTTTATTTTACTCGTGTCGGAGTTTTTTTTTCTTTGGGCTCTGAGCTTGGATTCTGGTCGATTGTTTTCACCTCAGTTTCATGGTCTTAGTTCTTTCTTTTTTATTCCTCATTTTCCCTTGGGTACTGGTTTGTTCATTTACAAGCCAATACACCTAAGGTTTTTCCGGGCGAGTATATTTACTTATATTTATAACATTATATATATATATATATATATATATATATATGTGTGTGTGGGTGTGTGTGTGTGTGTATATTTTATCTATAATTGTGTATTTTGATAGCAATCCCTTTTTTGTACAAGTTTCGTTAAAGACTTCTGATAGGGCACTGCTGTTAACCTTTTTTATTTTGTTTTTCTTGTGTTCATACAAGTGTTTACTTTTCTGGACACAAAATGTGTAAAAACTGTCCAAAATTTCTGCATATCCGCTTTCGGCTATTCTTTTAGCCATTATCAAACACGATTTTAATTTTTTTAAATTTGCAACTGAATATGTGTGTGTGTATTTTTTATGTATATATATATATATTAAATTATAGGAATGTCTTATTTCCAAAATAACATTTCCAGCAAGATATGGCCGTATTCATAGTTAATATTACTGAGTGCTGGCTTTTTAATTTTTTGTGTTAGTACTTACATTATTTTTAGTCTTTTTAACGTTTGGAATGAGGCTATTATACTTATATTTTCTATTAGTATGTTGTGCATGAAGTTCGGTAGGTTTCCGTGTGTGTTTAAATGTGTCCTAATAAAGCTATGGTCAGATAGGTGAGACGTGAGTCGTCTAGATAGGCATGTAGACAGATATAATTATTTATGAGTTTGGTTTGATTAGGAACATAGTTATTTAAGGGGCATATGAACTCATAAATAATATTTGTTTTCTGTAATTTAGATTTTGAAGGTGTATGGACAGTTTTGGTCAGTTTCTCTCTCTCTCTCTCTCTCTCTCTCTCTCTCTCTCTCTATATATATATATATATATATATATATATATATATATATCGAGAGATAGATAGATAGAGAGAATGAAGAGAGAGACTTTCGCCACTCGGGAGTAACTATGAGTCTCTTAAGGTAGGATTAACTAATGACTTTCTTATGGAGACCGTGTGCCCCCCTTAGGAGACGATTAGTGCTAAGCCCCCTCCCATAGGGCCCCGCCGGTAACAGCCTTCTGGCTGGTTAATGTTGGAGTTTTTGGGTACCCTGATATACTAGTGAGCCAACCAAAATGAGCTGACTCATTTTATAGTTCACCAATAGAAGAATAATCAATCAGAAGCTCAAAATATCCAATACGACGTGTATAAAGGCGGCAATATTTTTCCAGAATATGCACAGCCAGCCTTTGATATCGAAGACTGAAGAATTACGGAATAGCTGCTGCTGGTATTGGCGATATAGTCAGATTCAGTAGAGTGTCTAAGTCGTGAGTGTTAATCTTTAACGTTGTTTCATTGAACAGATTACGTACTGCGCTGGATTCTATATTCATATTATCGTTATATATAACGATAAAAAAATACTACGTTACTTAAAAATCGAAAACCGAAAAGAGTAAATAAAAATATACAGTATAATAAATAAATAATAAAAAACAAGTAAAATAAATTAATCTAAATTCATACAAATAAATAAATAAACAAACTAACAAACCGATGTCGATAAATTAACCGTTAGAAAAAACAAATAAAGATAATCAATAAAAATAAATACATGAAGTAATAAATAACTTAAAAACTGCTCCCGCCAAAATAATATTTAGAATAAACTACAACAATCAACCCCAAAATTGAATAAATAGCTTTAATTAACTTCCCAAACCAAAACAAAACTATTAAATAAGCGATATAAACAAATTTTTACTACGTTAATAAAAACACGGATTAAAATAAAAAAATAAAAAAATAGGATAAAAAATAAAAATTAAAAATAAAAATAAATAATGACAAGCAAAATAATTTAACCCAAATAAATAAATAAATAAACAAATAAACAACTTCCGGTAAAATAACCGTCAAAATAAACTACCCACAATGCACAACTGACCTGTATATATAAATATCCAAGAAAAATAACAGTACTCGTGGCCTGACGATTGCGTCCAACATGAAACAGGCTGTCGCCTCTAAGTGTTGACTTCAATGTTCACTTTTATATTTACACACGCTCTATCTCTGATATTGAGCACTTTATCCCATAAATATAGCACACCTTAAGACTATATTTCTTCACACACACACACACACACACACACACACACACACACACACACACACACACACACATATATATATATATATATATATATATATATATATATATATAGAGAGAGAGAGAGAGAGAGGGAGAGAGGTGTAGCAATCCGTTGGTTTTAAGTATAGCTAAAATAACTAATGTGATTTCAGGCATTAATGTAAATCAGTTGGCAAATGTTTTCCGTGAACTGCAAAATCGTATTACACAGCCACACACATTTTGAAAAACAACCATATCGGAAATCGAACTTGCTGAAGTAAAATATTTAGCAAAATCAATGGATAATATATTGCTGGCTGTTATTAAGAATAAGCATCACTTTATATT
This sequence comes from Acanthosepion esculentum, assembly GCA_964036315.1. NCBI lineage: Eukaryota > Metazoa > Mollusca > Cephalopoda > Sepiida > Sepiidae > Acanthosepion > Acanthosepion esculentum. The sequence continues at coordinate 129,085,012 of OZ038483.1, forward strand.
AAGATTTAAATTCTTCAATGTTATATATATATATATATATATATATATATATATATATATATATATATATATATATGTATGTATGTATGTATGTATGTATGTATGTATTATAATGAATATTGACTGAAATTGGAATTAGGATTTCCGATTTCTAATTCCGAGTCGCCATCCATTACACCAGTCGCATACCCAAGCTTACAGACATGATATACCCAAGCAGTCACCGATCATAGTAATGACCAGGCAATTCCTCCAGAATTACGATAGTTTAATATAATTAGAAAATATATTGAAAGGATCACACATAAAAAAACAAAAAACAAACTTTTAACATGAGTGAAAAATGAACAAAATAAGCCTTCATATTTTTCCAGGACTGAGTAAGAATATAATAAAAAGGCTTAAACACTAATATTCCATGGTCATAATTTATTCCATTGGAGTCGTAAATACGATTCAATTCATCAGACCATTTTTTCTTTTTTGAATTTGTAGGTCTGATGAATTGGATCGTATTTACGATTCCAATGGAATACATTATGCCAATGGAATATTAGTGTTTAAGTCTTTTTATTATATACACACACAGACACACACAGACACACAGACACACACACACACACACACACACACACACACACACACACACACACATATATATATATATATATATATATATATATATATATATATATATATATATATATATTATTTATGTGTGAAAATATACAGAAAAATAGGAAAGAACCTTTAGGTTAATAATCCGAAGTTCTTTAGTAGTTTTGTTTTTATTTAAAAAAAAAAAAACACTGCTCGAACCTTTATTATAATTATTTTTGAAGAATATGATTCCATCGCTACATAAGAGTTCTCATGTTTCAAAAACTGAAGCTAAAAATTTCAATTCAATTATAGAAATTAAATTTAGTTAAAGTAACTAGTTCTATTTCATCCTCAAGCGAAATTTAGACTTTATTTATTATAATAAGCCTTCATTTTTTTACGGGAATGACGTTACCGTATTTGACCGCATATAAGACGCACTGGTGTAATAGACGCACCCCAATATCAGCAGGGCAAATCAAGAAAAAAGTTAAACAAGCCATGATTACAATTAAACGAAAAAATAATAGGAAAAAGAATATGAGCCTATAAAAACTTTACTATATCCTTTATATGATCTGTACAACCTGCGTCTTGTAAACGTTTTAGTGGAATAATTAGGATATAAAAATTCTGATTGTATTTATACCAATGCAACCGGAAGTTATTGCAAGAAAAATATTAATGAAACAAATATATTTTACAAATATATAATTTGAATTTATTGCATATAATTTTAGTGAAACAAAGTACTAATATTAAACGTGATAATGATAATATATATAATGAATATTATCAATGATAGCACTTTTAATCTGCATAATAGGCTTTTAATTATTGACAATAGGTATATGAAAGTTACTCTAAAGTCTAAGGACTTGCCAGGTAGCCACTTTCGGCCGACTATCACGAATTTTAAAACTGCATATGGCATATAAGATGCGGGAGAATTTTAAAAGATACTTTTAAGTGCGTCTTATATGCCGTCAAATACGGTAATTTGTTTTTACGGCTTATCAATCTTTTGCTGGTTATTCTAAAGCCAGTAAATTGTTTTAGCTTGTTAAAATGTTTTGGAGATAATAATGATTTTCTAATACAAGTCTTACTAATTAACCCATAGCTGGAGGGGAAGGGGTAGATTTATACTTTTGCTAAGGTTTTTTTACATGTAAGTGAATATAACGAACCTGACTGCAATTGAAACTCAGCTCTCCGATTCGCAATTCCAAGCCATTATCTATTACACCACCCGCACATCCGAGCTTACAGCATTTAGTATTTCGAAGCGGTCACCGATCTGGATACTGACCAGGTTCGACATTGTTTGGCTTCAGTGATCGCACGGGAACCGGTTTTTCAACGTGATACGGTCGTAAGCAAAATTAGTATTAATATACCATTCAACTGGTCATAAAGTAGCGGATCACTTCTCAATTGTTATTAAGTAGTAAACTGATCACTCCAAAGTTATTGCATGTTAATATAATTGGAAAAAATATATATTAAAGACTCACAGATGAAAACCGAAAGAACTAAAAAAAGTGTGGCCGTTCGTTTTTGAAGATGTCAGTAAAGTTGTCTAAATAAAATAGGTTTCCATTCTTCTTCTTCTTCTTCTTCTTCTTCTTCTTCTTCTTCTCCTCCTCTGTGCCATGTTTCTTCAGGATGTAGGCGATCATGGCTCTCCACAATTTCCTATAGGGAATCTATTTTTTGTCCAGATGTTGACATTGCCAAGGTCTGCAAACCGATTTAGAAAAGTGCTGTCTACTTGATGTTTCTCAGATTCCAAAGTGAAAAAGATGAAAATGATGAAGAAGAAAACAAAGAGCAAGAAGAAGAAAATGGAGAAGAAGAACGGGAAGAAGAAGAAGAAGAAGAGAAGAAGAAGAAGAAGAAGAAGAAGAAGAAGAAGAAGAAGAAGAAGAAGAAGAAGAAGAAGAAGAAGAAGAAGGGAAAGAAGAAGAAGAACGGGAAGAAGAAGAAAAAGACGAAGAAAAAGGTGCAGAAGAAGAAGAAGAAGAAGAAGAAGAAGAAGAAGAAGAAGAAGAAGAAGAAGAAGAAGAACGGGAAGAAGAAGAAGAAGAAAAAGACGAAGAAAAAGGTGCAGAAGAAGAAGAAGAAGAAGAAGAAGAAGAAGAAGAAGAAGAAGAAGAAGAAGAAGAACGGGAAGAAGAAGAAGAAGAAGAAGAAGAAGAAGAAGAAGAAGAAGAAGAAGAAGAAGAAGAAGAAGAAGAAGAAGAAGAAGAAGAATAGGGCAGAAGAATAAGAATAATAATAATAAGATGATGATGATGATGCTGCTGCTGATGATGATTGTGGTAGTGGACGAAGAATAAGAAAAATAAAAATTTACCCTTTACTTTGCAGACAAAAATTATTAAATCTCATGAGATATAACAGTTGATGAAACAGGTATGACAAACAGATACGTATAACTAACGAAATGTCTGCAAAGAAACTCGATATGCTAAAGGGAAACACACAGGTACACACACATACAGAAAGACGAACTTAGCACGCATAAAACTACGCTAACATACACAGAAAAGACACACCCACCCGCCCATACACAACAAAAGAGAGAGGGGAGGAAAAAGTACAATAAAAAATGTTTAAAATTTACAGGAAATGCGTTTTATTTATTAATTCATCGATTTTGCAAAGCCGGTTAATATATTTAGACTTGGCGCGGTGGCAAGCAATCTGACCTCTTGATAAATTATTTGGTGAAAGCCATCTATTTTCCATTACTTTTAATCATAAACTGTCGAAGAAGAAGTAGAGAGAAGCCTATTCCCATATTGGCAAAAAACAATCTGTTGAAAAATCCCTATTAAGAAGAAATAAATATGAAGGAGAAATAACTCACTGTAAATTTTTATACGAGGATTTCTGTCATAGTGATTTGCGTTTGTTTTCGAAAAAACACTCACTAGAGGTCGCTTCTCTTTTTTTTCAAACGCATTTACGCTAGTGCGGGTTTCCGTGTATATCATTGCAAATTGGTTGAAATGAACTCTTGTTTGCAAATGCGTACTGAAACTCATTTACATTTCATATATATATATATATATATATATATATATATATATATATATATATATATATGTGATAAAGAAAGAATTTATACAGAGAATTAAATAGCAGTGTTAATTTGATTAATGGCGAAATCACTTCACTAACTGAACTTAATTAACTTACTATCAATTTCTAGAATAATAAGATCCGTATATTCGAGTTGTTGCCAGTTGAAGTCACATGTCAAATACTTTCGACAATTTCAAATTGTCACCTTCAGGGCGCAATTTACTTTTATATACGCAAGCGAAGCGATTTCCCCATTAATCACATTAACATTTCTATATAATTCTTTGCATAAATTGTTTCTTTAAGATATGTGGCCTAGTCAGAATCCTGACCGTAACCCAATTGAAAACCTTTGGGCAATAATAGACAAGCGAGCCCGTAATATAAAGTTAACGCAGAAGAGGAGCTTTTTTGCGAATTAAAGAAATGCTGGAGAAATTTGGCAAAGAACATTGACTTACTAAAGAATTTAGTCTATAGCATCCCACGAAGAATTAAAGCCATTATTAACACAAAAGGTTACACAATAAAATACCAAATCATTTTTTGACTTGTATAATATACAGCTATACATCTGTATTAATAAACGAATTCTATTATTCACTTGTCTTGGTAAAAATACAAAAATCGACTTTCTATGGGTGCGTACATATTTTTGCCTCGTAATATATATATATATATATATATATATATATATATATATATATATATATATATATATATATATATATATATTTATACTCAGACTACTGTCCTAATCTTTCCTGTTGTTATTACAACGTGTTTCGGTGACTGTAACCCCTGGACTTTATCAGGTATTTGTCGACCCAGATAACGTTAAGTGGATCCCGAACTGAACCGTTTATATTTATATATAAATATTATATATAAATATTATATTTATATTATATATATTAAATAATAAAGAAGAAACTTATACAAAGAATTAATTAGCAATGTTAATGAGATTAATGGCGACATCACTTCGCTAACAACACTTAATAAAACATTAACTTACTATCAATTCCTTGAATAAGATCTTTATATTCGAGGTGTTTTGTATTTGAGCAGTTCTCAGATGGAACTGACAAGCCTATTACTTTCGACAATTTCAAATTGTCATCTTGGGGACGCAATTTTTTTCACATACAGGCAAAACACTAAAACAAAATATGTATTTGGAAAACAAAGATGAAATTGTCGAAAGTACTTGGCTCGCCAATTCCATCAGACAACAACTCAAATATAAGGATCGTATTATTTAAGGAATTGATAGTAACTTAATGTTTCATCATGTCTTGTTACTGAAGTAATTTCGGCATTTATGATAAAAGTGCATATTCTAATATATACATGCATATATACATACATATATATATATATATATATATATATATATATATATATATTGGAAAATATACATAGTACCCTACATTAAGTACCCAACTCACATAAATAAAAACATCTATGTTTGACACTAAGGAAAGTTTTTCACGCATTTTAAGCCTTGAGAAGTATCGATATTATACATACATACATACATATATATATATATATATATATATATATATATATATATATATATATATATATATATATATATATATATAAGCAGCACACACACACACACACACACACACACACACACACACATATATATATATATATATCGACGAGCCAAGTGCATTCGAAATTTCAAATTGTCATCTTCAATAAATTCAATTGTCAATAAATAGCATATTTTTAAAAATATCTTTTGTCCTGCACTACACATATTTTGCCTTAGTGTTTTGCCTATATATGGCAGAATGGCGTCGCGAATATGACAATCTGAGATTTCCGAAATTACTTGGCTCTTCAATTCCAATATAAGGAACGTATTATTCAAGCATATGATAGTAAATTAATGTCTTTTTAAATCTCGTTAGCAAAATGATTTCGCTATTAATCTCATTAACATTGCTAATTAATTCTTTGTATAAATTACTTTTTTATGATATATATAAGCTGCACACTCATATATATATATATATATATATATATATATATATATATATATATTTGTGTATTTAGGCAGCAATCCTTCTTTCAAGCACATTTCATTAAAAACGACTGACAAGGTGCTATTATTTAGTTTTTTATATAATTTCTCGTGCAATCTAATAAAGGTTTTCTTTTCAGAGGATAAATTATACAAAAATTGTCCGAATGTTCTTTTCCGAGCGCTTTCGGCTATACTTTTAGCCATTATCAAGGATTATATTTCAACTGTTAGAATTAGAAATAGTTTGTGTGTGTTTTATAAAGTGATTCATTTTTTTGTTTCAAAACACGGTCAAGATATTATGTCCATGTTCAAAGTTAATATTATTAAGGGTTGGTTTGTTTAATTTTATAAGTAAGGCTTCCATTATTTTTAGCCTTTTTTTGCAAGTGGATGATGCTATTATATTAGTGTTTTCGACAAGTATATTCCGAATATATATATATATATATAGAGAGAGAGAGAGATATAATTACGTAATTCATCGAGGCTAGAAGAGACCTTAACAGAATGCAGAAAGCACTGGACGGCCGTTTCGTACTATATTTGGGACTCATCAGCAGTGCGCATCCACTACCGAGAATTGAAACCCGGACAGTTACATTATCTGGCAAACGTCTTACTAACTGTACCAACAGGCCTCGGTGACGAAGTTGTAGCGAATTAGATTCCGTGGTGGAACTCTTCTGAGTTTCTCTTTTACCCATAGGACTGTGCCCCCACGAGCCACAATTACTATCCCCAAGCCGCTCATCCAGAGTATTTAAAGCCGGTTCAAGCAAGGATATGCAAGTGATAGAAATTATTAGGAGCATTTGAGATAAATATAATTAAGTGCTTAATTAATTATAATTATCTCAAATCATCCTAATAATTTCTATCACACACACACACACACACACACACACACACACACACACACACACACACACACACACACACACACACACACAAACATTTTAGTGACATTGTAATTATGAGTTCAATCCCTGACCCAGGTAGTACGCAATAGCTGAGCAGTACTAAGTAAGAACTATATCCCGAGACATGATCAGCGAAACAAAAACAATTTGCTCCTGTATAATGAATAAATGGATTGAAATTCTGAGATGGTTATGCGGATCAAGAGACACCCGCTGAAGGTCGAAGGGCGCAACGGCCGAAACGTTTCGATAATAACAAGAAAGATGAATATAATGATGTGTTAGGAGATGGGAAGTTTTCTCAGACCATTTGATAGTGAATTTGTTCTGTTATGGAAGAAGTTCTGAAAGAGATTAATTTTATCAAAATATCCAGGAATGGAGTAACACCGAGTGTAGTTATGCCTCAGGTTTCAAGTAGATAAAAGATGTTGTGGTGAGAGATCAAAGTCTGACGAAAGTGGGCAGGGGAAAGAATTTTTATTTTTAAATTTTAGCGTCGACAGGTTTGAAGCCAGCAACCAGAGGCAAGATAAAGTTTTCCATACATTTCCTAATGGGAATCAGTTCCAGAAAGTAACGGTTCGTGGGCAAAAGCTGTTCGAGTGGGGAGATGTCACTCCAAAGTTTCCGATACGGCATTGTTTCCGAAACAAACAAAAAAAAAACCCCGGCAATTTAAGACAAGGCACAAAATATGATAAAGAAAATATAAGTTTTTAGACTATATGTTGAGCACTGAAAATAAGGTAGGGATTGTCCGTGGTCAGGATTAATGAAAGAGTTAATAACAGAATTCTTATGAATAATGTAAACGCATTCCTAATTATTTTACTATAGAAATGCATTGTAAACAAATACGAAAGTGATTGTTAATTCATTCTTAATGATTTTTACTATAGAAATGTATAAAATATAAGGAAGAAAGGGATTGTCAGTGGTCAGGAATGAATGCTAATATTACTGATAGAATAAGGCTATTATATGTATAATGGAAAAGCATTGTTAATAATTCTATTATAAAAAGCATTGAAAATGAGGAAGAAAGGGATTGTCAGTGGTCATGAATGAATGCTAACATTTCTGATAGAATAAGGCTATTATATGTATAATGGAAAAGCATTGTTAATAATTCTATTATAAAAAGCATTGAAAATGAGGAAGAAAGGGATTGTCAGTGGTCAGGAATGAATGCGAATATTACTGATAGAATAAGGCTATTATATGTATAATGGAAATGCATTGCTAATCATTCTATTATAAAAAGCATTGAAAATCAGGAAGAAAGGGATTTTCAGTGGCCAGGAATTAATGCTAATAATATTGATAGACTTACTATGGGAATGCAGTGGAAATCAGGAAGAAAGGGATTGTCAGTGGTGAGGAATTAATGCTAACATTACTAATAAAATATAATGCCACTAATTTTACTATAAAACGACATTAAAAGCACAAACAATGAGATTATCAATAGTCAGGAATTGATGCAAATATTAGTTTCGCCGCTTTACCTTTTCAAACAAGAAATCTGATTGCAAAATATCCTTTTTTTTGTCAGTCTAATTTCGCATTTTCCTCACGTAATTATCTATAATGCCCTTTATTTCATATTTATGCTTGTCTAAACTGTATTTTTCCAATGCCTCGCTCATTATTCTTCAAGGAACAATTGCACAAAGTCCTTTAATTCTTGTAATCAATGCTCTTCTGTTTCTCCCAAGTCATTATATTTCTTTACACCGTTATTATTGCTGTCTTCATATTAATGCCCACCATTAACTCCATTCGAGGGAAAAATATCGCAATAGCAACAACAACAACAAGAGCTAGTCTAAAACATACACTTAATCGGAATTGTTTACACAGGAATTTGCTAAACAACACGAATTTGTCACGAATCTTTTATGAAATACCTTCACCGTCATTATTTATTGCGTGTCTGTTGCAAGGAAATCTATATTAATTATAGAGGCTATTTCAGATGATATTATGATTTGAATAATTATGGGGGAGGGAATGTGTCTTGTGGTTAACATTTTTATTAAGAGATGAAAAGTTAAAAACAAAAACACGATAAAACTACAGGGTTTCCCAAAAATGATTATCAAGTTAGATTTTCTTAAAATAAATTTCATTTTCAAAAGGCAACAGAATCTATGTTAGTGTATTAGAATATTTCTATAAGGTCTCACTTTAATGCGCAAGTACTTTCAACTGTACATTCAGTCATCTTGAGGCATGGAAATTATTTTTGTTTAAACGGCATATCAACACCATTATGGGTTATCTAATGCCGAAATCTAAATATCTTGAATGCAATTTTATGCCTTCAACTACAGATATTTTGTAATTAATTTTATACTTTCAGGGAAAACGTATGTTTTTTAGGTATATAGTTTGTAGATAATAAAACGTATTGTTGGCAATTAAAAAAATGTATTATTGGTAACTTTAAAAATATAGATTGCTGGTCATTTAACTACAAAAATGTAGTGTTAAACTTTTTAAATGTTGCATTGATTGTCGTTTTGCCATATATATATATATATATATATATATATATATATATATATATATATATATATATATATCAAATATGTGGTGCAGCTCAATTTATATTACAATGAATCATTCATACAAAAAGTAAATTAGTAAAGTTAATTATAAAAAATGGCGAAATCCCTTCGCAAACAAAATTTTAAAGGTGCATTAACCTACAAATCACCTGATGAATGTTATGATCCATGTTTTTAAAAATTATAAGACGTATAAGGTCTTTCTTTAATACGCAAGTACTTTCAACTCACATTCAGTCATCTTCAAGGATGGAAATTATTTTGTTTTTGGTAAAATTCAGGTAGCATCCGAGATGAAAAAATTAAATGCGAATCGAAAAAATTCAACCTTAGCGTTGCGACTGCACACTCCAAAAGTTTGTATCCGTAAACAATAACACATTTCAAAGAAAACATATTTCGATGAATGATTCATTGCAATATATATATATATATATATGATTCATTGCAATATATATATTATATATATATATATATATATATATATATATATATATATATATAATATATAATATAATAGCATCATCCACATGCAAAAAAGGCTAAAAATAATGGAAGCCTTATTAATAAAAACAAACAAACCAACACTTAATAATATTAACTTTGAACATGGACATAATATCTTGACCGTGTTTTGAAAAATGAAAACATTTTATAAAACATACATATAACAAACTATTTCTAATTCTAACAGTTGAAACATAATCCTTGAAAATGGCTAAATGTATAGCCGAAAGCGCTCGAATAAAAAGAACATTCGGACAGTTTTTATATAATTTATCACCCGAAAAGAAAAACATTATTAGATCGCATGAGAAATCGTATAAAAAACTAAATAAAAACACCTTGTCAGTCGTTTTTAATGAAATGCGCATGAAAGAAGGGTTGCTGCCTAAATACACAAATTTTATATATAAACAATATTAAATAACATTTACCGGCCTGAATGTCCGAGAAATTTTTCGTTCTCCGACAGGAATCGAACCTGTATCCTACACGGAACCATCATTTCGCGTGACGTGCCTTAACCGTTCGGTCGATTTTACTATCTTTAAACTTAAATCTTCCATGAATCTCTTCTATTCATATCTGCTCTAGCGTATCAAATGTAAACAAAGACGTCATATATTTTTTTTTTGAATTGGACATAGTCTGACAATTTATTTAAAGACATTTATATAATATGTTTAACGTTCTTTTTATATATACAAGTATTTAAGCAAATGCTCTGTTTTATAATAAACAGTAATAATCGGATCTAACGACTATTCCCAGGAGACAACAGATTGGAATCATTCCGGAGAGGGGTGGATATTTGTCTTTAATTAGATTTCTCGAATATTCAGGTTGTTAGAAGAAAAGAAATAAATATCCTGTTTTATAGATAAAAAGAGCGTCGACTGAAATATGAATATCCACTAAAAATAACATTTAAGTAATAAAATATTAATTTATCACAAGCACTTCTGATAAAATATTATTTCCGAATACGCATTTCTGATAAAATATTATTTCCAAAGAAGCATTTCAGATAAAATATTATTTCCGAATAAGCATTTCTGATAAAATATTATTTCAGAATAAGCACTTCTGATAAAATATTATTTCAGAATAAGCATTTCTGATAAAATATTATTTCCGAATAATCATTTCTGATAAAATATTATTACCGAAAAAGCACTTCTGATAAAATATTATTTCCGAAAAAGTATTTCTGATAAAATATATTATTTCAGACTAAGCACTTCTGATAAAATATTATTTCCGAATAAGCATTTCTGATAAAATATTATTTCAGAATAAGCACTTCTGATAAAATATTATTTCCGAAAAAGCATTTCTGATAAAACATTATTTGAGAATAAGCACTTCTGATAAAATATTATTTCCAAATAAGCATTTCTGATAAAATATTATTTCAGAATAAGCATTTCTGATAAAATATTATTATTTATTATGTAGTTTGTGGCCATTTTCTACCGGCCAGAGTGAGAGCCTATAGCTGGCTACCACGAATAGGCAGGAAGATTCTATTGGCCAGCGTGAGATCCAACAGCTGACTGATACGAATGTTAACTAGCATGCTAACATGAAAAAAAATCGATAGCTGCATTCGTCACAAGTGGGAAAAATTTAAATCTGCATGGCACTTTACTCCAATTGGCTCATTCGCTTGAATTGTGTTGGGTGTATTTGTTGTTAACATTCTTTTTTCATTCGGTTTTTCCAGTTACGAGTCCTTTTTTTAAAGCTGATCGTTTTGTGTTCATTTTGATTAGTTCTTTTTTCGTAACAGATTTAATATTTAGTATAGAGCTTAGAAAAAATTTGCAGTGTGAGATAGGCAAGAAGTAAGGCATGTAGCAGCATCAGCACGGCAAAGGGCACTTCTTTAAAGGCAAGGAAGGGCAAAGATATTTTAAGTCAAGTGATAGCGATTGCTGTATGAGTCGTACGGTTTTTGAATCATGCAAGGGCAACGTCGGGCCATGTTGCTTGTTTATTATAATTTTTTCTAACAGCAGCAATTTCAAATTTTTCGGTTCATATGAATAAATTACCTAAAATGAGAAGTGAGATGTCTCTGACAAATATGTCGAGGGGGTGGCTTCAGTTGCCTCAAAATATTAATTTCCGTACGTCTTTATTTAGGCGTGGTAATTTCAGCAGTCTGATCGAAAAAATGTGGGATTGTTTAAATTTAGATATATTGCGAAGTGAGCTTACGCTAAAAAATATACCAAGCCATCTTGCACATTCATAAATCTCTAACTCTTTAGTATCTGTCAGTATTTAAATATGGGCACTGGTAAAAAAAAATGTATGCTGAAGACATTATGACTCCCAGAAATTCATACACAGATGAGGACACATGGCACAGTGGGTAAAGGCGTTGGTTAGATCCAATGACAGGACACAAAGATTTGTGAGTTCAGTACCTGATTAAGGCAGTGGAGAACTTGGAAAGAGGAATTAACAAGAGATAACTTATAACGGACATCCATTAGACATGGCACGTGGAACTAGAACAGTCTACCCCAGTGAGCGAAATAAAGGGTTCAGTTCGACATTTCGACCACCTGAAGAAGGCCTGAGTGTACAACGGCCAAAACGTTGTGATAAATATGGCAGAAAAGATGAGGACAATAGTCTGATTAATGTAAATAGTCTATCATTCGTGCTGTGGATATATCTCGAGTTTCTCGGCAAAATCTAAAGAGGCGTCTGCAATATTATCTATCCTGACCTAGCATCTCGTGGCATAAATATTTTCATGGTAGTTGTTCGAATGCATATTCCTCTTGGGTACACCGATCGCATGAATTTTAACGTATTACTAGATTGGCAGTTAGGTCTCATCTTTTTACTGGTGAATTAAATAGATGAAAACGTAAGTTTTAGTCTAATAGTTTATTTTATCGTACTTCTGTGGAACTCTCTTCCAATTTATGGCTTCCATGCCAACTGCAATCTTTAAAAAATTCAACGTAGCGCCAATCGCTATCTTCTGTTTTCCTGAGGCCTGTTCTTTTATTGTCCTTTATTCTCGCTAAAGTTTATTCATTCTCTTTCACTTCCAGTAACTACTTGCGTCTTGGTGGCATTATCGCCATCATCTGTCTTCCTGAAACTTGTTCTTTTATTGTCCATTCTCCTCACTAAAGTCTTCTTATTCTCTTTCACTCCTAGTAATTCCTTGCGTCTTGGTGGCATTATCGCCATCTTGTGTCTTCCTGAATTCTGTTCTTTTATTGTCCTTTCTACTGAGTAAAATTTTCTCATTCTCTTCCGCTGACAGTAACAAATTAAAAAATGGAGATGTTTGAGAGAAAAAGACAAAAAATATGGCTTAAAAAATGCAAGCAACCAATGAAAAAAAATTGTATTGAAATCTTACTGGTCGTCCGTGTGTAAGTTGTGAGAGGCGTCGTTATCTGACATAGGAACAATGATATATGAGTTCTATTATTGTCTAAAGGTTATTTATTCATTCTGAATTTAACTAAAAAGGACTTCCTCTTGTCTCGACAAAGATGTGAAGATAATTAAAGAGACAGAGAAAGAAAGTAGGAAGTAAATAAATAAAGGAGGGAAAAGATGATTTGCAACAGAGAGAGAGAAAAGAAAGAAAAATACTTAAGAAAGAGATTGATTTGTTCTTTACGGCTTACCAACCTTTTATACGTTATTTAAAGCCAGAAAATATTTTTTTAGATTGTATGAATATTTTTTTTTTTTAGATAATAATGATTTTTACTGATACAAGTTTTATTAATTAACCTATATCTATGGGAGAAGAGGTGGATTTGTAACTTACCCAAAATTACTTGTACGTAACGAACCCGACTGGAATTCGCGTTTCGCTATCTGTGTTCCAATTCCGAGCCGTTATCTATTACGGCAGCCGTACATCTAAGCTTATTCAGAAGCGGCCACCCATCTAGGTACTTACTAGGATCGACGTTGCTTAACTTCTGTGATCGTATGAGAACTTTTAGAAAGAGAAGAAGGAATATTCATTCAGACAATTAGAGAGAAGGTATAGATAGAAAGAGAAAGAAGAGAAAAGTTGAAAAGAGAAAGAAGAAGGTGGATGGAAAAGTTTCCAGCCTTTCCTGTTCATTTCTTTTATATAGAGTGGGGCTGGGAACTTTTGCATGAAGACAAATATAGAAAGGCATAAAACTAACTAACTAAAGAAAGAAAGAAAGGAAAAAAGAAAGAAGAAAGAAAGATAGAAGCAAAGAAAGAAAGAAAGAAAGAAAGAAAGAAAGAAATTGATAGTATAAAAAGAAAGAATGTGAGAAAAAAGAAAGAGATAATATGTAAAAGTACGTAAAGAGGATGAAAAGCAATAACGTAAGAAAAATTTAAAAAAGAAAGAAAGAAAGAAGAAAGAAACAAGCAAGAAATAAAGAAAGAAAGAAGTAAAGAAAAAAAGAAAGAACCAAACCAGAAAAAAGAAAGAAAAAAGAAAGAAAGAAATAAGTAAGCAAGCTAGAAGCAAGCAAGAAAGTAATTGATAGTATAGAAAGAAAGAATGAGAGAAAAAGTAACAAGCAAGAAATAAAGAAAGAATAGAGAAAAGAAAAGAAAAGAAAGAAACAAGCAAGCAAGCAAGCAAGAAAAAAAGAAAGAAAGAAAAAAGAAAGAAAGAAAAAAGAAAGAAAGAAGCAAGCAATAAAAAGAAGCAATCCAGAAAAAAGACCGAAAGAAATAAGCAAGCAAACAAGAAAGGAAGAAAGACAGAAAGAAAGAAATTGATAGTATAGAAAGAAAGAATGAGAGAAAAAGAAACAAGCAAGAATTAAAGAAAGAATGAAGAAAAGAAAAGAAAGAAAGAAACAAGCAAGCAAGCAAGAAAGAAACAAAGAAAAAAAGAAAGAAGCAAGCAAGCAAAAGAAGCAATCCAGAAAAAGAAAGAAAAAAGAAAGAAAGAAGCAAGCAAGCAAAAAAGAAAGAAAGCCAGAAAGAAAGAAATTGATAGTATAGAAAGAAAGAATGAGAGAAAAAAAGAAACAGTAAAGATGCATCAAAAGGATGAAAAGCGATAAAGTAAGAAAAATGTAAAAAGAAGAACGGAATATCAAAAGAAAGAGAGAAATTCATCGCTCTACGCAGACGTCCTCATAACAAAAAGAAAAAAAAAGTGACAAAAAGAAAAATAACAAAAATAGTAAGTAAAAAAGTATAAGCAAATGAAAAAAAAGAAAGAGTTATAGCGAAAATAAATCCGCTTAAATGAAATCCCTTGCGGTTTTGAAAATATTTCACAATATATTAGAGAAAAATATGTGATTCATAAACAAAGAAAAAAAAATCGTAAATGTTATCACTCAAATTAAACGTGCAGACGTGAATAAAACTTATTGAAAATATGTAAAATATATTAAAAAATTCTTCTGTCAAGAAAAAATATTTAAAAAGAAAAAGATAAATAAATTCAATTGAAATACATAAAACTAACTCCACTGGCCAAAAAAATGGCCTCTCTATTTGTGACTTTAATAACACCAGGGATCCAAGAGATATACCTATTTTCACTGTGGTCTGTGCCTGCCGAAGCGTAGCGATAAATTTGGAGTTTAATTTCGTTTTAGTGGATATTTATTGAAGCTTAAGTGTCTTAACATTACGCTTGCTCGCTCTAAAATTGTACAAATGGGACCGGGTTCGTTTAGGCGGGAAAAGTGGTATCAAGAGATGAAGTGCCTTTCTTCGTACAAATGACTAGGCAAAAACTCCCACAGCAGGCCTATCAAATTAATTGAAAATGGACACTATTGATGACAAAGACGACACAGTAGACTATTTTATTACTTTTTTTTTAAAGAATAGGTTTATCTAGGTATATATTTGAAGATAACAGGTGTATACGAACACAGACATATAGAAAGGGGATGATTAGTTTACACATCATTACACAATGCTAGAAGAAGGGACTAAAGCCCCCACAATTTCCCCCCTGAAACTAAGGCCTGAGCAAAAAACAAAATTTTTTTTTTTTTAACCTCAATGTAAAACAATGCCACTGTGTTGATGTCTCCTTTGTCTGAAGACACCACTGCCATTAATTCTTAAAATAAATAAAACATCACTTTCTTAAGTTTTCTCCAAAACATTAATTTTTAAAACTTACGGTCTCCCCAGGCGATTTTTATCAAATGGCCTCTTAATACCCTTAATATAATACCCTTTTACAATATCCTTGCTTTGCTTCTCTCCCTTTCTTCTTCTTCTTCTTCTTCTTCTTCTTCTTCTTCTTCTTCTTCTTCTTCTTCTTCTTCTTCTTCTTTTCCTTCCTCTTTTCCTTCTTCTTTTTCTTCTTCTTCTTTTCCTTCTTCTTTTACTTCTTATTTTCTTCTTCTTCTTCTTCTTTTCCTTCGTCTTCTTCTTTTCTTCTTCTTTTCCTCCTTTTCCTTCTTCTTTTTCTTCTTCTTTTCCATCTTCTTCTTCTTCTTCTTCTTCTTCTTCTTCTTCTTCTTCTTCTTCTTCTTCTTCTTCTTCTTCTTCTTCTTCTTCTTTTTCTTCTTCTTCACATACCCCTCCTCCAGTTCTCGTCGTGCGTTTGTTTATTTATTTTTGAAAATAATAATATACCGCTAATTATTATTTTTTTTTAAATAAAGCGTTAAGAGGTCATTTGCTAAAAATCGCCTGAGGATACCGTAAGGTTGTAAACCAGGTAGCGGATTCAAATGACCTCCTGATTTTTAAAGTTAAAATCTCTACTTGTTATTTTTATTTTATTTTTTCATACGTGTATTGCGCACTTTTGAATAGAACTGTGTTCCCTGGTCTGATTCAATCCTGATCATTAACCTTTTATGTTTTTAAATCTTATATAGATCTTTAAAAAAAAGGGTAAATTCTGTCTGGGCGTCCGTGTCTCTGAAATCTCTTTAACTCGGGACACACTTGCTCTACACAGACGTATTATACCGTTTTGGAATCAGGATGATCCCGGGATGTAAAATTTGCCTTTCATCTGTGGCTTGAACATCCAGTATTGGCATTTGTGTCCGGATGAGGAGGGGATAGTTATAAAATAAAATTTTAAAATAACTGAAAAAAATTAGTGATTTTACAAGATTTTAATTTATATTGAGTTTAACGTAACACAAAAAAATTTGTGAATTAAAAAAAAATTGTTTTGAATTCAGTTTCAAATATCTCTAAAACTTTGTGAATTGAGGAAATTAATTTTATTTCTTCAAAATGCCAAGAAATCAGAGTTAAAGTGAAAGGTGACGTGAGGTTTTGAAGTTCTGCAGAGTTTTTGATTTGAAGAACTCAGCCCAGTTGAAGTTTCACGGTGTTTGCGATTTGAAAAACTCAATTTTGGGCCTGTATTGGAATTTCTGCCCAAATCGGACTTTCGACCCAAATCTTACTTTCGGCCCAAATCGGACTTTCGGCCCAAATCTGACTTTCGGCCCAAGTCGGACTTTCGGCGCAAATCTGACTTTAGGCCCAAATCTGATTTTAAGCCCAAATCTGACTTTTGGTCCAAATCGGACTTTCGGACCAAATCTGACTTTTGGCGCAAATCGGACTTTCGGCCAAAATCTGACTTTAGGCCCAAGTCGGACTTTCGGCCCAAATCTGACTTTAGGCCCAAGTCAGACTTTCGGCCCAAATCGGACTTTCGGCCCAAATCTGATTTTAAGCCCAAATCTGACTTTCGGTCCAAATCGGACTTTCGGGCCAAATCTGACTTTCGGCCCAAGTCGGACTTTCGGCCTAAATCAGTCTTTCGAACTTATCACGCGAATTAAAGTTAAAATGAGGTTTGAAGTTCCATGGTGTAAATTGAGAAATTCAAAGTTATTTCTTTAAAATTGTCATTGCAGTTGTCTAAACTGGGCCAGAGGTCAGT
>OZ038483.1:129107630-129117630 GCA_964036315.1 Acanthosepion esculentum
CTTTTACGAACGTGGATTACAATTTGTTTTTTGACGACTCCACAAAGGGTTTTTCTATTTAATGATTGGGCTGAGCTTTTAAGGCTTTTATTAAACTATAGAATTTATTTGTTTAAATGTTGTTTTGGGGAGTTTTTTTTTGTTAATTATTTAATGCGAAAATTTGTTGATGTCGGCAAAAAAACGTTAACTCCTGCCCATGCTTTAATAACTTTTCATTATTTAGAAACTTAATGATGGGTAGTTTTTCATGTAGGCATAAAGGGCATGGGTCATCCCAGGTTTTACAAGTTCTTGTTCTATTTATTTTCGGTGTTTTATTCGTTTCTTTTAAATGCCAGAAATAGTGGGATAGAGATGTCTGATTTCTATCCATTGAGAGTCCTAACACTGACAGGATATACATTGGGTCAACGAAGAATAAATTTAAAATTAGATGGAGACAACACAAGAGCTCCTTCAACAATACCCAAAATAGAAATTAAAAAATTAAAATTTAAAATTAAATTTTTTCACTTAAGATAATGTCTCAATCTTGCGAGTGCGTTTTCACAGCATCGCCTGAGCGACGCCAACGTGACGCCCACGCGACGCTAACGTGACCGAATCCCCAAAAAAGGGAACGCTGACTTTAGAATTTCAGTTGTTCTGTTTCTGATATAGTCTTGTGTCTATCGTCTCTTCCTGTTGACTTAAATATCGTCTAATCTTAAGTATGTTTCTAATAACCATCTCCTGAAGATGGTCTACTAGACCGAAACGTCTGACGTCGACAGTAAAACAACATTAAAACAGTAAACTTGCATATTCGGATTTTGTTTTGTCTTTTCCATATTTTTCATCATATATATATATATATATATATATATATATATATATATGTATATATATATGTAATTGTGTAGTTGGGTAGCAAACTCTCTTTTAAACAGGTTTCATTGAAGATGACTGACAAGAGTTAAGATTTTGATTATTTTTTCTTGCATATGTGTAAGAAAATTATTTTTGGGGGTCAGTTTTCCCTTTTGGACATATGGTATCTGATTTAAAGGAAATAATGACTAGGTTATTTCTTAACCGGAGGAATCAGTTTACAGACCACAACTGGCTGAGAACCTGTACCATTTTAGCTCCAAAGAATGTAGCAGTTCATTATTTGAACATCAAACTTCTGGAACAGGTGCCAAGTGAGTGCCACAGCTACAATTCCATTGATGCTGCACTAAATGCTGATGAAGCTGTGAAATATCCGGTTGAATTTTTGAATACCCTAACACGAGCAGGCCTCCCATTTCACATTTTGTACCTCAAGATTGAAGCACTAATGTTGCTACTAAGAAATTAGGATCCATTGAAGCTTCCCAATGGCGTACGACTTACAATTAAGAAGATGATGCAAACATTCTTGGAGGCGACAATTCTGACTGGCAAAGCAAGTGGTAAGGCTTTATTTATTCCTAAAATTCTACTTATTCCCTTGGATATGCCTTTCAAGTTTAAGTGTCTGCAATTCCCAGTGAAACTGAGTTTTGCAATCAGCATTAACAAAACTCGGGGCAGTCCTTGTACGTGGTAGGCCGTAACCTTGCAGAATCGGTTTTCTTTATGTGGGATGTTCAAGAATCAGCAGTACCAATCATTTGTTTATACCCCATACGGAAAGACCAAAAATTTGATTCATCAAGAGGCTCTGCAAACTTGATAAAAACACCCAATCAACAAATGTTCATGATTTAACTGTACTATTTGTTAGTGTTGTAAATCTTTTGTTATTCTATTTGTAAATCTATATATAAATCTATTTGCAGGTCTATTGTGAAACTGTATGTCAGTCTATTCATACATCTATTGTAAATTTATTTTAACACTAGCCCTCGTAAGGGCTATATTCTTTGTGAACGCACAAAACCCTTTTCAGGGCTACTTACTTTGAATTGTTACTCTCAGATAACCGAAGAGAGGATAGGGGAACGGGAACTGAGGATAACATCGGCTTTCCCGTCAGCTAGTACATATACAGTAGGGTTGAATAAGTGATCATACGCATGAAAATATTTAATATTTTTATTTGTAACATATAAAATTAACAAAACGGGAATATATCTACTGTATCAGATTGCATACTAAAAATGTATGCATATAAAACTAAATAATATTCCATGGTTAAGAAAATAAAGCAATATTTAAATTTTTAGGGGTTTAAAAAAAATGATCCTACAGCAGAACAAAAACCTTTTCTTCATTTAATATTTTGTAGCAAAACCTTTATTAAGTTCAACATCAACCAATCTCTTCCTGTAGTCTTTAATTAACGATTCGCATATTTTAGTAGGTATTTTGTCCCATTCTTCCTGAGTAATTGTCTTCAGATTTTTGATGTCTGTTGGACCTCTATCACGGATCTTATTTTTCAAAAACCACCATAAATTCTCTATTGGATTCAAATTCGGCGAATGACTGGGCCATTGTAAGCTGTTAACGTTGTTATTAGCAAGCCAATTCTTCGTACTCTTAGCAGTATGCTTGGGATCATTGTCCTGCTGGAAGATCCAATCAGGAGGAAGCCCAAGATTCTCTACAGAAAGCGATAAATTTTCGCTTAGGATTTGTTGATATTTTTCTGCATTCATTCTACCGTCTATAATTGCTAGTTTGCCAACACCTCGCATAGGAAAGCAGCCCCAAATCATGATACTACCCCCACTGAATTTGACAGTTGGTATGGTGTTCTTGGGTGCGTCTGCTTCGCTGTCTTTCCTCCATACATGATTCAGGGAATTGCGACCGAACAACTCAATTTTACTCTCATCTGTCCAAAGAACTCTTTCCCAATAAGAATTTTCCTTATCTTTATGCTCTGTTGCAAATTTCAACCTGGCATCTCTATGCCGTTTCAGAAGGTGTGGTGTCTTTCTTGGGGAGCGCGACGTTATACCGTCTCTGCGTAGTTCATTACTAATCGATTGCTTAGTTACGTTAACTCCTGACATACTCAGATCATTCTGAAGGTCTTGTCTGATGTCCATTGGGTTATTTTGGACCTGTCGCATCAACTTCGTAATCTGGGAGAGATCTTCCTGGGAGCACCGGGTCTGCCTTTGTTGTCAATAGTATTACGTCTTTTAAATCTTGCAATAAATGAACCGATTGTGGAAAAGGTATGTTCTTGTCACTGGAGATGTTTCTGTAACTTTTTCTATTGTTCCATAGCTTAATAATTAGCTCTTTTTGAGCACAAGTCATTTCCTTGCGTCTAGCCATTATTATAACCGTTATCAGTGAACAGTAACTGCAGAATGAGCCAATTTTGAACTGAATGTTGTAATAGTGTTACTGAGAATATTCTAGAACAGTTTTAGAATCTTCTACTTCGAAGTACAACCATAATCTACCGTATTATAATGCAAAAATTGATACTGTACGAACCCTTTTTTGCATGACTATCATTTATCGATGAATTTCTAATTTTAAATTGCAGATTCTGATTCTATGCCAACAAATACATATATAACACTGTTATTCGAGGTTTTCATTCAGTATAAGTGAGAATAACAAGCATTTGTTTGTTGTACGATCACTTATTCAACCCCATTGTATCAGTATACAGTGCTGTTCGATAAAAGTGACTCACATGTTGTTTTTTTTTACTAAATGTTCTCTTCTCCGATGAAACGAAAGTTGAGCTAAATTCAAAGGATAAGCGATCTAAAATCCGAAGAAGAAGCTTTGAAAGCTCTTTGAATTTAGCAGTAAGTACTGTCAAGCATCCGTTCAGTATAATGTTCTGGGGATGCTTTTCTTTTCATGGAACTGGTCTCTTAAAACCTATTGAAAAGACCCTCAGGAGCGAGCAGTGCAAGAGAATTTTAGAGTCTTGTTTGCTCCCTTCTGCTGAAAGGGTGCAAATCGACCCCACCAAGCTCATTTTTATGCAGGATAATGCTCCCTGTCACAAATCAAAATTCATGAAGGAATACTTTGATGAGAAGTAGGTGAGTGTTTTGATATGGTCACCCCAATCTCCTGACCTCAACCCCATAGGAAACTTATGGAGCATTATAAAGTACAGGCCCTCGAGAAAGCAGTTGAGCAACAAAGAGGATTTGATTGTGAATTTCATATCCGAGATTTGCCAGAACCTAATCAAGTTAATGCCAAAAAGGGTTGAAAAGGTTATTCAAAATAAAAGAGGACCCATAGATTATTAAATATTTTGAACTATATTACCTATAATAAATAAATTATACCTCTATTATTATTTATTTAAAGCTGTTCGGTTATGTTTCTATTGATTACTAGTTGCAGGAAATGAGTGAGTCACTTTTTTTGCACAGGGTTTTTTCCTAAATCTCATTTATATCCAAAATTATAATTATCAATAGAATACCTTAGGGTGAGCAAAATATTTTACTAGGTGGTCGGGAAGGGGTCTTTATATTAGTAAGATTATTAATTAGTTTGACCCCAAAAACAATAGGCGAAAAAATTTTTAAGTAAAAAAAAATCACTTTTATCGAACAGCACTGTATATCGCCATTATATTTCTCTTTGTGCTTCAATTTAGTCAAAAGGCTAATATAAAATAGATGTGCCTGAGTGAGAGCCTGCAATAGGGATTGGCTAGCAGCCCTAGTAGACGGGTATCCTCGAATACGAGTGGCCAGCTATTATTATTATTATTATTATTATTATTATTATTATTATTA
Source organism: Acanthosepion esculentum (assembly GCA_964036315.1). Taxonomy (NCBI): domain Eukaryota; kingdom Metazoa; phylum Mollusca; class Cephalopoda; order Sepiida; family Sepiidae; genus Acanthosepion; species Acanthosepion esculentum. The sequence goes on from OZ038483.1 coordinate 129,112,337, forward strand.
TTATTATCAACATTAACATTTAATAAATAATGCCGCTTTTTGTTTTTTTTTAGTTTTTTTTAAATACAAGCATTTATACAAGTATAGATGTATTCGTTTTCAGGAATATACATGCATTTATGGATGTTTCAGATGCAAACAATCACCCTCCCCATTCTCTATACAACTGTGTATGCAGTGATTAAACATTTAGATAAAAAAAAATCCACCAAAGTGAGAGAATCGTTCAACCTTTTTCACTTTGACCAACAATTTATTTATTCATTAATTTATCTGATTTTTATGTATTCTTCATGCCCCCCACCCCAAGAAAAAATTTCTGCTCTGTGTAGCGTTGGAGGTGACCCAGTGGAGCAAGAATGAAACTCCATTAAATGAGAAAACCGCAAAAACGGGTTTCAACTACTTGATCAGATATTTTTTTATGTTTAATAAAATGTTCTCAGTCCATTCTTTGATTAGAAATCGAATGACCTATCGGCCGACGTGAACTCGTTGATCGACATGAAGAAAAATATTGCAGATATCTGGACAAATAGAATATCTTCTTGAAAAAAAAAACGTCCATTTTGCTCTTAGTTTAATCATTTGCTTAGATGAAGTATTACTGTTAATTTTTAACCATTATTTATATTCATCAGTTTTTTATTAGATAAAAGATTGTCAGCCATTAATATAAATTATTGACTAGTATTTACTTACATCAAAAGTTTTATTACATGAAGCATTGTCACCTATAATTATTAATTTTTGACTAGGATTCACTTGCATGTTAATTTTTTATTAAATGAATAATTGTCGGCCATTAATATTAATTTTTGACTAGTTTTTACTTTCATCTACCGTTTTATGAGATGAAGCATTGTCGACTATTATTAATATTTGAGTCGGATTCACTTGCATCTTCATTTTTTATTAAATGAATAATTGTCGGCCATTAATATTAATTTTTGTCTAGTTTTTACTTTCATCTACCGTTTTATGAGATGAAGAATTGTCGACTATTATTATTTTTGACGAGGACTCACATTCACCTCCAATTTTTTTATTAAATGATGTATTGGCAACTATTGCTATTATTTTTGACGATTGTTTACATTCATCTCCATTTTTATTAGATGCATGATTGCCAATTATTATAATTACGTTTTTACCTGTATTTCCGTTCATAAGGTTTGGCAACTTGGATACCTCGACGTAGTGTAATGGTTAACAAGCTTGTGTCGCTAGAAGTATTACGAGTGAGCAATGATTTGCAATTCTCAACGGGTCCACCATACGCTTAGAAATTCACCATATGTTTTGGGAACTTTTATTATCAATTTTTGACTGTATTTATTTTAATCTTCATATTTATTAGATAAAGTATTTTCAACTGTCATTATTGATATTTGACTAGTATTTATTTTCATCTTCCTTTTAATGAGATGAGACACTGCCAACCATTGTTACGAATTTTTGACAGGTATTAATTTTCATGTTAATTTTTCATTAAAGTATTTTTAACTATAGACTTTCATCTTCCTTTTTAAGAGATGAAGCATTGTCAAACATTATTATTAATTTTTGTACAGTCTTTACTTTCATCATTTTTATTAGATAAAGGATTGTCGACTATTATTTTTTTCCAGGTAATACGAGGGTGATTCAATAAATAAGTTGAATATTTCGGTATAATGACTTCTAATACAGATAGAAGCTTACTCTTTTTTATTTTTTTTTGTTTTACTTCTTTTTCACATGGATTTAATTTCTTTTGCAGATTAAAAAAAAAACTTTGCGGGTTTTGGCGATTAACAAAGATGGCCGACCAAGAAGCATGTCCCAGGATTGAACAGCGGTCAGTTATCAAGTTTTGGTTGCTGAAGGGTGCAAACCAGTTGAAATTCATAGGAGAATGTCAACTGTGTATGGTGCCATATGTTTCAGCCAAAAAAATGTCTACAAGTGGGCTAAATTGTTTAAAGAAGGACGGAGCAGTGTTGAGGATGAAGACAGGGAGGCCTACAGAAGTGAGGTCTCCTGAGGTGATCGAATCAGTCAATGACCTCATTCAGTCTGACAGAAGGGTGACAGTGGATGACATTGCAAGGACTTTGAGCTTATCTGTTGGGACAAACGCAGGGGTCATCAGTCAGAAGGAGTCATCTTGCATCATGACAACGCAAGGCCTCAAACAGCAGCCCAAACCATCAAGGAGCTGGGATGGTAACTGCTCCCTCATTCCCCTTATAGCCCAGACCTTGCTCCTTCAGACTTTCACCTGTTTGGTCCCTTGAAAGCGTTCACGAGAGGCACGAAGTTTAAAAGTGACGAGGAAGTCAAAAGATGGGGACAGTGTGTGACAGTGCTGGGAGACTACGTTGAAACAAAAGAAAAGAAAGTAAGCTTCTATCTGTATTAGAAGTTTTTATACCGAAAAATCCACCTTATTTATTGAATGACCCTCGTACTTACTTCCAACAGCAACGTCAATTCGACTAAACAACTGGATATCACATCCCGTATCTTAAATACACTTACCTGTCTCTGCCAGCTCTCTTATCTGTTTCCGTTGTCGACCTTTACCTATTGCAACCAATCAAATCGCTCCATATAGTTTTCAGTTAATATTTTCAAATATCATGTTTTGAATTTATTCGTCTTTAGTGAGATTGGTAATAAAATGATTCTAATTTAACTGAAAATGTCTTGCGAATTATAATTAATTCATACCGATTATATGTGTTTATTTCCGATGCGTTCTTCTCAATTCCGACCTTAGAATGATGGTTTCGGAATTGCAGGAATTTAAAAAAATAAAATAAAAGTAATACCTGTCAAAATTAATTTTTTTTTTTACTCGAGTTTGAAATACTTTTTCATTTAAGAGCCAACAAGAAAGATGCAGATCCGAGTTAAAATACATTTTCAAAATAGAATCACATATTAAAGAATTAAACAGGTATTTGGTTTTACTCACAGAATATAGTTTCCGCGGGGAGCCCTCTTTTTACACAACCCCAATCCTGAAAAACTATTAGGCCAAAATTATTTTTTTTTACAAAAATACAACACATGAGGAAAACAATAACAACAACAACATTCTCTAGAAGAGTGAATCCCACTTCTTTGTTTATTTTCTGTGTCATTGAAAAAGGACACAGGCGTGTCCGAAATTTCCGACTTTAAAATCTGTCAAAAGGCTAATATAAAATTAATGTCATCCATTTTTTTTGCCAATATTGTTATCATTTTTTTCTTTTTATTCCTCAAATTTCATTAACCGGCCTATTAAATCTACATATTATAAGACAAAAAAATAGACCAACTCTCGTTTTAATCATATATATATATATATATATATATATATATATATATATATATATATATATATATATATATATATATATATATATATATATTTGTGTATTTAGGCAGCGATCTTTCTTTCATGCACATTTCATTGAATACGACAGGCAAGGTGCTTTTATTTAGTTTCTTATACAATTTCTCATGCGATCTAATATTTTGTTTCTTTTCGGATGATAAATTATATAAAAACTGTCCGAGCGCTTTCGGCTATACATTTAGCCATTTTCAAGGATTAAAGATTTTAACTGTTGACACACAATCAAAAATCACATACACATTTATGAGAAAAACCAAATGCATAGGAATTACAAACAAGATGAATCCTCACTAGGACACATTATAAAGAAATACACTACCCCAATTGACCCGAATAAGAAAGTCAAATGTATTATCTACTATAAAAAATTTAAAACAGCTAACCTTATCCTAAAAAATAACAACACACCAGCTAAGTCAAAATTACAAAGAACGAACATTATCTATGAGTTCAAATGCCCCTTAAGGAACTGCGTTCCTGATCAAACTGGACTCATGAATAATTACATCGGTTACACAACTACATGCTTATCCAGACGTCTTACGTTACACCTATCTAACCACAGGTCGATTAGAACGCATTTAAACACGCACACAAATTTACCGGACTCCATTAGAAACATACTAGTAGAAAACACAAATATATTAACTGCATCCACCTGCAAAAAAGATTTAAAATAATTGAGGCTTTAATAATAAAAAAGAAAAAGCCAACTCTTAACAATATTAACTACGAACAAAGCCACAATGTGCTAACCGTATTCGGAAATTAAAACATCCCTATTACACACTAAGACATACACATAATGCACACACTCAATTAAGCTGAAAAATCGAATCAACCTTTATAATGGCTAAAGGTATAGCCGAAAGCGCTCGGAAATATAAAACATTTGAACAGTTCTTACACACCCTTTGTACTGTAAAGAAAGCTCTTGTTCGAACACAAGAACAATTAAATAAAAAGCTCAATCTTTGTACTTTGTCTGTCGTTTTTAATGAAACATGCATAAACGAAGGATTGCTGCCTAAATATACAACTATCTCTCTCTCTCTCTCTCTCTCTATATATATATATATATATACATATATATATATATATATATCAAATAATAAAAGGGCTAATATGTAAAGATTGAAAGCCGTTAGCCTATTATTATTATTATTATTATTGTTTTTGTTATTATCATTTTTATTTTCTTTGATATCTGGAGTTTACACATTTCTTTCCGGGTCCCGCCCTGGGACCTAAGGTTAGAAATGGCATCATGACACTTTCCACTGCAAAAAAAAATATTACATAGATGAAGCCCTTCGTAAAGTGTGGCTGTACCTGTCAGAATAATTTTTTATATCTCTTTGAGGCATGGACTTCCAGGGATCCTTTCAATTAGTCTACTGGAATCTTTTCCCACCAATCCTAAGGCTCCAACTACAACAGGGATTGTTGATGTTCCCATGTGCCACATTTTTGAGATTTCTATTTCAAGGTCCTTGTATTTTGACAGTTTTTCGAATATCTTCAAAGATACATTGCAGTCTGCAGGGACTGCCATATCAATAAGGAAGCATTTTTTTTGTTTGTGATCTTTAATAACAAAGTCTGAGCGGTTGGCTTTGATTTTTCTGTCAGTGTGTATTGTGTCGTCTAATAGAATTGTAACAGGTCCTATCTCCGTAACCGGGTCTGGGTGGTGTTCGTACCAGTTTCTTTCAGTTTCCTTCCCGTAAAAGTTACAAATTTTCCAGTGCAGATATTGGCCCACTCTGTCATGCCGGTTTTTATATTCAGTGGGTGCCAATAACGTGCAACCTGATACAAGATGGTCAATGGTTTCTGGATATTTATCATAGAATCTGCATTTTGGGATAACAGAGTATTTTAGTATATGTGCTTGATAATC
>OZ038483.1:129122630-129245130 GCA_964036315.1 Acanthosepion esculentum
CATACTGATTTCAAATACCAGTATCCGCTAAAAATAAGGTTTGAAGAGATAATCAAAAGTGGGCAAGAAGAAGAAGAAGATGAATTTAGGGATAGAAGAAGGACAAGAGTAGAGTGAGATGGAAGGAAGGAAGGAAGGAAGGAAGGAAGGAAGGAAGGAAGGAAGGAAGGAAGGAGACGAGTAGGACGAAAGGAACATTAAGTGGTGTGCGAAAATGAAATAGAGAAGAGTGGCCAGAAAGGAATAAAATTAAAACGACGGAAGAAGAATCTAAACGAGGAAGAAGAAGAAGAAGAAGAAGGAGAAGAAGAAGAAGAAGAAGAATCTAAAACAAGAAGATGAATCTAAAAGAAGAAGAAGAAGAATCTAAAAGAAGAAGAATAATCTAAAAGAAAAAGAAGTAGAAGAAAATGAGTAGAAGAAGAAGAAAAATCTAAAAGAAGAAGAAGAAGAAGTAGAAGAAGAATCTAAAAGAAGAAGAAGTAAAAGAAGAAGAATCTAAAAGAAGAAGAAGAAACTAAAAGAAGAATTTAAAGTAGAAGAAGAATCTAAAAGAAGAAAAAGAAGAAGAATCTGAAGGAAGAAGACTAAGAATCTAAAAAGAACAAGAATCTAAAAGAAGGAGAAGAGAAATCTAAGGGAAGAAAAAAGAAAAAAGTGGAATCTAAAAGAAGAAAAAAGAAAAAATCTAAAAGAAGAAGAAGATTCTAAAAGAGGAAGATGAAGACGTATCTAAAAGAAGAGGAATGTAAAATCTAAATACGAAAAAGAAAAAGAATCTAAAAGAAGAAGAAAAATCTAAAAGAAGAAGAATCTAAAGGAAGTAGAAGAAGAATCTAACAGACGAAAAAAAGAAGAATCTAAAAGAAGAAGAAAAATCTAAAAGAAGGAAGAGAAGAAGAAGCTAAAGAAGAAGTAGAATCTGAAAGAATAGGAATAAGAATCCAAAAGAAGAAGTAGAATCTAAAAGAAGAATCTAAAAGGAGAAGAACAAGCTAAAAGAAGAGGAGGATTCTAAAAGAAGAAGAAAGAGAAGAAGATGAAGAAGTATCTAAAAGGGGAAAGGAAGAAGAATCTGAAAGAAGAAGGATAAGAAGAAGAATCCAAAAGAAGAAGATGAAGAAGTAGAAGAAGAAGAAGAATCTAAAAGAAGAAGAAGAAGAAGTAGAAGAAGAAGGGGAAGAATAATCGAAAACAAGAAGAAGTAGAAGAAGATGAAGAAAATTCTAAAAGAAGAATCTAAATGAAGAAGAACCTAAAGGAAGTAGGAGAAGAATCTAAAAGAAGAAAAAGAAGAAGAAGAATCTAAAGAAAGAAGACGTAGAATCTAAAAAGAACAATAATCTAAAAGAAGGAAAAAAGAAATCTAACAGAAAAAAAAATGGACTCTAAAGGTAGAAGAGGTGAAATCTGAAAGAAGAAGAAAATTCTGAAAGAGGAAGATGAAGGCGTATCTAAAAGAAGATGAATGTAAAATCTAAAAGACGAAAAAGAAGGATCTTAAAGTAGAAAAAGAAGAAGAATCTAAAAGAAGAAGGAGAAGAAGAAGCTAAAAGAAGAAGATTCTAAAAGAAGAATAATAATAAGAAACTAACAGGCGAAAAAGAAGCAGAATCTGAAAGAAGAAGAATCTAAAAGAAGAAGAAAAATCTATAAGAAGAAGAATCTAAAAGAAAAAGAACCCAAAAGAAAAAGAATCTAAAAGATGAAGATGAAGAAGTAGAGAAAGAAGAATAATCTAAAAGAAGAAGATGAATCTAAAAGAAAAATAAGAAGAGGATGAAGAATCTAAAAGAAGAAGAAAGATCTAAAAGAAAAAAAAGCATCTAAAAGAAGAAGAATCTAAAGGAAGTAGAAGAAGAATCTAAAGAAAGACGCAGAATCTAAAAGTAGAAGAAAAATCTAATAGAAGAAAAAAGTGGTCACTAAAAGAAGAAGATTCTAAAAGAGGAATATGAAGACGTATCTAAAAGAAGAAGATGAATGTAAAATCTAAAAGACGAAAAAGAATAAGAATCTAAAACAAGAAGATGAATCTAAACGAAGAAGAAAAAGAAGTAGAGGAAGAAGAAGTGGAAGAAGAAGTAGAATAATCTAAAAGCAGAAGAAGAATGTAAAAGAAGAAAAAGAAGTAGAAGAAGAAGAAGAATCTAAAAGAAGAAGAAGAAAATCTAAAAGAAGAAGAAGAAGAATCTAAAAGAAGAAGAAAAATCCAAAAGAAGAAGAAGAAGAAGAATCTAAAAGAAGGAGAAGAAGAACCTAAAAGTAGAAAAGATTCTAAGCGAGGAAGAAGAAGAAGAAGAAGAAGAAGAAGAATCTAAAACAAGAAGATGAATCTAAAAAAAGGAGAAGAAGAAGCTAAAAGAAGGAGAATAATCTAAAAGAAGAAGGAGAATCTAAAAGAAGAAGAAGAAGAAGAATCAAACAGACGAAAAAGAAGAAGAATCTGAAAGAATAAGAATAAGAATCTGAAAGAATAAGAATACGAAGAATCTGAAAGAATAAGAAGAAGAATCTAAAATAAGAAGAAACATCTAAAAGAAGAAGAAAAGAATCCAAAAGAAGAAGAAGAATCTAAAAGACGAACAATCTAAAAGGAGTAAAATCTAAAAGAAGAAGAAGAAGCTACAAGAAGAAGTTCCTAAGAGAAGAAGAAGAAGAAGAAGAAGAAGAAGAAGAAGAAGCAGAAGAAGGAGAAGAAGAATAATCTAACAGGCGAAAAAGAAGAACAATCTAAAAGAATAAGGATAAGAAGAAGAATCCAAATGTAGATGAAGAATCTAATAGAAGAAAAAGAATCTGAAAGAAGAAGAAGAAGAAGAAGAAGAATCTAAATGAAGAAGAATCTAAATGATGTAGAAGAAGAAATAATAATAAGAAGAATCTAAAGAAAGAAGACGCAGAATCTAAAAAGAAGAAGAAACTAAAAGAAGGAGAAGAGAAAAAAGTGGAATCTAAAAGAAGAGGAGAAATCTAAAAGAAGAAGATGAATGTAAAATCTAAAAGACGAAAAAGAAGAAGAATCTAAAAGAAGATTCTAAAAGTGGAAGAAGAAGAAGAAGAATCTAACAGACGAAAAAGAAGAATCTAAAAGAAGAAGAAAAATCTAAAAGAAGGAGTAGAAGAAGAAGCTAAAAGAATGAAAAGAATCTAACAGAAGGAGAAAAATCTAAAAGAAGAAGAGGCTAAAAGAAGGTGGGGAATCTAAAAGAAGAAGATTCTAAAAGTGGAAGAAGAAGAAGAATCTAACAGACGAAAAAGAAGAAGAATCTGAAAGAATGAGAAAAATCTAAAAGAAGAAGAAGGTAAAAGAAGGAGAAGAAATGGAATCAAGAAGTAGAAGAAGAATCTAAAAGAAGGAGAAAAAACTAAAACAAGAAGGAGAAGAAGAAGCTAAAAGAAGGAGAAGAATCTAAAAGAAGAAAAAGATTATACAAGAAGAAGAAGAAGAAGAAGAAGAAGAATCTAACAGACGAAAAAGAAGAATAATCTGAAAGAAGTAGAAGAATCTAAAAGAAGATGAAAAATCTAACAGAAGAAGGAGAAGACGAAGAATCCAAAAGAAAAAGAAGAATCTAAAAGAAGGAGAAGAAGAAGCTAAAAGTAGAAGAAGAATCTGAAAGAAGAAGATTCTACAAGAAGAAGAAGAAGAAGCAGAATCTAACAGACGAAAAAGAAGAATCTGAAAGAAGCAGAAGAATCTAAAAGAAAATGAAAAATCTAAAAGAAGACGCAGAAGAAGAAGAATCCAAAAGAAGAAGAAGAATCTAAAAGAAGAAGAAGAATCTAATAGAAGGAGAAAAATCTAAAAGAAGAAGGAGAAGAAGAAGCTAAAAGGAGAAGAAGAATCTAAAAGAATATTCAACAAGAAGAGGAGGAGAAGAAAAATCTAACAGACGAAAAAGAAGAAAAATCTGGAAGAAGAGAAGAGTCTAAAAAAAGATGAAAAATCTAACAGAAGAAGGAGAAGAAGAGGAATCCAAAAGAATAAGAAGAATCTAAAAGAAGGAGAAGAATCTAAAAGAAGGAGTAAAATCTAAAAGAAGAAGGAGAAGAAGAAGCTAAAAGAAGAAGAATCTGAAAGAAGAAACAGATTCTACAAGAAGAAGAAGAAGAATATAACAGACGAAAAAGTGGAAGAATCTGAAAGAAGATGAAAATTCTAAAAGAAGAAGAGAAGATGAAGAATCCAAAAGAAGAAGTATATAAAAGAAGGAGAAGAATCTAAAAGAAGAAAGAGAAGAAGTTAAAAGAAGAAAAAGATTCTACAAGAAGAAGAATATAACAGACGAAAAAGAGGAAGAATCTGAAAGAAGAAGAAGAATCTAAAAGAAGATGAAAATTCTATAAGAAGAAGAAGAAGATGAAGAATCCAAAAGAAGAAGAAGAAGAATCTAAAAGAAGGTGAAGAAGCTAAAAGAAGAAGAAGAATCTAAAAGAAGAAGATTCTAGAAGAAGAAGAAGAATCTAACAGACGAAAAAGAAGAATAATCTGAAAGAAGAAGAAGAATCTAAAAGAAGATGAAAATTCTAAAAGAAGAAGAAGAAGATGAAGAATCCAAAAGACGAAGAAGAATCTAAAAGAAGGAGAAGAATCTAAAAGAAGGAGAAAAATCTAAAAGAAGAAGGAGAAGAAGAAGCTAAAAGAAGAAGAATCTAAAAGAAGAAAAGACTCTACAAGAAGAAGAAGAATCTAACAGACGAAAAAGAGGAAGAATCTAAAAGAAGATGAAAATTCTAAAAGAAGAAGAAGGATCCAAAAGAAGAAGAATATAAAAGAAGGAGAAGAATCTAAAAGAAGGAGAAAAACAACCTAAAATAAAAAAGAAGCAGACGTAGAGACAAATTGCTAAAATTCACGTTTCCGTCTTGTTTGATCTTTTATTTTCCTTTCGTTAATTCGAAATAAAGAATGTTACAATTAAGTTCATGTTAATTTAGTTTGGATTAATTTCTGATTTTCCTGTTGTCTTTCTCGTCACAATTAATCGACCAAGTTTTCCCCTGTCGGCTGTAATGTGGCTAATGGAGTGAACTAAACTTCGGAAGTTTCCTTCACTGGCGTCTCGCACTTATAATGGACACTGGGGGCCATTTGACTTTTTACTCAATAATTTCTTTTTAATTTCCTCTAAAATTTACCAATTCTTTATTCTACTAATTTTGTTAATTTTTATCAGTCATTTAAAATTTCATCTTAGTTTATCTCACAAGTAGTGAGCATACTTTGAAAATCACCATTCAGCCAGTTGTATTGTGTAGTACCTCGTCTGCCTTCTCTTCTTTCCAGGGGAGTACCTGACAACGCCTTTTTGGTCTTACGTTTTCCACTGACATGATGTAGTATTATTATATTGAAACAATGGTTAAGTCTATTGCAAAGAAAGTCGGTTCACTATGTCGTGCGAGACATTTTTTTGACAGAATCTATCTTGCATATTTAAAGTTTACCATTTGTCCGATGTTTGGACGAATGGTAAACTATTATTAAATATTGCAAGATAGATTCTGGCTACAGCTAGTTGGGTGCTTCTGTTTTATATCTACATATTCTTTAAAAAAAATCAAAGAAGAATCTGTAACATTAACGATCCTGACCTGGCATCTCGGCTTCAGTCACTTTCACTTAGCCTCTTTTTCACTCTATTATAAATATGTTCACGGTAATTGTTCTGATGCTCTTTCCTCGTTGGTACGCCGACATCACGAATTTAAGCGCGTTACTAGATTGACAGGTAGGTCACATCATTGTACTATAAAAAATATAACTGAGATGGAAATATTTATTTGATCAATGTGTAGTATGTGACCCAAGCCTAGAAATGGAACATGGTCTGAATCCAATTTGATGTCAATAAGAAGCCTTTGTTGCTAGAGAAGTAGATCTGTGGAGACCTAAGTATGTACTGGACAGATTCCAGGTGATAGTAAAATTGATTTTTCACTCAGCATCACACCAGAGCTTTAGAGAACTCAAGTGCATCAAACGATTGAATTGGTAGGTATCTACATAGCCACTAGGCGCAGATTCGGGCTTTACACAGGATGCCACTGGTTATCCCACGGCTTGCAAACAGGTGTCGATCCAGCTGCGCTTAGGATACCCGCATGCGGGACAGGGCAGATGGCAGGTAGATATATAAGAACGCCTCCCTAGAGGGAAGATGTGAGTATCTTATATCTTCGCAAGAAGAAGAATCCACGCCAGGAGAAAAAAAACTACACACCACCTTGCTGACATGAACCGACAAATAATTTTAAGTATAAGAGATCTATTTTGGGTACTTGTTTGTTCGGACAACGATGACATTACGACTGTATTCATTGATGTTGAGAACGTTTTCACATGAAGAATATGCTCTAAGTCTGGAATTTTGAAAGCGTAAACTGAATTCATTAAAAGGACCCTACGTAAGAAGTAGGGCCAATAAGATTCAGAGAAGGCGGCAAGTCAGTTGAAGACGATACTGATGTAAGAATTCTAAAGCTATTTTCTAAAGAAAAATGATTATTTACGTAAGTATTCGAGATCGAAACAGGTGTACTTTGAAGCGAACTAATCCGCCATTTGTTCAAGGTAAGTAAGCTATTCTTTCTCGTTGAGAATAAATGATTTGATACTTTTCACAAAGAACTGAATTAGAGAAAAGATATGCTATTGTGAACCACAAACATCGCCCAGGTAGTTAATGTGTGTCATGATTTGCATTATCTTGGGATATTTACGAAATCGTACAAGTGTTCTAATAATTTAAAACGGTATAAGCAGAGGCCGTATAATTCCCGTCTGTCCATTTAAGTATTTGTTTTACGGTGTTGCAAAGAAATATTCCCAATAGAAATCGGAAAAAGCCATTACTGACATTTTTATTAAGTGATAGCTACTTGGTTGCAACTTTGAACAAGACAATGCACGCTCAACAATTCAATCATGCCAAAAATATACAGGGTGTCCAGAAAAAAATGTATAACTTTATTTGTATTTGCGATAGAAATAATCTGTAAAAAAATGTTATAAAGTTTAATGTACCTAGTTTTAAGTATAGCTAAAATAACTAATGTGATTTCAGGTATTACTGTAAATCAGTTGGCAAATGTTTTCCGTGAACTGCAAAATCGTATTACCCTTTGTATTGCTAATGATGGAGGACATGTGGAAACTTAAATAAAATTTCAATAAAACCTTAAAAAATATAGATTTACTTCTTTCTAATCCTTTTTACAAATTATTTTTATCGCAAATACATATAAAGTTATAATTTTTTTGAAGTGCACACGAACTTTATGGACACCCTGTATATACACGAGGGTGACGAAGGCACAACAGTTTTATTACTCCAACTTGGAAAAGTAAACTAATTATGGGACAGAGGTTTGCCAATGATCTCATTTATTCGCACACTCACACTCAGTCTTTGTCACACTTTGTGGCATGCCAGTAACGAGACATTTATTCAGTAGACTATTTCAGCATTATTTACATTACATACAGTTATCCTCATTTTCATTACCGCATTCACAACATTTCGACCGTTGTACGCTCCGGTCTTCTTCATCTGGTTAGAATTTCGTACCGAACCCTTCATTTCGTCCACCGGGCGGGGACTGTTCTAGTTCCACGTGCCATGCCTCTTCCCAATGTTTCTATTATTTCCCTTTAACTCAACTCTCCAAGTATTGAAAGCCTGATATTGAAATCACAACTCTTTGGGTCTTATCACTGGATCTACTTTATCCACTGTGTCCTTGAGGATTTAATCATAATACCTCATCTCAGAGATATAGAGACTATTTCAGATTTAATTATTTGTAGAAAAAATCACTATAAAAAAATCGAGGTTTGTAAAATTTTCAAGATGGATATATAACTATTTGATAAATATACAAAGCAGTTCTTGTGGGTAGGGAATATAAGCAATACTACAAAAACAGGTATATTTGGGGAAAAAAGAAAGAAAATATACCGGTAAAAATGATTACAATGTACTTGCGTCATAATTCGTAAAAGGAGAAATGTGTGAAGAAAAGCAGAGAAAAAATGAATGGCAAAAAGCTGACCAGTTATCGTTACAGAATTCGATACACGAAAAAAAAATAACTGCGTATCACAACTAAGGAGGAGAAATTGAGGATATAAACAATTGATAATATACTGACATAGTTATACTAATGATGGTGGGCTGAAAACTTCATAGGCTGAATATGAAGGAGACATGCTAGAGCTGCGAAATCTTGCATTCATTCATTTCAACTCTTCTTATTAATAACTGCATTATTTCTTTCCCGGTCCGTAGGCTGGGCTGAAAACTTCATAGGCTGAATATGAAGGAGAGATGCTAGAGCTGCGAAATCTTGCATTCATTCATTTCAACTCTTCTTATTAATAACTGCATTATTTCTTTCCCGGTCCGTAGGCTGGGCTGAAAACTTCATAGGCTGAAAATGAAGGAGAGATGCTAGAGCTGTGAAATCTTGCATTCATTCATTTCAACTCTTCTTATTAATAACTCCATTATTTCTTTCCCGGTCCGTAGGCTGGGCTGAAAACTTCATAGGCTGAATATATAGGAGAGATGCTAGAGCTGCGAAATCTTGCATTCATTCATTTCAACTCTTCTTATTAATAACTGCATTATTTCTTTCCCGGTCCGTAGGCTGGGCTGAAAACTTCATAGGCTGAAAATGAAGGAGAGATGCTAGACCTGTGAAATCTTGCATTCATTCATTTCAACTCTTCTTATTAATAACTCCATTATTTCTTTCCCGGTCCGTAGGCTGGGCTGAAAACTTCATAGGCTGAATATATAGGAGAGATGCTAGAGCTGCGAAATCTTGCATTCATTCATTTCAACTCTTCTTATTAATAACTGCATTATTTCTTTCCCGGTCCGTAGGCTGGGCTGAAAACTTCATAGGCTGAATATGAAGGAGAGATGCTAGAGCTGTGAAATATTGCATTCATTCATTTCAACTCTTCTTATTAATAACTGCATTATTTCTTTCCCGGTCCGTAGGCTGGGCTGAAAACTTCATAGGCTGAAAATGAAGGAGAGATGCTAGAGCTGTGAAATCTTGCATTCATTCATTTCAACTCTTCTTATTAATAACTGCATTATTTCTTTCCCGGTCCGTAGGCTGGGCTGAAAACTTCATAGGCTGAATATGAAGGAGAGATGCTAGAACTGTGAAATCTTGCATTCATTCATTTCAACTCTTCTTATTAATAACTGCATTATTTCTTTCCCGGTCCGTAGGCTGGGCTGAAAACTTCATAGGCTGAAAATGAAGGAGAGATGCTAGAGCTGTGAAATCTTGCATTCATTCATTTCAACTCTTATAAATAACTGCATTATTTTTTTTTCCGGTCCGTAGGCTGGGCTGAAAACTTCATAGGCTGACTATGAAAGAATGATGCTAGAGCTGTGAAATCTTGCATGCATTAATTTCAATTCATAAAATAACTGCATTGGTTCTTCCCAGGTAAACTGACGTCTGGCTATACAAAGAGTTCAAAGGTAACTAGTAGCTACTTCTGTTAAAAATGAACACATTTTGGCATCTTGGTGTCATCAAGTACTTGCAGTACCCTCAAGGACATTCATACTGATATGGTTGCTACATAAGGGGCATTACCAACAGTGTAAATTGGGTACCTGAATTTACGTGAAGAAGGGAGTGTTTTTTAGAAGGTCTGGAGGGCTTGCAACTGCCACCACCGAGGAAAACATTCATCGTGTTCACCTCATGGTGATGGATGACAAGCGATTGATTATAGATCAAATAGCCAATTCTATTAGCATATCTTGTGGGTAGGGAATATAAGCAATACTATTAGCATATCCCGTAAGAGAGTTAAGAATATTCTGCACAATTAATTTGGCATGATGAAGGTTTCTACTCGGTGGGTCCCACGTCTTCTGACACCTGATCTAAAGTGCACCAGGCTGATCAGATCACAGGAAAATCTGACATTGTGTAAGACATATCCAGACAGTTTATTTGAACATTTCCTAACCTAGAATGAGTGTTTGGTTCTTCACTTTGAGCCAGAGACAACGAGAGAATCCATGCGGGGGGGGGGGAATATCCCACCCCATCCACCTACTCTAAACGCCAAGTTTGTTTCATCTGCAGGGTTGATGATGGCCTTGTTTTTTTGATATTCAAAAGACATTGTGTTAATTGACTATCAAGCACTTGTAGTAAAAAGGGTTCAGCCCCAAGGAATTTAGGAGGGGAAGGCCTGGATCTCCTGCAACTGCCACCACCACATGGTGATGGTCCGGGTTCGATTCTCGTTAGTGGATGGATACCGCTGATGAGTCCCAAATATAAGACGAAACGGCCGTCCAGTGCTTTCTGTCTTCTGTTGAGGTTTCTTCTAGACTCGATGAATTACTTAATTCTCAAATCCTCCTAATTTCTATCACTTGTATATCCTTGCTTGAACCGGCTTCTAATGCTCTGGATGGAACGGCTTGGTGATAGTAGTCGTGGCTCATGAGGGCACAGTCCTATGGGTAAAAGAGAAACTAGGATGAGTTTCACCACGGAATATGTGATCGAGCAGCGCTATATCGAGTCTGATCCGCTACCTCTTCGTCACCGAGGCCCGTTAGAACAGTTGGTATGACGTTTGCCTGATAATGATGTCCGTGTTTCAATTCTCGTTAGTGGATGCGCACTGCAGATGAGTCCCAAATATAGGACGAAACGGCCGTCCAATGTTTTCTGCATTCTGTTGAGGATTCTTCTAGACTCGATGAATTACTTAATTATGATTATCTCAAATCCTCCTAATAATATATACATATAAGGGGCCAAATACAGGACGAAATTTTGTTGAGAATTTTTCTAGACTCGATGAATTAGTTATGATTATTTTGTCTCCACCTAATAATTTCTATTACTTGTATATCTTTGCTTGAAGTCAAGAAGTGACTGTTTGTTTCAGGCTAAATGCAACTATCAGGCCATGCGCGTTTCATATGAAACATATTGTTGCGTCTGGGTGTTGGCTTCAATGTCCACTTTTATATTTACATAACACTTTAACCCATAAATATAGCATACCTTATATCTATCTATCTATCTATCTATCTATCTATCTATCTATATGGGCCCCTGAAAAATTAATTTGGGTTGAGCTCTCTAGTTTGAGGTGTGAATTTGTAAACAGTGACTATTTAAGCTAATATTGCACGACTCTTCGGCAAAATTGAGTCACTGTCAGTCACTGTGTGTTTATCTAAATCTAAAAATAAAAACGCTAAAATTCACCTTCATCCCGTATCGTGCGCTGACGGCTTAGTGGGAGAAGTTCCGACCGACGCAAATTCAGTTGGGTTTCGACCCTAGCTAGAAGCAACCGGACGTCTAGCCACACTGATGAGCTGTGAAACAGCGAAACAGTCTGTCTGTGGATGACATATATATATATATATATATATATATATATATATATATATATATGTAAATATAAAAGTGAACATAGAAGTCAACACTTAGA
This sequence comes from Acanthosepion esculentum, assembly GCA_964036315.1. NCBI lineage: Eukaryota > Metazoa > Mollusca > Cephalopoda > Sepiida > Sepiidae > Acanthosepion > Acanthosepion esculentum. Next base: position 129,134,140 of record OZ038483.1, read on the forward strand.
GGCGACAGTGTGTTTCATGCTATATGCAATCGTCAGGCCACGAATGCTGTTATTTTTCTCGGCTATTTATATATACGGGTCAGTGGTGCATTGTGGTTAGTCTATTTTGGCGGTTGTTTTACCGGAAGTCGTTTATTTGTTTATTTATTTATTTGTGTCAAATTATTTTGCTTGTTTTTATATAATTTTATTTTTATTTTTCATCTTATATATTTATTTTTTATTTTTATTTTGATCGGTGTTTTTATTAACGTAATAAAAATTTGTTTATATAGCTTATTTAATAGTTTTGTTTTTGTTTGGGAAGATAATTAAAGGTATTTGTTGAATTTTGGGATTGATTCTTGTGGGTTTTTTTACTATTATTTTGGCGGGAACAGTTTTTAATTTATTTATTTGGATTGATTATCTTTATTTGTTTTTTTCTAAACGGCTAGTTTATCGGTATCTGTTGTTAGTTTATTTATATATATGGATGTATTTAGATCAATTTATTATACTTGTTGTTATTTATTTGTTACACTGCATATTTTCTCTTTTTGGTTTTCGATTATATATATATATATATATATATATATATATATATATATATATATATATATATATATATATATATATATATATATATGTATGTATGTGGGGGAGCCTCCTATCTTTGACGATAAATGAGGGCCAGCATTAGATGGTCCCTTTCATTTCATACTTATGCATGCTAGCAGGGGCTATTGTTGGGAAAATCAAGTAAGGGAAAGACATATTTCATTTGTGCTTTCTTAAGTGTGATACTAGCCCAGACTTGTTGCGGGTGACAAAGCCACACTGAGAGATGAAATTTGTTAAAGCAGGATTTTGATGGCGTCTCTGCTTCTGAGCTTGACGAAACTGATCACGGTGCTTCAGACTACTGTCTTCAAAACCATTTAACATAATGAAAGATGTCTTACGCCACTCCTTTCGGTCTGATGCTTGGGCTTCCCAGGTTTTCATATCAACTTTGTGACGTTTCAAGTTGTCTTTCAATTTGTTTTTGTAGCGTAGGTGTGGACGTCCAACGTAACGCTTGGAGTTTGGTAGTTGTCCATACAACACCTTTTTGGGAAGCCTATGCTCATCCATTCTCACAACATGACCAGCCCAACTAAGTTGTATCTTTTCTAGAATGGTTTCAATGCCTGTGTTACATTTATTCAGCATTGCACTATTCTTCACCCTGTCATCCCATTTTATATCACATATGGCACGAAGACAGCACAAGTGTAAGACGTCAAGTTGATTTATGTGCTTGCGGTAGAGGGTCCAAGTTTCAGCATCTTAGTAAAGGGTTGAGAGAACAACTGTATATGTAGAGCTTTACTCTGAGAGACACGTTTTTGGTGTTCCATAACCTATGTTTAAGATTACCGATAATATATATATATATATATATATATATATATATATATATATATGTATTACAAGAGATTATAATAAAACATGTTGAAATCGCTACACAAAAGCTTCTAGTTACTTACCATCGCCTGACGAAGTAGAATCATAGTATTGAAACATGAAAGCTTTGGTGTAGATATTTCAAAATGTTTTTATTCTAATCTCTTATAATAAAACTAATAATAATATATTGCTCTACTTTATTTTGAGCACTTTTTAAAAGTAAATGGTGCGAACAGTGGAATTTTACTCTATCTGTTCATTCTCTCAAGTGTGTGTTTGTGTGTGTGTGTGTGTGTATATATATATATATATATATATATATATATACACACACACACACACAGAAACACACATATATATATATATATATATATATATATATATATATATATATATATATATATATATATATATATATATATCAGTATTTTTAAGGAGTGCTGGAAAGTTCAAGATCTGACATTTGAGGCCTATGTTTGATGCTTTTGTATTTGGCCAGAAATAGAAAATTGGTTGTGCCGAGAACTTTTCAGCTTTCGTTTCTACGTCCATTCTCGATATCTATCTATCTATCTATCTATCTATCTATCTATCTATCTATCTATCTATCTATCTATCTATCACATTCTGTCCTTCTGTGTATCTATTTCACTCTATCTATCTATCTATCTATCTATCTATCTATCTATCTATCTATCTATCTATCTATCTATCTATCTATCTATCTAATTCTGACCATTATCTATCTATCTATCTATCTATCTATCTAATTCTGATCATTATCTATCTATCTATCTATCTATCTAATTCTGATCATTATCTATCTATCTATCTATCTATCTAGTTCTGATCATTATCTATCTATCTATCTATCTATATATCTATCTATCTAGTTTTAATCATTATCTATCTATCTATCTATCTATCTATCTAGTTCTGATCATTATCTATCTATCTATCTATCTATCTATCTATCTATCTAATTCTGATCATTATCTATCTATCTATCTATCTATCTAGTTCTGATCATTATCTATCTATCTATCTATCTATCTATCTATCTATCTATCTAATTCTGATCATTATCTATCTATCTATCTATCTATCTATCTATCTATCTAGTTCTGATCATTATCTATCTATCTATCTATCTATCTAATTCTGATCATTATCTATCTATCTATCTATCTATCTATCTATCTATCTATCTAGTTCTGATCATTATCTATCTATCTATCTATCTAGTTCTGATCATTATCTATCTATCTATCTATCTAGTTTTGATCATTATCTATCTATCTATCTATCTATCTATCTAGTTCTGATCATTATCTATCTATCTATCTATCTATCTATCTATCTATCTATCTATCTATCCAGCTAGTTTTGATCATTATCTATCTATCTATCTATCTATCTATCTATCTATCTATCTATCTATCTATCTATCTATCTATCTAGTTCTGATCACTATCTATCTATCTATCTATCTATCTATCACATTCTGTCCTTCTGTGTATCTATTTCACTCTATCTATCTATCTATCTATCTATCTATATATCTATCTATCTATCTATCTATCTAATTCTGATCATTATCTATCTATCTATCTATCTATCTATCTATCTATCTATCTAATTCTGATCATTATCTATCTATCTATCTAGTTCTGATCATTATCTATCTATCTATCTATCTATCTATCTATCTATCTATCTATCTATCTAGTTTTAATCATTATCTATCTATCTATCTAGTTCTGATCATTATCTATCTATCTATCTATCTATCTATCTATCTATCTAATTCTGATCATTATCTATCTATCTATCTATCTATCTATCTAGTTCTGATCATTATCTATCTATCTATCTATCTATCTAATTCTGATCATTATCTATCTATCTATCTATCGATCTAATTCTGATCATTATCTATCTATCTATCTATCTATCTATCTATCTATCTAATTCTGATCATTATCTATCTATCTATCTATCTATCTAGTTCTGATCATTATCTATCTATCTATCTATCTATCTATCTATCTATCTATCTATCTATCTATCTATCTATCTAGTTTTAATCATTATCTATCTATCTATCTATCTATCTAGTTCTGATCATTATCTATCTATCTATCTATCTATCTATCTAATTCTGATCATTATCTATCTATCTATCTATCTATCTATCTATCTATCTATCTAATTCTGATCATTATCTATCTATCTATCTATCTATCTATCTATCTATCTATCTAGTTCTGATCATTATCTATCTATCTATCTATCTAATTCTGATCATTATCTATCTATCTATCTATCTATCTATCTATCTATCTATCTATCTAGTTCTGATCATTATCTATCTATCTATCTATCTATCTAGTTCTGATCATTATCTATCTATCTATCTATCTAGTTTTGATCATTATCTATCTATCTATCTATCTATCTAGTTCTGATCACTATCTATCTATCTATCTATCTATCTATCTATCTATCTAGTTCTGATCACTATCTATCTATCTATCTATCTATCTATCTATCTAGTTTTGATCATTATCTATCTATCTATCTACCTATCTATCTATCTAGTTCTGATCATTATCTATCTATCTATCTATCTATCTATCTATCTATCTATCTATCTATCTATCTATCTATCTAGTTCTGATCATTATCTATCTATCTATCTATCTATCTATCTAGTTTTGGTCATTATCTATCTATCTATCTATCTATCTATCTATCTATCTATCTATCTATCTATCTATCTATCTAGTTCTGATCATTATCTATCTATCTATCTATCTCATTAAATATGTATGTGTGCGTTAGTTTAAGATTACTTTATATAGGTGTATGTGGAGTACGTAAAAGCAGATTAGCTAATGTCATTTTTGAAGGTGGTCTTTTTACTAAGTTAAATTTTAGCTTTAATTTTACCACACTCTTTTGCAGTACCTGAGACTTATTCCCATATGAACACGCACGTGACGTATACTTCGACTACGACGACTGCATATGCTGAAATTGTTCTACGAAAAACGTATTCTCACAATGACATTTATATAAATCACAAGACTAGATAATCACATTGTATTGCGTATTGTGTGTCATATGGATAATCCGAGATAATAAGATATTTTCGAGATTTGGAGGTTGATTTTTGTTCACGATTTACATTATTCGGACTATTGTCCTCGTCTTTGTCGCCGCACTTATTACGCTTCGGCCTTCTTCAGGTCGTTTGAATGTCGAACTGAACCCATTATTTCGCTCACTGTTCTAGTTCCACGTGCCATGTCTAATGAATGTCAGTTGTCCATTATCTCCTGTTAATTCCCTTTTCCAAGTTCTTCACCACCTTAACCAGGTATTGAAATCACACTCTTTGGGTCCAGTCATTGGATCTAACCAACGCCTGAATCTAACCAATGCCATGTGACCTTGAGGACATCTGTGCATGAATTTCTGGGTATTATAAACTTAATGTCTCCAGCAATCATTTTTACCAGTGCTCGTATTGCAATTTTTGCTGTTCATGTTTTTAACAGAGTTCATATTACAATTTTTCTTGTTATTATCGCTCTTCTCTAGCACTCCTTATTACTGGTTCCAACGTTGTAATAAATATGGCGACAAAGATGAGGACAATAGTCCGAATAATGTAAATAATGTACATAATACCTCATCTCAGAAATATAGACATATACTGAAATGCTGAAACGTTGTAATAAATATGGCGACAAAGATGAGGACAGTTGTCCGAATAGTATAAATTATGTACATAATACCTCATTTCTGAAATATAGACATACACTAGGGCCGAAACATTGTGATAAATATGGCGACAAAGTTGAGGACAATTGTCCCAATAATGTAAATAATGTACATAATACCTCATCCCAGAAGTATAGACAGATACTGAAAAGCCGAAACATTGTAATAAATATGGCGACAAATATGAGGACAATAGTCCGAATAATGTAAATAGTGTACATAATACCTCATCACAGAAATATAGACAGATACTGAAGGGCTGAAACGTTGTATCAAATATGGCGACAAAGATGAGGACAATAGTCCGAATAATATAAATAATGTACATAATATCTCATCACAGAAATACAGACAGATATTGATTTTTGTTGTCTTCCCTTTCGAGTTATCAAAATTTTGTGGGCTATTTAATACGGAAATATATTTTGGATTGTATCAATGTTTATGCTTTCGCAAGTGACGAATGTATTAATAATTTTTTAAGTATAACAATGGTTTTTCTTGATACAGCTCCCATTATTCAATCCTTAGATGGGAGGATAATTCGGGTTCAGACTCTGGCAACCATAACATTTTGGTTAAGTTATTTTTTATTTTTATTCTACAATGATATTCACCCGGTGTTCTGCCCAGGGGACACTCGGGGTATTGCCTTACTTAAATAAATGGCTTTAGAATGAACCAGAGACCGAAATCCTAAACAAAAAACAATGGATAAACTTCCACTCCTGTTCAAAAGGCCACGGAGGTGTGTGAACCGGACTACAGGCAAACCCTAGGAAAAGTGTGGGGGCATACTCTTCCTTATAACAAACTAGAAAATTTTATGGGGTTTTATATTTAATTATTTACAAAAGAAATGCATCTTTTTTTTTGTTCTGTATACACACATCGACACGCGTTTTTAACTGGTCGATAACGACCGACATATTTTTTTTTATGGGTGTATCACCCCAACCAAGGCGGGAAGCTACTAGCACGCAAGGGGTTACAGAGAGTTGGAGCGAGAGCAAAAAGGAGTGATAGAGGAAGATGAAGAGAAGGATATGGGATAGATCAGGGCATCTGGAGACGTCGATTGACATTACATTTGAATAGTTGGAGATTATAGCTATCAGGTAAACAAGAAATTGGGGGTATTCCACAGGCGGGAACTGCGAGACATGAAGCTATTGGAGTAGAAGAGACGGTTACATTTAACAGTTTCGACAGTGAAATGTTGTGAGTGAAATGCCAGCCTAGTAGAACGCTTAAATTCATGAAGTCTGGGAACCAGCGAAAGCAGCTCATCGGAGCAGTTGCCATGAAAGTATTTGTAAAAAAAGACAGAGGGAGGCGACGGCATATCTGTGAGAGAGCGACTGAAGACGAGATGCCAGATCAGTGCCAATTACATTGCATATCCGTCTCTGGATCTTATCAAGATTCTTGAGACAAACAGAAGGGGCTCAAGACCATATATGGCAGCAATACTCCATGCAAGGGTGAATGGTTGATTTGTAGATTTACTTATTTATTGTATTTAGTGTATCTTATGGAAGCTCATGGCCATATCACGTTGAAAAAACCGGTTCCCGTGCAATCCTCGAAGTTAAGCAACGTCCAGCTTGGTCAGTCCCTCGATGGCTGATTTCTTGAGAATAGCAGGTGCTGTAAGCTTGAATCTGCGTGTGGAGCAAAGGATAATGGCTCGGCATTGTTAACCGGAGATTTGAGTTCTAATTCCAGTCGAGTTTGTTATATTCACTTACGCACAACTACCCTTGGGAAATGTATGAGGCCACCTCTTCTCCCCCAGCAATGGGTTAATTAGTAAGACTTGTATCAGTAAACCGTTGTTATCTCAAAATCAAATTCTTACAACCTAAAAATATTTTCTGGCTGTAAAGTGTTGATAAACTGTAAAAAACGAATCTATCAATCATGTATTTCTATCCTGTTCTCCGAACGTACTCGTAACTATTTTAAAAAATCTTGAACCAAATTTCTCCAAAAGATGCACCCAGGACTTCAGAGGGGAAAAGCCCATAGGTAGGTTGGTAACTCTTTTTTTGTCGAGATCGATAAAATGTTGACCAACTAGAAGAAAATTCATTTTATTTTCGTAAAATATTTTAACTAGTTTGATACCGAGAATTGCTGATAGCACAATGATTTTTTTAAAATATTACTGTTTGCCTGTATATAAGGCCCGAAAGCAACTCATGGTAGAGGATTACTAAAGCGGTAAGAGAAGCAGGTGACAATTCTCATAGCTAAATCCTAGACCGCCTTGAATATAATCGATGTAATCTGAAAATCTGAGACAACCTCAAACGGAGATACTTTCACGCCACTGTAGAGACGGTTTTAATGTATGGTGCAACTGCCGGGACATAAATTAAAACCCCAGAGTCTAAGCTTGAAGGAACCTACACTTGGATGCTGAGAGATACACTTAACATCTCCTGGAACCAAATCTAAATCACAGCTCTGAGGACCCATCCCTAATATTTCCACAATCTTACACAAACACAGAATGTAGGAAGACTTAGACCAGTAAACCAATGTTGTGTCAAAAAATAGAAATTCTTACAACCTAAAATATTTTTTGATCTCAAAGGATTGATAAACCGTAAAAAATGAATAAACCAATCATGCATATTATGTAATGTTTAAAAATTTCTCTGAAAAATTTGGATATTTCTATCCTGTTCTCTGAACGTACTCGTAACTGTATTTTAAAAAAATATTGAACCAAATTCCTCCAAAACATACACCAAGGGCTTCAGAGGGGAAAAGTCCATAGGTAGGTAAGTAACTCATTTTCTTCAGTTGTGTTGTAGCATACCTATGGACGATAACGGGTATCCTCCCGTTCCCATCAACACATTAGTGAATACTGTAAGTGGTCGAGAGTTGGAGATTCGTCTCCAACTGTGCTGGTCAAACTCTCTGCCACCGGCCCGAGAGGATTCCCACACGAGGCTATGTCGAAGGGCAGAGTCTCGTCTCGAGAAACAACTACTCGACCCCGTTTTATACGAGGTCTACGTGGAATTTTTGGCCGTGACTACGGGCTCGGATACCTGATATTAAATTCGGCCTTATGCCACATCTGACCGCGTAGGGCGGTTGGTCGATATCCTAGAGTTGGAGATTCGTCTCCAGCTGTGCTGGTCAAACTCTCTGCCACCGGGCCGAGAGGATTCCCACACGAGGCTATGTCGAAGGGCAGAGTCTCGTCTCGAGAAACAGCTACCCGACCCCGTTTTATACGAGGTCTACGGAGAGATTTTGGTCGAGCATATTGGCTCCGATACCCCACATTAAATTCGGCCTTGTGCCACATCTGACCGCGTATGGCGGTTGGTAGATATCCTGCAGTTGGAGATTCTTTGTGGAATTCACTTGACTATATTTATAGCAGTTGATTACTTCTACGCGCCGTTGGCGAATCTTATATGTGTTGCACTTGTCCTAAGTATTATTGTTCATTACCAACCTTCCTGCGATTATTCTATTAAGTAACCTTCCTTAGGATACACCACAGTGTGTAATCGATTTCTATTTTTTCCTCAGATTAGGTCATACGGAGTGGTGTGCAGTAATAGGAATCTATTTTCGGGGTATATAATGAAATTTGTTTGGCCTTGAAAAATATTGCATCAGATATTCAGCACACCCAGACACTATAGTCTCGACTGTCGATTAGTTGTCCTGCAGCCATTGTCTGCGATGGGCGTTACTCTAAGGAAGCGTACAAAAATTGTAACGCTACACGAACACAATGACAAGCCTTACAAGTGAGCAAATCAATGTACTATAAACTGGTCCTGAAACTCTCCTGATTTAAATCCAATCGAGAATCTGTGGTCAGTCTGCAAGCAAAGACTTCGTGGAATTGATATACGAAGTAGTAACATGCGCATTTAGTCATGTTTTACTGGAAAAATACAAAAAAGTAAATAACAACGGAATTATTCATTTTGTTTCAATTAATATGCACCAGGGTGTATAAAATCGCACCAGGGTGTATAACATCGCACCAGGGTGTATAACATCAGAGCTACTGTACTGTCATATTGTGATTGGTGTCTGGATCGTACTGTGATATCTGGTGGGGCCTCTCGATGCCATGATGAAGTATACAGTGAAGATTTTACTTTCGGTTAATTCATTCCAGGTTGTTGATACCTGCATTAATTGTGGAGCACTGCTTTTAATTCCACGTTAGACAAAATGGTCCTTCCTCTCCACGACTCTCCCGACTCTCACAGAGCACAAACTTAGTAATATTTTTATCACAGCCCAGGAAGTGTTAATAGTTATCAAAAAGGCTTGACTCTAAGTAGATAAAAGTTTCTATTCGGCCAGATTTTTCCGACAAATCATTACTTTGTGGAAACAACTCCCGAGGAGATGCTTTCCCTACCACTACAATCTAAATCTCTTCGTCTAGGGTTAACTTTCCCACATACCATCATAAACTACACTTTTAACCCGCTACAGCTTTCTTTAGTAATCCTCTACCTTGAGTGTCTTTTGGGCCTGGGTATAGAGGCGAACAGTAATATTAAAAAAAAAAACTCATTGTGCTATAAACCAATCTCGGTATGAAACAGATTACAATATATTACGAAAACAAAATAAATTATAAAACAATTTGACTGCATAGAATTAACTTGTATCTACTAAAGTTATAGCAACGCTTGAAACACAACAAATAGCGACGTTGATATAACGCTTGGCTACAGATATGAGTTGCACATACAACTACGACAAAGTGGATAAAGTATTTGTATGACGTATTTCGAACTTCATCGGATTAAGTGATATTTAATTTGCATGCCACTATACAGACGCACGAATGAAAGGGGACACTAAGAAAGATTTTAAATATATGTTATATATAGAGTCGTTCGAAAAGTTTTAAGCCTCGCCCAGAAAAAAGTTGGAGAAACAAGACAATTTTTTCACTGTTTCAATATAGTCCCCCTTGACATCAATGCACTTGGTCCAAAGATGCTTAACGATTGCAATCCAATCACGGAAGAAAGTGGCGTCCTGTTCCTCCAAAAACTCCTCTATAATAGAGCACATATGATCTCATCATTGTTTCCAAATTGGCGATAACACAGGTGGGATTTGGGTTTAAGAAATAGGAAGAAATCAGATCGAGCTAAGTCTGGAGAGTAAGGAGGATAGAGGAATTCAAAGAGTAAGGAGGACAGAGGAATTCAAAGAGTAAGGAGGACAGAGGAATTCAAAGAGTAAGGAGGACAGAGGAATTCAAAGAGTAAGGAGGATAGAGGAATTCAAAGAGTAAGGAGGATAGATGAATTCAAAGAGTAAGGAGGATAGATGAATTCAAAGAGTAAGGAGGACAGAGGAATTCAAAGAGTAAGGAGGACAGAGGAATTCAAAGAGTAAGGAGGATAGAGGAATTCAAAGAGTAACGAGGATAGATGAATTCAAAGAGTAAGGAGGACAGAGGAATTCAAAGAGTAAGGAGGACAGAGGAATTCAAAGAGTAAGGAGGATAGAGGAATTCAAAGAGTAAGGAGGATAGAGGAATTCAAAGAGTAAGGAGGATAGATGAATTCAAAGAGTAAGGAGGACAGAGGAATTCAAAGAGTAAGGAGGATAGAGGAATTCAAAGAGTAAGGAGGATAGATGAATTCAAAGAGTAAGGAGGACAGAGGAATTCAAAGAGTAAGGAGGACAGAGGAATTCAAAGAGTAAGGAGGATAGAGGAATTCAAAGAGTAAGGAGGATAGAGGAATTCAAAGAGTAAGGAGGACAGAGGAATTCAAAGAGTAAGGAGGACAGAGGAATTCAAAGAGTAAGGAGAATAGAGGAATTCAAAGAGTAAGGAGGATAGAGGAATTCAAAGAGTAAGGAGGACAGAGGAATTCAAAGAGTAAGGAGGATAGATGAATTCAAAGAGTAACGAGGATAGAGGAATTCAAAGAGTAAGGAGGACAGAGGAATTCAAAGAGTAAGGAGGATAGAGGAATTCAAAGAGTAAGGAGGACAGAGGAATTCAAAGAGTAAGGAGGACAGAGGAATTCAAAGACTAAGGAGGATAGAGGAATTCAAAGAGTAAGGAGGACAGAGGAATTCAAAGAGTAAGGAGGATAGAGGAATTCAAAGAGTAAGGAGGACAGAGGAATTCAAAGAGTAAGGAGGACAGAGGAATTCAAAGAGTAAGGAGGACAGAGGAATTCAAAGAGTAAGGAGGATAGAGGAATTCAAAGAGTAAGGAGGATAGAGGAATTCAAAGAGTAAGGAGGACAGAGGAATTCAAAGAGTAAGGAGGATAGATGAATTCAAAGAGTAACGAGGATAGAGGAATTCAAAGAGTAAGGAGGACAGAGGAATTCAAAGAGTAAGGAGGATAGAGGAATTCAAAGAGTAAGGAGGACAGAGGAATTCAAAGAGTAAGGAGGACAGAGGAATTCAAAGACTAAGGAGGATAGAGGAATTCAAAGAGTAAGGAGGACAGAGGAATTCAAAGAGTAAGGAGGATAGAGGAATTCAAAGAGTAAGGAGGACAGAGGAATTCAAAGAGTAAGGAGGACAGAGGAATTCAAAGAGTAAGGAGGACAGAGGAATTCAAAGAGTAAGGAGGATAGAGGAATTCAAAGAGTAAGGAGGATAGAGGAATTCAAAGAGTAAGGAGGACAGAGGAATTCAAAGAGTAAGGAGGACAGAGGAATTCAAAGAGTAAGGAGGATAGAAGAATTCAAAGAGTAAGGAGGACAGAGGAATTCAAAGAGTAAGGAGGACAGAGGAATTCAAAGAGTAAGGAGGACAGAGGAATTCAAAGAGTAAGGAGGATAGAGGAATTCAAAGAGTAAGGAGGATAGATGAATTCAAAGAGTAAGGAGGACAGAGGAATTCAAAGAGTAAGGAGGACAGAGGAATTCAAACAGTAAGGAGGATAGATGAATTCAAAGAGTAAGGAGGACAGAGGAATTCAAAGAGTAAGGAGGATAGAGGAATTCAAAGAGTAAGGAGGATAGAGGAATTCAAAGAGTAAGGAGGACAGAGGAATTCAAAGAGTAAGGAGGATAGAGGAATTCAAAGAGTAAGGAGGATAGAGGAATTCAAAGAGTAAGGAGGACAGAGGAATTCAAAGAGTAAGGAGGACAGAGGAATTCAAAGAGTAAGGAGGATAGAGGAATTCAAAGAGTAAGGAGGATAGATGAATTCAAAGAGTAAGGAGGACAGAGGAATTCAAAGAGTAAGGAGGACAGAGGAATTCAAACAGTAAGGAGGATAGATGAATTCAAAGAGTAAGGAGGATAGATGAATTCAAAGAGTAAGGAGGACAGAGGAATTCAAAGAGTAAGGAGGATAGAAGAATTCAAAGAGTAAGGAGGATAGAGGAATTCAAAGAGTAAGAAGGATAGAAGAATTCAAAGAGTAAGGAGGACAGAGGAATTCAAAGAGTAAGGAGGATAGAAGAATTCAAAGAGTAAGGAGGATAGAGGAATTCAAAGAGTAAGGAGGATAGAGGAATTCAAAGAGTAAGGAGGATAGAAGAATTCAAAGAGTAAGGAGGATAGATGAATTCAAAGAGTAAGGAGGATAGAGGAATTCAAAGAGTAAGGAGGATAGAAGAATTCAAAGAGTAAGGAGGATAGAGGAATTCAAAGAGTAAGGAGGATAGATGAATTCAAAGAGTAAGGAGGACAGAGGAATTCAAAGAGTAAGGAGGATAGAAGAATTCAAAGAGTAAGGAGGATAGAGGAATTCAAAGAGTAAGGAGGATAGAGGAATTCAAAGAGTAAGGAGGACAGAGGAATTCAAAGAGTAAGGAGGATAGAGGAATTCAAAGAGTAAGGAGGACAGAGGAATTCAAAGAGTAAGGAGGACAGAGGAATTCAAAGAGTAAGGAGGATAGAGGAATTCAAAGAGTAAGGAGGATAGATGAATTCAAAGAGTAAGGAGGACAGAGGAATTCAAAGAGTAAGGAGGACAGAGGAATTCAAACAGTAAGGAGGATAGATGAATTCAAAGAGTAAGGAGGACAGAGGAATTCAAAGAGTAAGGAGGATAGAGGAATTCAAAGAGTAAGGAGGATAGAGGAATTCAAAGAGTAAGGAGGACAGAGGAATTCAAAGAGTAAGGAGGATAGAGGAATTCAAAGAGTAAGGAGGATAGAGGAATTCAAAGAGTAAGGAGGACAGAGGAATTCAAAGAGTAAGGAGGACAGAGGAATTCAAAGAGTAAGGAGGATAGAGGAATTCAAAGAGTAAGGAGGACAGAGGAATTCAAAGAGTAAGGAGGACAGAGGAATTCAAAGAATAAGGAGGACAGAGGAATTCAAAGAGTAAGGAGGACAGAGGAATTCAAAGAGTAAGGAGGACAGAGGAATTCAAAGAGTAAGGAGGACAGAGGAATTCAAAGAGTAAGGAGGACAGAGGAATTCAAAGAGTAAGGAGGACAGAGGAATTCAAAGAGTAAGGAGGACAGAGGAATTCAAAGAGTAAGGAGGACAGAGGAATTCAAAGACTAAGGAGGATAGAGGAATTCAAAGAGTAAGGAGGACAGAGGAATTCAAAGAGTAAGGAGGACAGAGGAATTCAAAGAGTAAGGAGGACAGAGGAATTCAAAGAGTAAGGAGGATAGATGAATTCAAAGAGTAAGGAGGACAGAGGAATTCAAAGAGTAAGGAGGATAGAGGAATTCAAAGAGTAAGGAGGACAGAGGAATTCAAAGAGTAAGGAGGACAGAGGAATTCAAAGAGTAAGGAGGATAGAGGAATTCAAAGAGTAAGGAGGATAGAGGAATTCAAAAAGTAAGGAGGACAGAGGAATTCAAAGAGTAAGGAGGATAGAGGAATTCAAAGAGTAAGGAGGATAGAGGAATTCAAAGAGTAAGGAGGACAGAGGAATTCAAAGAGTAAGGAGGACAGAGGAATTCAAAGAGTAAGGAGTACAGAGGAATTCAAAGAGTAAGGATGATAGAGGAATTCAAAGAGTAAGGAGGATAGAGGAATTCAAAGAGTAAGGAGGTTAGAGGAATTCAAAGAGTAAGGAGGATAGAGGAATTCAAAAAGTAAGGAGGACAGAGGAATTCAAAGAGTAAGGAGTACAGAGGAATTCAAAGAGTAAGGAGGATAGAGGAATTCAAAGAGTAAGGAGGATAGAGGAATTCAAAAAGTAAGGAGGACAGAGGAATTCAAAGAGTAAGGAGGATAGAGGAATTCAAAAAGTAAGGAGGACAGAGGAATTCAAAGAGTAAGGAGTACAGAGGAATTCAAAGAGTAAGGAGGATAGAGGAATTCAAAAAGTAAGGAGGACAGAGGAATTCAAAGAGTAAGGAGTACAGAGGAATTCAAAGAGTAAGGAGGATAGAGGAATTCAAAAAGTAAGGAGGACAGAGGAATTCAAAGAGTAAGGAGTACAGAGGAATTCAAAGAGTAAGGAGGATAGAGGAATTCAAAGAGTAAGGAGGACAGAGGAATTCAAAGAGTAAGGAGGATAGAGGAATTCAAAGAGTAAGGAGGACAGAGGAATTCAAAGAGTAAGGAGGACAGAGGAATTCAAAGAGTAAGGAGGACAGAGGAATTCAAAGAGTAAGGAGGACAGAGGAATTCAAAGAGTAAGGAGTACAGAGGAATTCAAAGAGTAAGGAGTACAGAGGAATTCAAAGAGTAAGGAGGACAGAGGAATTCAAAGAGTAAGGAGGACAGAGGAATTCAAAGAGTAAGGAGTACAGAGGAATTCAAAGAGTAAGGAGGATAGAGGAATTCAAAGAGTAAGGAGGACAGAGGAATTCAAAGAGTAAGGAGTACAGAGGAATTCAAAGAGTAAGGAGGACAGAGGAATTCAAAGAGTAAGGAGGACAGAGGAATTCAAAGAGTAAGGAGGACAGAGGAATTCAAAGAGTAAGGAGTACAGAGGAATTCAAAGAGTAAGGAGGATAGAGGAATTCAAAGAGTAAGGAGGACAGAGGAATTCAAAGAGTAAGGAGGACAGAGGAATTCAAAGAGTAAGGAGTACAGAGGAATTCAAAGAGTAAGGAGGACAGAGGAATTCAAAGAGTAAGGAGGACAGAGGAATTCAAAGAGTAAGGAGGATAGAGGAATTCAAAGAGTAAGGAGGACAGAGGAATTCAAAGAGTAAGGAGTACAGAGGAATTCAAAGAGTAAGGAGGATAGAGGAATTCAAAGAGTAAGGAGGACAGAGGAATTCAAAGAGTAAGGAGGACAGAGGAATTCAAAGAGTAAGGAGGATAGAGGAATTCAAAAAGTAAGGAGGACAGAGGAATTCAAAGAGTAAGGAGTACAGAGGAATTCAAAGAGTAAGGAGGATAGAGGAATTCAAAAAGTAAGGAGGACAGAGGAATTCAAAGAGTAAGGAGTACAGAGGAATTCAAAGAGTAAGGAGGATAGAGGAATTCAAAAAGTAAGGAGGACAGAGGAATTCAAAGAGTAAGGAGTACAGAGGAATTCAAAGAGTAAGGAGGATAGAGGAATTCAAAGAGTAAGGAGGACAGAGGAATTCAAAGAGTAAGGAGGATAGAGGAATTCAAAGAGTAAGGAGGACAGAGGAATTCAAAGAGTAAGGAGGACAGAGGAATTCAAAGAGTAAGGAGGACAGAGGAATTCAAAGAGTAAGGAGGACAGAGGAATTCAAAGAGTAAGGAGTACAGAGGAATTCAAAGAGTAAGGAGGATAGAGGAATTCAAAAAGTAAGGAGGACAGAGGAATTCAAAGAGTAAGGAGTACAGAGGAATTCAAAGAGTAAGGAGGATAGAGGAATTCAAAAAGTAAGGAGGACAGAGGAATTCAAAGAGTAAGGAGTACAGAGGAATTCAAAGAGTAAGGAGGATAGAGGAATTCAAAAAGTAAGGAGGACAGAGGAATTCAAAGAGTAAGGAGTACAGAGGAATTCAAAGAGTAAGGAGGATAGAGGAATTCAAAGAGTAAGGAGGATAGAGGAATTCAAAAAGTAAGGAGTACAGAGGAATTCAAAGAGTAAGGAGGATAGAGGAATTCAAAAAGTAAGGAGGACAGAGGAATTCAAAGAGTAAGGAGTACAGAGGAATTCAAAGAGTAAGGAGGATAGAGGAATTCAAAGAGTAAGGAGGACAGAGGAATTCAAAGAGTAAGGAGGATAGAGGAATTCAAAGAGTAAGGAGGACAGAGGAATTCAAAGAGTAAGGAGGACAGAGGAATTCAAAGAGTAAGGAGGACAGAGGAATTCAAAGAGTAAGGAGTACAGAGGAATTCAAAGAGTAAGGAGGATAGAGGAATTCAAAGAGTAAGGAGGATAGAGGAATTCAAAAAGTAAGGAGGACAGAGGAATTCAAAGAGTAAGGAGGACAGAGGAATTCAAAAAGTAAGGAGGACAGAGGAATTCAAAGAGTAAGGAGGATAGAGGAATTCAAAGAGTAAGGAGGATAGAGGAATTCAAAAAGTAAGGAGGACAGAGGAATTCAAAGAGTAAGGAGGACAGAGGAATTCAAAGAGTAAGGAGGATAGAGGAATTCAAAAAGTAAGGAGGACAGAGGAATTCAAAGAGTAAGGAGGATAGAGGAATTCAAAGAGTAAGGAGGATAGAGGAATTCAAAAAGTAAGGAGGACAGAGGAATTCAAAGAGTAAGGAGGACAGAGGAATTCAAAGAGTAAGGAGGATAGAGGAATTCAAAAAGTAAGGAGGACAGAGGAATTCAAAGAGTAAGGAGGATAGAGGAATTCAAAGAGTAAGGAGGATAGAGGAATTCAAAAAGTAAGGAGGACAGAGGAATTCAAAGAGTAAGGAGGACAGAGGAATTCAAAGAGTAAGGAGGATAGAGGAATTCAAAAAGTAAGGAGGACAGAGGAATTCAAAGAGTAAGGAGTACAGAGGAATTCAAAGAGTAAGGAGGATAGAGGAATTCAAAGAGTAAGGAGTACAGAGGAATTCAAAGAGTAAGGAGGATAGAGGAATTCAAAGAGTAAGGAGGACAGAGGAATTCAAAAAGTAAGGAGGACAGAGGAATTCAAAGAGTAAGGAGGACAGAGGAATTCAAAAAGTAAGGAGGACAGAGGAATTCAAAAAGTAAGGAGGACAGAGGAATTCAAAGAGTAAGGAGGACAGAGGAATTCAAAAAGTAAGGAGGACAGAGGAATTCAAAGAGTAAGGAGGACAGAGGAATTCAAAGAGTAAGGAGGATAGAGGAATTCAAAGAGTAAGGAGGATAGATGAATTCAAAAAGTAAGGAGGACAGAGGAATTCAAAGAGTAAGGAGGACAGAGGAATTCAAAGAGTAAGGAGGATAGAGGAATTCAAAAAGTAAGGAGGACAGAGGAATTCAAAAAGTAAGGAGGACAGAGGAATTCAAAAAGTAAGGAGGACAGAGGAATTCAAAGAGTAAGGAGGACAGAGGAATTCAAAGAGTAAGGAGGATAGAGGAATTCAAAGAGTAAGGAGGATAGAGGAATTCAAAAAGTAAGGAGGACAGAGGAATTCAAAGAGTAAGGAGGACAGAGGAATTCAAAGAGTAAGGAGGACAGAGGAATTCAAAGAGTAAGGAGTACAGAGGAATTCAAAGAGTAAGGAGGATAGAGGAATTCAAAGAGTAAGGAGGACAGAGGAATTCAAAGAGTAAGGAGGATAGAGGAATTCAAAAAGTAAGGAGGACAGAGGAATTCAAAAAGTAAGGAGGACAGAGGAATTCAAAGAGTAAGGAGGACAGAGGAATTCAAAGAGTAAGGAGTACAGAGGAATTCAAAGAGTAAGGAGGATAGAGGAATTCAAAGAGTAAGGAGTACAGAGGAATTCAAAGAGTAAGGAGGATAGAGGAATTCAAAGAGTAAGGAGGACAGAGGAATTCAAAAAGTAAGGAGGACAGAGGAATTCAAAGAGTAAGGAGGACAGAGGAATTCAAAAAGTAAGGAGGACAGAGGAATTCAAAAAGTAAGGAGGACAGAGGAATTCAAAGAGTAAGGAGGACAGAGGAATTCAAAAAGTAAGGAGGACAGAGGAATTCAAAGAGTAAGGAGGACAGAGGAATTCAAAGAGTAAGGAGGATAGAGGAATTCAAAGAGTAAGGAGGATAGATGAATTCAAAAAGTAAGGAGGACAGAGGAATTCAAAGAGTAAGGAGGACAGAGGAATTCAAAGAGTAAGGAGGATAGAGGAATTCAAAAAGTAAGGAGGACAGAGGAATTCAAAAAGTAAGGAGGACAGAGGAATTCAAAAAGTAAGGAGGACAGAGGAATTCAAAGAGTAAGGAGGACAGAGGAATTCAAAGAGTAAGGAGGATAGAGGAATTCAAAGAGTAAGGAGGATAGAGGAATTCAAAAAGTAAGGAGGACAGAGGAATTCAAAGAGTAAGGAGGACAGAGGAATTCAAAGAGTAAGGAGGATAGAGGAATTCAAAAAGTAAGGAGGACAGAGGAATTCAAAGAGTAAGGAGTACAGAGGAATTCAAAGAGTAAGGAGGATAGAGGAATTCAAAGAGTAAGGAGTACAGAGGAATTCAAAGAGTAAGGAGGATAGAGGAATTCAAAGAGTAAGGAGGACAGAGGAATTCAAAAAGTAAGGAGGACAGAGGAATTCAAAGAGTAAGGAGGACAGAGGAATTCAAAAAGTAAGGAGGACAGAGGAATTCAAAAAGTAAGGAGGACAGAGGAATTCAAAGAGTAAGGAGGACAGAGGAATTCAAAAAGTAAGGAGGACAGAGGAATTCAAAGAGTAAGGAGGACAGAGGAATTCAAAGAGTAAGGAGGATAGAGGAATTCAAAGAGTAAGGAGGATAGATGAATTCAAAAAGTAAGGAGGACAGAGGAATTCAAAGAGTAAGGAGGACAGAGGAATTCAAAGAGTAAGGAGGATAGAGGAATTCAAAAAGTAAGGAGGACAGAGGAATTCAAAAAGTAAGGAGGACAGAGGAATTCAAAAAGTAAGGAGGACAGAGGAATTCAAAGAGTAAGGAGGACAGAGGAATTCAAAGAGTAAGGAGGATAGAGGAATTCAAAGAGTAAGGAGGATAGAGGAATTCAAAAAGTAAGGAGGACAGAGGAATTCAAAGAGTAAGGAGGACAGAGGAATTCAAAGAGTAAGGAGGACAGAGGAATTCAAAGAGTAAGGAGTACAGAGGAATTCAAAGAGTAAGGAGGATAGAGGAATTCAAAGAGTAAGGAGGACAGAGGAATTCAAAGAGTAAGGAGGATAGAGGAATTCAAAAAGTAAGGAGGACAGAGGAATTCAAAAAGTAAGGAGGACAGAGGAATTCAAAGAGTAAGGAGGACAGAGGAATTCAAAGAGTAAGGAGTACAGAGGAATTCAAAGAGTAAGGAGGATAGAGGAATTCAAAGAGTAAGGAGTACAGAGGAATTCAAAGAGTAAGGAGGATAGAGGAATTCAAAGAGTAAGGAGGACAGAGGAATTCAAAAAGTAAGGAGGACAGAGGAATTCAAAGAGTAAGGAGGATAGAGGAATTCAAAAAGTAAGGAGGACAGAGGAATTCAAAGAGTAAGGAGGACAGAGGAATTCAAAGAGTAAGGAGGATAGAGGAATTCAAAAAGTAAGGAGGACAGAGGAATTCAAAGAGTAAGGAGTACAGAGGAATTCAAAGAGTAAGGAGGATAGAGGAATTCAAAGAGTAAGGAGGATAGAGGAATTCAAAAAGTAAGGAGGACAGAGGAATTCAAAGAGTAAGGAGGACAGAGGAATTCAAAGAGTAAGGAGGATAGAGGAATTCAAAAAGTAAGGAGGACAGAGGAATTCAAAGAGTAAGGAGGACAGAGGAATTCAAAGAGTAAGGAGGATAGAGGAATTCAAAAAGTAAGGAGGACAGAGGAATTCAAAGAGTAAGGAGGATAGAGGAATTCAAAGAGTAAGGAGGATAGAGGAATTCAAAAAGTAAGGAGGACAGAGGAATTCAAAGAGTAAGGAGGACAGAGGAATTCAAAGAGTAAGGAGGATAGAGGAATTCAAAGAGTAAGGAGGATAGAGGAATTCAAAAAGTAAGGAGGACAGAGGAATTCAAAGAGTAAGGAGGACAGAGGAATTCAAAAAGTAAGGAGGACAGAGGAATTCAAAGAGTAAGGAGGATAGAGGAATTCAAAGAGTAAGGAGGATAGAGGAATTCAAAAAGTAAGGAGGACAGAGGAATTCAAAGAGTAAGGAGGACAGAGGAATTCAAAGAGTAAGGAGGATAGAGGATTTCAAAAAGTAAGGAGGACAGAGGAATTCAAAGAGTAAGGAGGATAGAGGAATTCAAAGAGTAAGGAGGATAGAGGAATTCAAAAAGTAAGGAGGACAGAGGAATTCAAAGAGTAAGGAGGACAGAGGAATTCAAAGAGTAAGGAGGATAGAGGAATTCAAAAAGTAAGGAGGACAGAGGAATTCAAAGAGTAAGGAGTACAGAGGAATTCAAAGAGTAAGGAGGATAGAGGAATTCAAAGAGTAAGGAGGATAGAGGAATTCAAAAAGTAAGGAGGACAGAGGAATTCAAAGAGTAAGGAGGACAGAGGAATTCAAAAAGTAAGGAGGACAGAGGAATTCAAAGAGTAAGGAGGATAGAGGAATTCAAAGAGTAAGGAGGATAGAGGAATTCAAAAAGTAAGGAGGACAGAGGAATTCAAAGAGTAAGGAGGACAGAGGAATTCAAAGAGTAAGGAGGATAGAGGAATTCAAAAAGTAAGGAGGACAGAGGAATTCAAAGAGTAAGGAGGACAGAGGAATTCAAAGAGTAAGGAGGATAGAGGAATTCAAAAAGTAAGGAGGACAGAGGAATTCAAAGAGTAAGGAGGATAGAGGAATTCAAAGAGTAAGGAGGATAGAGGAATTCAAAAAGTAAGGAGGACAGAGGAATTCAAAGAGTAAGGAGGACAGAGGAATTCAAAGAGTAAGGAGGATAGAGGAATTCAAAAAGTAAGGAGGACAGAGGAATTCAAAGAGTAAGGAGTACAGAGGAATTCAAAGAGTAAGGAGGATAGAGGAATTCAAAGAGTAAGGAGGATAGAGGAATTCAAAAAGTAAGGAGGACAGAGGAATTCAAAGAGTAAGGAGGACAGAGGAATTCAAAAAGTAAGGAGGACAGAGGAATTCAAAGAGTAAGGAGGATAGAGGAATTCAAAGAGTAAGGAGGATAGAGGAATTCAAAAAGTAAGGAGGACAGAGGAATTCAAAGAGTAAGGAGGACAGAGGAATTCAAAGAGTAAGGAGGATAGAGGAATTCAAAAAGTAAGGAGGACAGAGGAATTCAAAGAGTAAGGAGGATAGAGGAATTCAAAGAGTAAGGAGGATAGAGGAATTCAAAAAGTAAGGAGGACAGAGGAATTCAAAGAGTAAGGAGGACAGAGGAATTCAAAGAGTAAGGAGGATAGAGGAATTCAAAAAGTAAGGAGGACAGAGGAATTCAAAGAGTAAGGAGGATAGAGGAATTCAAAGAGTAAGGAGGATAGAGGAATTCAAAAAGTAAGGAGGACAGAGGAATTCAAAGAGTAAGGAGGACAGAGGAATTCAAAGAGTAAGGAGGATAGAGGAATTCAAAAAGTAAGGAGGACAGAGGAATTCAAAGAGTAAGGAGGATAGAGGAATTCAAAGAGTAAGGAGGATAGAGGAATTCAAAAAGTAAGGAGGACAGAGGAATTCAAAGAGTAAGGAGGACAGAGGAATTCAAAGAGTAAGGAGGATAGAGGAATTCAAAAAGTAAGGAGGACAGAGGAATTCAAAGAGTAAGGAGTACAGAGGAATTCAAAGAGTAAGGAGGATAGAGGAATTCAAAGAGTAAGGAGTACAGAGGAATTCAAAGAGTAAGGAGGATAGAGGAATTCAAAGAGTAAGGAGGACAGAGGAATTCAAAAAGTAAGGAGGACAGAGGAATTCAAAGAGTAAGGAGGACAGAGGAATTCAAAAAGTAAGGAGGACAGAGGAATTCAAAAAGTAAGGAGGACAGAGGAATTCAAAGAGTAAGGAGGATAGAGGAATTCAAAGAGTAAGGAGGATAGAGGAATTCAAAAAGTAAGGAGGATAGAGGAATTCAAAGAGTAAGGAGGACAGAGGAATTCAAAAAGTAAGGAGGACAGAGGAATTCAAAAAGTAAGGAGGACAGAGGAATTCAAAAAGTAAGGAGGACAGAGGAATTCAAAGAGTAAGGAGGATAGAGGAATTCAAAGAGTAAGGAGGATAGAGGAATTCAAAAAGTAAGGAGGACAGAGGAATTCAAAGAGTAAGGAGGACAGAGGAATTCAAAGAGTAAGGAGGATAGAGGAATTCAAAAAGTAAGGAGGACAGAGGAATTCAAAGAGTAAGGAGTACAGAGGAATTCAAAGAGTAAGGAGGATAGAGGAATTCAAAGAGTAAGGAGGATAGAGGAATTCAAAAAGTAAGGAGGACAGAGGAATTCAAAGAGTAAGGAGGACAGAGGAATTCAAAGAGTAAGGAGGATAGAGGAATTCAAAAAGTA
Source organism: Acanthosepion esculentum (assembly GCA_964036315.1). Taxonomy (NCBI): domain Eukaryota; kingdom Metazoa; phylum Mollusca; class Cephalopoda; order Sepiida; family Sepiidae; genus Acanthosepion; species Acanthosepion esculentum. Next base: position 129,156,757 of record OZ038483.1, read on the forward strand.
AGGAGGACAGAGGAATTCAAAGAGTAAGGAGGACAGAGGAATTCAAAAAGTAAGGAGGACAGAGGAATTCAAAGAGTAAGGAGGATAGAGGAATTCAAAGAGTAAGGAGGATAGAGGAATTCAAAAAGTAAGGAGGACAGAGGAATTCAAAGAGTAAGGAGGACAGAGGAATTCAAAGAGTAAGGAGGATAGAGGAATTCAAAAAGTAAGGAGGACAGAGGAATTCAAAGAGTAAGGAGTACAGAGGAATTCAAAGAGTAAGGAGGATAGAGGAATTCAAAGAGTAAGGAGGATAGAGGAATTCAAAAAGTAAGGAGGACAGAGGAATTCAAAGAGTAAGGAGGATAGAGGAATTCAAAGAGTAAGGAGGATAGAGGAATTCAAAGAGTAAGGAGGACAGAGGAATTCAAAGAGTAAGGAGGACAGAGGAATTCAAAGAGTAAGGAGTACAGAGGAATTCAAAGAGTAAGGATGATAGAGGAATTCAAAGAGTAAGGAGGATAGAGGAATTCAAAGAGTAAGGAGGACAGAGGAATTCAAAGAGTAAGGAGGACAGAGGAATTCAAAGAGTAAGGAGGACAGAGGAATTCAAAGAGTAAGGAGGATAGAGGAATTCAAAGAGTAAGGAGGACAGAGGAATTCAAAGAGTAAGGAGGACAGAGGAATTCAAAGAGTAAGGAGGACAGAGGAATTCAAAGAGTAAGGAGGACAGAGGAATTCAAAGAGTAAGGAGGACAGAGGAATTCAAAGAGTAAGGAGGACAGAGGAATTCAAAGAGTAAGGAGGATAGAGGAATTCAAAGAGTAAGGAGGACAGAGGAATTCAAAGAGTAAGGAGGACAGAGGAATTCAAAGAGTAAGGAGGATAGAGGAATTCAAAGAGTAAGGAGGATAGAGGAATTCAAAGAGTAAGGAGGACAGAGGAATTCAAAGAGTAAGGAGGACAGAGGAATTCAAAGAGTAAGGAGGATAGAGGAATTCAAAGAGTAAGGAGGATAGAGGAATTCAAAGAGTAAGGAGGACAGAGGAATTCAAAGAGTAAGGAGGATAGAGGAATTCAAAGAGTAAGGAGGATAGAGGAATTCAAAGAGTAAGGAGGACAGAGGAATTCAAAGAGTAAGGAGGACAGAGGAATTCAAAGAGTAAGGAGGATAGAGGAATTGAAAGAGTAAGGAGGACAGAGGAATTCAAAGAGTAAGGAGGACAGAGGAATTCAAAGAATAAGGAGGACAGAGGAATTCAAAGAGTAAGGAGGACAGAGGAATTCAAAGAGTAAGGAGGACAGAGGAATTCAAAGAGTAAGGAGGACAGAGGAATTCAAAGAGTAAGGAGGATAGATGAATTCAAAGAGTAAGGAGGACAGAGGAATTCAAAGAGTAAGGAGGATAGAGGAATTCAAAGAGTAAGGAGGACAGAGGAATTCAAAGAGTAAGGAGGACAGAGGAATTCAAAGAGTAAGGAGGACAGAGGAATTCAAAGAGTAAGGAGGACAGAGGAATTCAAAGAGTAAGGAGGACAGAGGAATTCAAAGAGTAAGAAGGATAGAGGAATTCAAAGAGTAAGGAGGACAGAGGAATTCAAAGAGTAAGGAGGACAGAGGAATTCAAAGAGTAAGGAGGACAGAGGAATTCAAAGAGTAAGGAGGACAGAGGAATTCAAAGAGTAAGGAGGACAGAGGAATTCAAAGAGTAAGGAGGACAGAGGAATTCAAAGACTAAGGAGGATAGAGGAATTCAAAGAGTAAGGAGGACAGAGGAATTCAAAGAGTAAGGAGGACAGAGGAATTCAAAGAGTAAGGAGGACAGAGGAATTCAAAGAGTAAGGAGGATAGATGAATTCAAAGAGTAAGGAGGACAGAGGAATTCAAAGAGTAAGGAGGATAGAGGAATTCAAAGAGTAAGGAGGACAGAGGAATTCAAAGAGTAAGGAGGACAGAGGAATTCAAAGAGTAAGGAGGATAGAGGAATTCAAAGAGTAAGGAGGATAGAGGAATTCAAAAAGTAAGGAGGACAGAGGAATTCAAAGAGTAAGGAGGACAGAGGAATTCAAAGAGTAAGGAGGACAGAGGAATTCAAAGAGTAAGGATGATAGAGGAATTCAAAGAGTAAGGAGGATAGAGGAATTCAAAGAGTAAGGAGGACAGAGGAATTCAAAGAGTAAGGAGGACAGAGGAATTCAAAGAGTAAGGAGGATAGAGGAATTCAAAGAGTAAGGAGGACAGAGGAATTCAAAGAGTAAGGAGGACAGAGAAATTCAAAGAGTAAGGAGGACAGAGGAATTCAAAGAGTAAGGAGGACAGAGGAATTCAAAGAGTAAGGAGGACAGAGGAATTCAAAGAGTAAGGAGGACAGAGGAATTCAAAGAGTAAGGAGGATAGAGGAATTCAAAGAGTAAGGAGGACAGAGGAATTCAAAGAGTAAGGAGGATAGAGGAATTCAAAGAGTAAGGAGGATAGAGGAATTCAAAGAGTAAGGAGGACAGAGGAATTCAAAGAGTAAGGAGGACAGAGGAATTCAAAGAGTAAGGAGGATAGAGGAATTCAAAGAGTAAGGAGGACAGAGGAATTCAAAGAGTAAGGAGGACAGAGGAATTCAAAGAGTAAGGAGGATAGAGGAATTCAAAGAGTAAGGAGGACAGAGGAATTCAAAGAGTAAGGAGGACAGAGGAATTCAAAGAGTAAGGAGGACAGAGGAATTCAAAGAGTAAGGAGGACAGAGGAATTCAAAGAGTAAGGAGGATAGAGGAATTCAAAGAGTAAGGAGGACAGAGGAATTCAAAGAGTAAGGAGGACAGAGGAATTCAAAGAGTAAGGAGGATAGAGGAATTCAAAGAGTAAGGAGGACAGAGGAATTCAAAGAGTAAGGAGTACAGAGGAATTCAAAGAGTAAGGAGGACAGAGGAATTCAAAGAGTAAGGAGGACAGAGGAATTCAAAGAGTAAGGAGGACAGAGGAATTCAAAGAGTAAGGAGGATAGAGGAATTCAAAGAGTAAGGAGGACAGAGGAATTCAAAGAGTAAGGAGGATAGAGGAATTCAAAGAGTAAGGAGGACAGAGGAATTCAAAGAGTAAGGAGGACAGAGGAATTCAAAGAGTAAGGATGATAGAGGAATTCAAAGAGTAAGGAGGACAGAGGAATTCAAAGAGTAAGGAGGATAGAGGAATTCAAAGAGTAAGGAGGACAGAGGAATTCAAAGAGTAAGGAGGACAGAGGAATTCAAAGAGTAAGGAGGACAGAGGAATTCAAAGAGTAAGGAGGACAGAGGAATTCAAAGAGTAAGGAGGATAGAGGAATTCAAAGAGTAAGGAGGACAGAGGAATTCAAAGAGTAAGGAGGACAGAGGAATTCAAAGAGTAAGGAGGATAGAGGAATTCAAAGAGTAAGGAGGACAGAGGAATTCAAAGAGTAAGGAGGACAGAGGAATTCAAAGAGTAAGGAGGACAGAGGAATTCAAAGAGTAAGGAGGACAGAGGAATTCAAAGAGTAAGGAGGACAGAGGAATTCAAAGAGTAAGGAGGACAGAGGAATTCAAAGAGTAAGGAGGATAGAGGAATTCAAAGAGTAAGGAGGACAGAGGAATTCAAAGAGTAAGGAGGACAGAGGAATTCAAAGAGTAAGGAGGACAGAGGAATTCAAAGAGTAAGGAGGATAGAGGAATTCAAAGAGTAAGGAGGATAGAGGAATTCAAAGAGTAAGGAGGACAGAGGAATTCAAAGAGTAAGGAGGACAGAGGAATTCAAAGAGTAAGGAGGATAGAGGAATTCAAAGAGTAAGGAGGATAGAGGAATTCAAAGAGTAAGGAGGACAGAGGAATTCAAAGAGTAAGGAGGACAGAGGAATTCAAAGACTAAGGAGGATAGAGGAATTCAAAGAGTAAGGAGGACAGAGGAATTCACAGCCACGGTTAGCTACTGTAACCTGAGTAGTCTGAACGAGTGGCTTATCCAGGAGCAAGAGCACCCTTGCCCTCAGCTCCCCACTGGGTTTCGACTTGATTGCTTCCTTCATTTGTCTTAATTCTGATGCATAGTACTCTCTATTATTAGTTGAGTTACTAAAGTGTGGTAGAAATTCTCATGGTCAGCTTGGAAGCGAGTCGGAAGCTTCCTGGAAATGTCAACCGTTTTCAGCTTCTGCTCTGGTGTCAGCATATTTGGGACCCATCCGGCGGACAGCTTACTCATCTCCAAGATCTCAGTTAAAACAGACCGAGCGAAAACTAATTCCTATGGACTTAGCTATGTAAGACGTTTGTCATCTAAACCCATATTGTGAATGTCATCAATTTGTTCATCGCTGATTGGTGCTTATCGACGACATGACCGAGAGTGATCTTTTGTAATGTACCTGCCCCGCATGAAATCAGAAACCCACGATTTACATTTGCATAAGAAAAGGAGAGTCCTCAGCAAGTGTCTGTGTCCTGCCCTCATAGATTTCCATGCGTCTCATACCTTTCGTTTACATATAACATATGAATACACGGGCCTCATTTTTACATTTGTCGCACACCACGTGCCTTTGTGTGACCCTCACCTACACATTGTCTTTTTCCTCTGAGGAAGCGTATGCCTTTGCATGGATGTAGTGCATGATTTTAGGGGTGCATGAAAACTCAACACCGCCAACTTAAAACCACCAACTGAAAGTTGGGATAACTCAGGACTGAGACAACTCAGGACTGAGACATAACTGGACTGAGACAACACATGACTGAGACGACACAGAACTGAAACAACACAGGTCTGAGATAACACAGGTCTGCGACAACTCAAGACGGAGACATGACAGGACTGAGACGACTCAGGACTGATACAACACAGGACAGAGACAACTCAGGACTTTGACAACTCAGGACTGATACAAAACAGGACTGAGACATGACAGGAGTGAGACAACACAGGACTGAGACAACTCAGGACTGAGACAACACAGAACTGAGGCATGACAGGACTGATACAACACAGGACTGAGACAGTACAGTACTGAGCCAACACGGGACTGTGATAACTCAGGACTGAGACATGACAGGAGTGAGACAACACACGACTGAGACAACTCAGGACTGAGACAACTCAAGACTGATACTCCTCAGGACTGAGACAACACAGTTCTGAGACAACTCAGGACTGAGACAACACAGGACTGAGACATGACAGGACTGATACTCCTCAGGACTGAGACAACACAGTTCTGAGACAACACAGGACTGAGACAACTCAGGACTGATACAAAACAGGACTGAGACATGACTGGACTGAGACAACTCAGGACTGATACTCCTCAGGACTGAGACAACACAGGACTGAAACAACTCAGGACTGAGACAACACAGGACTGAGACATGACAGGACTGATACTCCTCAGGACTGAGACAACACAGTTCTGAGACAACACAGGACTGAGACAACTCAGGACTGATACAAAACAGGACTGAGACATGACTGGACTGAGACAACTCAGGACTGATACTCCTCAGGACTGAGACAACACAGGACTGAGACAACTCAGGACTGAGACAACACAGGACTGAGACATGACTGGACTGATACTCCTCAGGACTGAGACAACACAGGACTGAGACAACTCAGGACTGATACAAAACAGGACTGAGACATGACTGGACTGAGACAACTCAGGACTGATACTCCTCAGGACTGAGACAACACAGGACTGAGACAACTCAGGACTGAGACAACACAGGACTGAGACATGACAGGACTGAGACAACTCAGGACTGAGACAACACAGGAATGAGACAACTCAGGACCGAGACACCTCAGGACTGATACATGACAGGACTGAGACAACACAGGAATGAGACAAATCAGGACTGAGACATTACAGGACTAAGACAACTCAGGACTGAGACAAATCAAGACTGAGACAACACAGTCGAAACGCAATCAATTTGTAGGTCTACCAGAATGGTGAACGTTTAATAGAAATGTCTCAGTTTTGCAATGTTGAGGATACTATTAAAATAAACCTGGGAGAAGAAAGTCAATAGAATAAGACAATAAACTGTTCATACATAACTAAAGAACCCTTGCTGTCTCCGATCAGCTGGGCTGCTGCTAACTTCCAGTGTGTGAAAGACAACTCAACACCGCTGACTCAACACCGTCGACTGAGAACCGGGACAACTCAGCACCGAAACTACTCAGCACCAGAAAAACTTTTTTTTTTATAACAGAATAACTATAATTTATTAAGAATTAATACTTTAATTACTGAACATTTTTCATCAAATGAGGTATTTGGAAAGGCATTAAATAAAATATGAACCAGTTTTTTTCTGTAAATCTTAAAGAAATTTACTTTTTAACAAAGTAAATCGACTTAAAAACAATAGCCTTCCCGTCATTTTAGGATATTTAAATCATTTAATTATCTCCTTGGCTTTGTGGCAGGCGCGAAGGCTCTCCATAATGACAGCTCGATGATCGTATTCTAAGGACATGTTGATTACTAAGCACCTTGTGCGTAAATGGTCAGACAGCTACTGAGGTGTATTCCAATTCTAATGACGCTCTCGGTACCTCGCTATTGTTATAGAATGCAAACGCTGGCCCAAATTGGCAAACTACTTGTCAGAAAACCGTATCGGCATGAACTTTTGACAGTGATTGATTGGCTTATTTTTTAAAATGACTCTAGCAGATATATAGTTTCGAAAATTCCCAAGAGGTGTAGATTCTTTAACAAGGTAATTGAACCTTTATGGCAGTGGCCTAATTGGTAATGACAAGCTTCAGCTTTCTCTTATAGAAATAGAGAGTACAGGCTTGAGCCCCTTTTTTAAAATTCCACCCCCACCTAGGTAGGCCATAAAAATACTAAGACGTAAGGGGTTACTAGAGTGTGTGAGAAGGTGAAAAAACAAAATAAAACAAAATTAACTATAAAAGAACAGAAATTAAGAAGACAGAAGATAACGATTGACATTGCGTTTAAATTTTTGAAGATCAAAGTCCATTGGGGTGCAAGATGTCGGTAAAGTTTTCCACAAGGGAAAAGTGCGAGAAAAGAAACTTTCAGCATAGAACTTACGGTTAAATCTAGCCATTTCAACTGTAAAATGATGAGACCTTATTGCCAATCTAGTAATGCGTTTAAATTCATAAACTCTACGTACCAAAGAGGAAAGTAATATATATTTCTGAAATAAAACAAGGACAAATGGACATGGAGAAATCTGGTCATCAATCTGTCTTATCTAGTCGCAATTCCTGACCAAAAAACAAAAAACAAAAAAAAAACTATACAATATTCCTTACACCAAAACATCATATTCATATTTGCCATTCTTACTACAACCACCATAATACCTCATGTCTCTATGAAGTCTTAACTAGTCCCCATATGTACAATTTAATGTCTGTGGTGGGAGGGGAATAAAAACAACGAAGAGGAAAGTAATATTTATTTTGAAAAATACAAAAATGTGACACAAGGCCAACAGGAGGGAAAGGGGAGATTTGCTCATCAATCTGTCTTATCTTAAACTTAGTTAGCTACGATTACTGACCCAAATATACCACAGTATTCCTTACACCAAAACAACACATTCTTATTTACCATCATTACTACAGCCACCATAATACCGCAAAGTCTCTATTAATTTTGAACTAGTTCACATATGTATATTTTTTTGTTTGTGGGTGGCAGACAATAGAAAGAACAGAGGAAAATTAATCAGAACAATTACCATTAGAATATTTATAGAAAGGGCACAGGGAAGCCAAGTTACAAGATGTGACTGAGGCTGAGATGCCTGGTCAGGAATAAACATATTTTTCTAATTAATTTCTGTGTTATAAATTTCTAGATTATTTCTAGATTTCTATCGGGAGATATATTTTTCATTAGTAGGAATTCTCGATCAAGGCTTATTGACGTTAATTCTATCGTTTGAGAAAATTAAAAAAAGAAAAAATGATGGCAATTCACGCGTGCCCACCAAAAGTAACACCTATAAGAAGCATACAACTGTCGTCATTTAACTAAAATTGGAGCTTACTTAACCAAAGACAATAAGGATGTGTAACCATAGAATTTAGTGATAAGAGAAAACTAATTTCTTACAGTTTTTTTTTCAATATTAAACTCTAATTTTAAATCAGAGGATATCATTTTGAAAATTCTTCTAAAAGCCAGAAATACCCACGTGTAAAACTCAGTCCAGGCGTGCTTGGTTATGCAGCTAAAGTGGGCAGCATTTTATGTCGGTTGGTCAGCATCGGATAGAAGCCAGGCCGAAATGTCCAAAGTGGCCCCGAGCCATAATCGGCCGGCTGTATCGCCGATCATTATTGACAGCCATAAATCACGTAGTCGATTGCAGGTGCCAGAGAAATAGTTTCAGCCGTCCTTGTTCATTTGTCCATCCTTAAGTTCTCAAAAATGACGAATTGTCGACACGGGCGTCGATCTAAATAGTAAAGAAGGAAATGTTCCTTTTCTCATTCTTAAAGTCTTCGACTGGCAATAAAAAACGCTTGATAGATAAAGATTATATACGAGTTGTAGGTCTTTGCTCACCCGTCGACAATAAATCAAACGGTGGAGGGGTGGCCAGTAAATGGTTTTGGATTATTTGTGGGGGCTGTGAAGACTGGGAGTCGATGGCCTAAATAGAATTTCAAGGTCCTTAATTTTACGATAGTTTTTTTCTTTCTTTCTTTCTTTCTTTCTTTCTTTCTAAATTTTGCTCTCTTTTTTCTTTCAATTATTTTTCTCGATTTTTCTCTTTCTCTTGGCAACAACGTTTCTCTTTCTCAGCATCTCTTATTCCTTTTTCGTCTTTCTTCTCTCTTTCTTTCTCTCTTTCTCACTCTCTCTAATCTGTTGTTTCTCTTAAACACAGTCTGTCATCTTCTCTCTTTAATTCCCTCTTCTGTCATTCTCACTTTCTTTTTCTCTTTCTCACTCTCACACTCTCTCTACTCTGTCGTCTTCTCTCCTTAATTACCTCTTCTTTCATTCTCTCTTTCTCACTCTCTCTCTCTTCTCTCTTTACCCTGTCGTCTTCTCTTTAATTTCCTCTTCTTTCTTCATTTTGCACTTATCTTTAGTATGTTTCATGGTATACATTTTACAACTATTATCATTTTTTACTTCTTTTTCTTCCTAATCTTCTCTGTGTCTCTCTACTGTCTCTCTCTCTCTCTTTCTCTCTCTCTAGCTACCTATCGGTCGCTCCTACATTTAGTACTTAGGATTCCACGAAATTAAAAAAAACACGAAATAATGGCTCAATGAACATATATAAGTGTATATGTTCATATATGTGTGAATATATGTGTGGATATATGTATATACATGTATGTGTATGTGCCGAGTTGTTAGAACGTTCGCATTTTGACCATGAGACCCGGGTTCGGATCTCATAATGGTCGATTTGTCAGGAAAAAGACTTCCTCATATTATTGGACTGGAGGGGGTCTATCCCAGGGTTCGGCACCTTTAGAAAGTTAATGAGAAACATACCACGGTTGATCCAAGCCTTGTGAGTGAAATTGGCTAGACGGGACCCTTGGGGTCCGTCGATAGCTGTGCTAGCACTGTCACAAGACATCGTGGCCGAGAGCTTGAGCGTGCTAGCCTTGTTCAAATTGTTGATCACGCTAGGTAACACGTTCTTTCCCAGAAACTGGTCTGCTCAGCATAGTTGCAGTAGAAACTACAAGTGGGCTCTGTTGGTTTTGAATAAGCACAAAGGGGCCTGAGGAAGCATCTGCAATATATATATATAGATTGATGTGGGTTTGTGACCCTGGGTTTCACACTCTGCGCAAACCACACATTAATCCAACTAAATATGATTTTGAGCGCTTTCCAATTAGTACCGTGCATATATAATATATAAATAATAGACATAAAAATTGCACACACACACACACATATATATATATATATATATATATATATATATATATATATATATATATATATATATAATCATTTATTTGAATATTATAACATAAATATATTATAAAATCACTACAAAAATAGCCATTTTGTTTCAACACTTCTGGTGTCTTATCAAGTGATGATGTAGAATATAGAATAAATGGTTTTAAAAGTTTCAAATTAATTAACGATCCTTAGCTTGGAGTAAACGCTGTTACATAAGCTAGAATGACCAATCAAAATACAAGTATAGGGTAATTCGAAAAATTTGACAACTAAGCAAGGTTATCATAGATATTAAAAGATTTATAAAATTTGAAATTAAAAGTAAAAAATTTAAAATTACCTATTTAGAAATCTAAATCAAATCTCTATTAAGTTTTAAATTGTAGAATTACGGAGGAGAAAAAATATAAAAATATAAAAATAAAAATAAAAGATATATATGCTATTTAATTCATATTTTCATTGAAATTATGTTAAAAAGGATGTTCAGAGCCCCAGACAAAAATGTATACATTTTTTTAGTTTCATTTCAACATGGTAGTCGCCTCTCACGCGAAATCATTCGAACATACTCAGGTTATAATACATAAGCGCTCAGACATATTTAGATATATATACACACATAAAATATGGTGACGAGACACGACCCTTGATAAAAAAAAACACAAAAAATCGAACATCTACACTACACACAACCACACGTACGCAAACATACAACCAAACGTGCATGCATTTTCCTTACACATAGACATCAATAAACACAGGCACATACATCCACATTCACATTGATCTAGACGTTCAGATGTCATAGCTAAAATGAACATACTCGTGTCTTAATGTGTTATTAAACGAATTTTAACTTGAAATATAACTAATCTGGTCAAATATATATAGACAAAATTTAAACAAATAAATATATATAAATATATATATATATATATATATATATATATCTTTAAACCATATAGTTTTCCACACACTACATGCAAAAGTAAATAACTACCTCCATATATAATTGTGCATTCACACATACGCATACAAATCTGCACATGTACCTATATATATATATATATATATATATATATATATATATATATATATATATATATATATATATAAGATAAGAAATAAAAATAAAAAATAAAAATTAATAAATACAAGCAAAACTATTTAACCAAAATGAATAAATAAACAAATAAACAACTTCCGGCAAAGTAACCGCCAAAATAGACTACCCACAATGCACCACTGACCCGTATATATAAATAGCCGAGAAAAGAGCACTCATGGACTGACCATTGCCTCTAGCATGAAACAGCCTGTCGCCACTGAGTGTTGACTTCACTGTTCATATTTATATTTACACACGCTCTATCTCTGATATTTATCCCATAAATATAGTACACCGTAAGACTATATTTCTTCATATATATATATATATATATATATATATATATATATATATCTCACTATATATATATCTCACTATATATATAAATATATATATATATATATATATATATATATATATATATATATATATATATGAGACTTGTGATTAGGTAGACATGCAAACACTCTGGTCTTAGACCGCAACAACGTGGGACAATTTATTTTCACAAATGCCAGCCTTATTAAAAAACCCTTTAAAAAGAAAATATTATGAAAAACATATTTATAAGAATACTACCAACTATTAACACACGATTAAAAAAAATTCATTACTTCACCATATTCTACAGATTCATTATCCATGAATCTAAGTTACGTCTAGGTACCTCCACGAAATGTAAAAAAAGAGCATAGCTTGATGAAAAAGACGCCATACTTGACGAAAACAAAATTTTATCGTCTAAATGTTGATGTTATTATTAAGAGGAAAGATCAAAGTATTTTTGTAGTTTTTTTTTTCATTTTTTAATCGTTCCTAACACGTCTGAAAATTTCGTTAAAAATCTTGTTTTTTTTTAGTCAGCAAAATTGACCATTTTTTTCCATTTCATAGAATCAATGAAAATCTCAGTTTGAAATTTTTTAAATATCAATTATCATTTTTTCAAAACTTATTTTAAGAAAATCAGAAATTATAATGTTTATTTAAAATATTTTGAACAAAGCTTAACTTAGTTTTTGCGCCGAAAAGATGTAATTTGAAAATAAATCAAAGCAGGTCATAGACTTTCGCGTCATTTGACAGGTGTTGAATGACCTGTTGATGGATTCCGTGAGGATAATTTGTTCTACGGAAGGAGAAAAGTGAAATATTTTACATTTATTATTTACCTCGTTATTTTTAAGGAAAACTTTCAGCGCTCTAATTTTTTTTGTACTTACCTTTACGTTTATGATGCTGAAAAATAATTTTAAAAAATGTAAAATAAAATACCATGATAGAAGTAACTTAATAATTTATGAAATGATAATTTAATTATTATTTAATAAATCAAAATTAAATGTGACTTTCCAATCCAATGTATATAGTTTCTATCTGAAATGCACCAGAATTTTTACTTAATGGAAATAATGAATTTAATCATTAAGCTTTTAATTAAATCTAAATTTATGTTGGTAAATAGTAGAGGTACCTATCTGGTAACCTGATTTATATTTTTTATATATTTTTCATTTTATTTCTAATTATTGTTATGACAATTATTTTATTATTAAATTTTATTATTAATTACATAATTACTAAAACTTTTATTAACCCAATAAACATTACTGAAAAGAAGCTGAACGGAAAATACAACCTGTTGGAAAGCAACTAAGAAGCGAAATGTTATGAAAAGTCCACGTGTTATCCATTTATTACAACAAAGGGACAACACTCTTAGATCATGTGACCTTTTTATAATAATGGCAATTTCAGTCTACCATACATGGAAATAATGAATGTATTAATTAAAAAAATACAACATAAAAAATAATTAAGAAATAAAATAGTGCAACTAAACTTATTAATCTTTGCAATTTTGGAATCGTACATTTTGTTTCCGCTTAATTACTACATCACCTCGAGGAAACAGCCTAATACAGAGTTTTACACGATTTTAAACTATTATAAATTATTTAATTAAAATTTCTTAAAAAATGAAAAAATTCTTGTAAAACTTAATTATTCATCAGAAAATTTTTTTCTGACAATAATGTCCTTAATATTACTTATTTACAAAAGCAATTAAAAGCTTTTCTAATTAAGTAATATCATAGTTTTATTGGATTCATTATTTTTCAATTCAGAGCCGATTTTCAGTCATATAGCTCAAATTTGAAAAAAAAAGTAGGTGATTTATCATCTCCAAAGACTTCTTCTTTAAAAAAAAATTTTTTTCAGGAAACCGAAAGGTTTTGGGCGAAATTTCTTTGGAATTAAGTAAGTGGGGGGTAACATATTTAAAAAAAAATTACAAACATTTAAAAAAAAATATATTTCAAAAATAATTTAATTCATTTGTGAATAAGTCCTGAATATTACATTAAAATTGGACAATTACTTGATTTTTACAAAAATTTCAAAATCAATGTGTTTTCAATGGAAAAAAAGCGCAAATAAACTATGTTATTGTCGCGATGATGACGTAAACAAAAGAAGACTTTAACCAAAATTTCGAACGTGTTAGAAAATATTAAAATTTTTTTAAAAATAATTAAAAAATACTTTGGTCTTTCATCGTAATAATAACATAAGTATTTTGACGTTAAAAATATATTTTTGTTAAGTTTGTGGCATTTTTCATTACGCTATCTGTTTTCCCGCGAAAACAGTGAAGACGCCTAGTTAAGTCTATCTAATACATCAAAATCAATGAAGATATATACAAAATACGAAAGAGATAGGCTTCAATGAAGAATCAAACCAAAACAAAATGTTTCAAAACATCTTGCTGATCTGTTTCCTACTTGTTCTTTATCCTATCATTTTGTCAGATTCCCATCCCTACTTGATCTATATTTTATCCTCTATTCACACACACACACACACACACACACGCGCGCGCACGCACACACACACACAATATATATATATATATATATATATATATATATATATATATATATATGAAAATTTGTCAGAGTTAACCTGTAGATAAGACAATTTAAAAAAAATATTAATGATAATAGGAAAACATTATTAATTGCTGACGCGTTTCGTCCAATGTGGACTTTCTCAAAGCAAAAAAACGAAATGAATTTAATTAAACAAGGAAATTAATAAAAAGAAAAGACAGAGTGTTCTTAGCAACTGGAATGTAGGAAACGCTATTTTCATATTATTGACTGAAAATAACGTCAGTTAATGTCACGTGTGGAGAATATTATCATTATATCTGTGTTGACGGATTCAACTGTTTTCTTTTGATTTTACGTCATTGTTGTGTATGTTTGTTTGTGAGAGCAGTAATTTTGTTAAGAAAGGTGAAATAGGGAAAAAGCCTAGTTTAATATTTGGGTAATGTTCTATGGCGGCACTCTCTAGAATTTTCCTTCTGAGTGAGTTATTTTCTTTCTTTATAAGTATAGCATTTCCAAAATCAAAATTATGGTTGAATTTATTCCTGTGTATTACTAGTGCATTAGCTAAGTTGTTTATTGTAAGGTCTCTTTTGTGTTCATTGATACGTTTTTTTTAATTTATATATATAGGGTGTCCATAAAGTTTGTGTGCACTTTAAAAATTTATAACTTCATTTGTAATTGCGATAGAAATAATCTGAAAAAAATGTTATAAAGTTTAATGTACCTAGTTTTAAGTATAGCTAAAATAACTAATGTGATTTCAGGCATTACTGTAAATCAGTTGGCAAATGTTTTCCGTGAACTGCAAAATCGTATTACACTTTGTATTACTAATGATGGAGGACATGTGGAAAATAAAATTTCAATAAAACCATAAAAAATATAGATTTACTTCTTTCTAATCCTTTTTACAAATTATTTCTATCGCAAATACAAATAAAGTAATATATTACTTAAGTGCACACGAACTTTATGGGCACCCAGGTATATATATATATATATATATATATATATATATATATATATGTGTGTGTGTGTATTAGCAACATTTACCGGCAAGAATACTGTTTATTATAAAGAAACCATTTACTTAAATATTTGTATCTATAAAAATAACGTATAAACAGAAAAAAATATATTAAAATAATTGTTGGACTTAGTCCATATCAAAATAGATTATGTTATTTGTTTACGTCAAGACACGCTTCGAGCAGATATGAGTGCTCGAGAGAAATCATTTGAAATTTATCATTTAAAAACAGTAATTCGACCTTGCTAACCAGACGCTTCCTCTGTAACTAAATGGTATAGCACGTCAGGATATATGACGTTTCCGTGTAAGATACCGGTTCGATTCCTGTCGAAGGGCACATATTTTCTATGAAATTTCTCGGATATTCAGGCCGGCAAATGTAAATGTTCTATTGATGATAAATTCGTAGAACTCCTCTATAAAAATACTCCATGTAAATGTCTCTGTACTAATATGGAAAAGAATAGAGATGTTCAGTAATAAATGTATCATATTTGGAATGTACCTTTCCAGTTGGACAATCTTGGAAAGGGGGTGGATGAAATTCTCAGAAGGGTGAAAAGAGTGTGTTGGGTAAAAGAAAAATTTATTGCAACTACTTAAAAAGCAATAAGATATTTACCGTATTTGACGGTGTATAAGACTCACCATAATATCAGCAGGGCAAATCAAGAAAAAATGTGTAATTAGTAAAATTATTAGTAAATGGTACAGCCTATGCTATATTTATAAGGTATTATTTTAGTTAAACAAGCCATGATTACAATTAAACGAAAAATAATAGGAAAAAAAAGGACACGAGCCTATAAAAACTTTATTATATCCAAAGGTCAGAAAACAAAATAAAAATCAAGCAGTTATTACAATTAAGCAAAACAGTACAGTTACCATTTTATTCATCTTCAAATCCATCAAAATTCGTCGTCTTCGTCATCAAAACTCTGAGACTCATTTTCAATACTACCATCATGATCGTTAAAAAATGCGTCATCTTCAGTTCCATTGAGAGCATTGCTAATGCCACACTTTTAAAAAAGATTTCACAACAATTTCTGGTCTAATATCCCAAGCCTTCATCACCCATTCGCAGACTTTTGCAATGCTGGGTCTTTTTATTCTTCCTGTAAGTGTAAGGTCGTTATCAGGCATTGTCATCCACGTGTTCCATTGCTCCTTCATGTTTAAGTGTAAGCTAATAAGAATTGCCAGGTAGCTAATTTCGGCCGACGATAGCGAATTTCAAGCCTACATATGGCATATAAGACGCAGGGGAATTTTAAAAGATATTTTTAGTAAAAAGAAAATGCGCCTTATATGCCGTCAAATACGGTAATTAAATTAAAAGAAATTAATAATATTATATTTGACGCAGGAATTAGAAAAAGAAGCCTGCAAAATGTCTCAATGAATACAGACGTGAAGGCCTAGGAATAAATAAAAAAATTAACGAATAGATGAACACAAAAAGAAACCTAATATTTGAGGTTAATGATAGACTATCGATGTTTAAAATTAAATATCTTTATTATGATGGTTTTTCTAAGAGTAGCTCTGATGGACACAAGGCCGAATGTGTGGGCACCGAGTGAAAATCGAACTCACTACGCAGTCGTAATTGATCTAGCGAAAAAAAGCTTGTTTCCCATTACATCACGTCGAAGCGCCAAAATGATTTTCTAAGGGTAGCTTAGATGTGGCACAAAGCTGAAATTATGAGGTACCCAGTGAGAATCGAACTCACTATTCAGTCGTAATTGATCTATCGAGAAAAGCTTGTTAACCATTACACCACGTGGAAGTGCACAATTTTTTTTCTAAGGGCAGTTTAGATGTGGCACAAGGCCGAAATTATGAGGCACCCAGTGAAAAACAAACTCACTATTCAGTCGTATTTGATCTATCGAGAAAAGCTTGTTAACCATTACACCACGTCGAAGTGCCCAGATGATTTTCTATGGGTAGCTTAGATGTGGCACAAGGCCGAAATTTTGAGGCACTCAGTGAAGATCAAGCTCACTATTCAGTCGTAATTGATCTCTCGAGAAAAAGCTTGTTAACCCTTACACCACTTCGAAGTGCCCAATGAAATTTTATTATTATGGGGTTTGGAACATACCAAATGTGAACATCCATAATAGTGGTTTGATGCGGTAACAGCCCCAGTGTTCAGAGTTCGATATCAGGCCAACGCCATGATTTTGATTATTGATTTTTCAAACCAACAAACTTCGCCCATATACGGAAATTAAGAAAACACCAATTCCTACAAGTTCATTTATCGACACAATCCAAATTCGTTCCTGAGATGAAATTCGCACGTCTTTTGTGTAGCGATGAAGAATTGATGAAGGAAAAGAAGAAAAACTACAAAGAAAGAGGAAGAAGAAAAAAGAAAGGAAGGAAAAAGAAAAGAAAAAAGATAACATTAATTTCCCCCTTCAAATTTTGTAAGGAAGCATAAAAAGAGTAAAGACGGAAAAGGTGAAAATTAGAAAAGAAAGGATGAAAACGAAAGAAAGATAAGAAATAAAGAAAGAGAGAAAGAAGCAAGAAGTAAAAGAAGTAAAATGAGAGAAGATACAAAACAATAAGAAAGAAAGAAAGAAAGCATAAACCATAGAAAATAAAGACAGGGGGACAACATGAATAAGAAAGAAAGAAAAAAGAAAGAAAGAAAGAAAGCATAAAGCATAGAAAAGAAAGACGGAGCGACAACATGAATAAGAAAGAAAGAAAGAAAGGAAAAGAGAATATGAAAGAAAATAAGAAAAGACCGAATTAAAAAGAAAGCTGTCAATGAACAAAGAGTGAAAAGAAAAAGAAAAGAATGAAAAAAGAAATAGAGTAATAAGAAAGAACGAAAGATAGAAAAAAAAAGAAAGAAAGAAAAAGAAAGAAAGCAGAAGAGAATTAGAAAGAAAGAGAAAAAACATGTCAGAATAAAAAAAGGACGAACAAAGAAGAAAATGGCGAGAAGACAAAAGGCAATAAGAAAGAAAGAGGTTTTAGAAACAGCGAAAACAATGAACAGAAAAGAAAAAGAAAAGAATTAAAATGAGAAGGCGTGCGGCAATCAGAAAGAAAGAAAGAAAGAAAGAAAGAAAGGAAGAAAAAAGAAAGAAAGAAGAGAAGAGAATTAGAAAGAAAGAGAAAAAGCATGTCAGAATAAAAAAGAAAGAACAAAGAAAAAGGCGAAAAAACAAGAAAGAAAAAAGAAAGAAAGAATGAAAGAAAGAGTTTATGAAACAGTGAAGTCAACAAACAGAAAAGAAAAAGAAAAGAAAATGAGAAGACGTGTGGCAATAAGAAAGAAAAAAAGAAAGAAAGAAAATGTCGATAAAGAAAGGAAAAGAAAATATATGAAGAATGTAATAAAAGAGAGAAGATAATTAACACCAAGAAAGAAAGAAGAAAAAATTTTTTTAGATAGTTATCGTCCCGCGATTAACCTTGACTCCCATCCCCCACTGAGCCAGGTTGTGACACAACGTCAGTTTTTAAAGTGGGGACCCGAGTATTTCCCCTCGGGCCGCTGGTCTAAGCTGGTCATAGCTTATCTGAGCTAGTCATAGCCGGTCATACCACCGCTACGGAACGCAAAGGTGTGGTGAACGCCAGGGAGGAGAGAAGGCCTCCTGCACGGAACAGATACATACTACAACCACATCATCTTCTCCGCCTCTGCCTATCCTTCCGGAAGAATATGGAAGGATTGCCCCCAGGTAATTATGGTCCGTTTATTTCCAGTGAAATTTTGACTTCCTGACGATTATTTAAGTTTAATATTTAAATTTAATTTAAATTTAATATAAATTTAATATTTTCTACCTTTTCATGCAACCCGGCTCGATAGTTTTATTGTTAGTCAATTTTTATGGCGAAAACAATTTTTGTTCAGGGAAAAGCCAGCTCTTGTAATGAACACGTGATACATCAATGCAAACATTCACTTTAAAAACTTGTCCACTAGACTATCGCTATTTACATGGCAAATGCTTTGACGAACTACATTCCTTAGTTCCACCAGTCAATGACTTCCCACCTAAGACCAGACACTTCCCTACACCAGGACAAAGCATTCTCATTCCTTTCATATTCCATTTGTAAGGGAGATGTTTCATTCAAACAGATACTTCTGAAGAAACGTTACATCGTGGAACAGACCCACGGATGAGTGAATTTCGTGAACACTGTTATGAATAATCAAGAATTGTCTTCCCTTGTGTTGTTACTCTCCTCTTTGAGAGAGCTATTTCTGTTTACTGGGACTATAAACGAACCTTGTATTCTCAGTTGAATAAAGTTTTCTTAAAGCCTATACCTGCGTACTTTTGTCATTACATGGTCTTTTATATTCGAATATGTAAGCATTTATTGGTTCGGGAATATGTAAATATTGGTCTGCTATGAATAATCAAGAGTGGTCTCCTCTTGTTTTCTTACTTTCCTCTTTGAGAGAGCTATTTCTGTTTACTGGGACTATAAAAGGCCACTTGTATTCTCAGTTGAATAAAGCTTTCTTAAATCCTACACCTGCGTATTTTATCCTTACACACCACAAGCTTAACCACTTCAAGTAAAGGGTCAACAGTTATTTTTCTTACATATTACAAATTTCTTACCTCGTACAAAAACCTCTTGCAATAACACTCTACATCGAGGGTCTCTTGTACCTTGTACTGAGTGAAGTATTATTAAAGACAAAGTCAGATATGCAAAATACAATTTGTAGCTCGGACGAAGTTTTAGAAAAAAGAATTCAATAAAACTATGAAATAACGATTTTAACAAGTTTTTCTTATTTTTTATTTTAAACTTTCGCTTGCACTACACCGTTCCTTTTCTATTAAGAATTTTCTTAGTTGATTTTATAGTTAATTTGCAGTTTCCCACCCTAGCTCAGTTTGCGTATATGCGGCTAGTGTAGTGAGTAGCAACTCGGAAAGAGAGCCGAGTTCGAATTCCAGTCGGCTTTCTTACAATCACTTACGCGCAAATACCCTTGGGAAAGGTATGATTCCATTTCTTCTTTCCACAGCTATGGGTTAAATAGCAGAACAGACTGGTCTCTCTAGCTGTAGTTGGCAATCAGCCTAGGACAACAACAAAAAAAAAGAATTCTGAATTCAAAACCATCCATGATTCTGGCACTGCGACAGAGATAAGTTAAGCAAGTTCTTTATTAGGTTTCGACTAAAGTATTTAATCAAAAACAGCACATTGAAAATGAATTTTGGAAGGATCCATGAAATGGATTGTGCTGCCATTGCGTTTAGCGCATTCAGAAGGTAATTACGTTTTCCCAAAACTAACTAGGTCGTCCTTAGCAGCGCCCCATAGCATCCACCCTCTTCTTCCTGGTACGGTTCCTATGCATCATCCGAGGGATTTTTGGTAGCGTGTATGTGAAGAGACGGAAGGCGCAGCTCAGTGTCTTGCCGCAGGTTCCATCGGACTCGGAATAATTAGGTCTCGTTGTTCACTATGAAAAGTATTTTTACATGACACCATTTCAGTTCAATGCCACAAATCTGATCTGTTTGATTCTGCCATTGACCAAATCCAACATCCTGTTGCCGATGTCTTCATCGTAACCCTAGAAGGGTAACCCATGTTTTTTTTTCTCGTAACGGTTTTAAATTCAGAGTTTTTATGCTCCTATATTTGATCTGCTATTTAACCCATAGCCGGGGAAGAATAGATGGATTTAGACCTCCCCCAATTTTCATTTAAGTGAATGTAATGAACACGGATGGAATTCAAACTCGACTCTCCTATTTTTCATTCTGCTCTCCATTGCACAGTGTGCACATCCGAGTTATACTAGAACGGAAATGCAATATATAACGTTGAAACATTGGCTCCCGTACAATCACAGAAGTTGAGCAATTTCGATCATGGTCATTACCTAGTTGGGTGACCGCTTGGGAAAACCAGGGTTTGTAACTTTGCATATGCGGGTGGTAATGGATAATGGCTTGGAATTGTTAATCAGAGAGCTGAGTTCCAATTCCTGTTGGGTTCATTATATTCACTTCACCATGTGCTGTAAGCTTGGATGTGCAGATGGTGTAATGGATAATGGCTCCGAATTGTTAATCAGAGAGCAGAGTTCCAATACCTGTTGGGTTCATTATATTCACTTCACCATGTGCTGTAAGCTTGGATGTGCAGGTGGTGTAATGGATAATGGCTTGGAATTGTTAATCAGAGAGCTGAGTTCCAATTCCTGTTGGGTTCATTATATTCACTTCACCATGTGCTGTAAGATTGGATGTGCAGGTGGTGTAATGGATAATGGCTTGGAATTGTTAATCAGAGAGCTGAGTTCCAATTCCTGTTGGCTTCATTATATTCACTTCACCATGTGCTGTAAGCTTGGATGTGCAGGTGGTGTAATGGATAATGGCTTGGAATTGTTAATCAGAGAGCAGAGTTCCAATTCCTGTTGGGTTCATTATATTCACTTCACCATGTGCTGTAAGCTTGGATGTGCCGGTGGTGTAATGGATAATGGCTCCGAATTGTTAATCAGAGAGCAGAGTTCCAATTCCTGTTGGGTTCATTATATTCACTTCACCATGTGCTGTAAGATTGGATGTGCAGGTGGTGTAATGGATAATGGCTTGGAATTGTTAATCAGAGAGCAGAGTTCCAATTCCTGTTGGGTTCATTATATTCACTTCACCATGTGCTGTAAGCTTGGATGTGCAGGTGGTGTAATGGATAATGGCTCCGAATTGTTAATCAGAGAGCAGAGTTCCAATTCCTGTTGGGTTCATTATATTCACTTCACCATGTGCTGTAAGCTTGGATGTGCCGGTGGTGTAATGGATAATGGCTCCGAATTGTTAATCAGAGAGCAGAGTTCCAATTCCTGTTGGGTTCATTATATTCACTTCACCATGTGCTGTAAGCTTGGATGTGCAGGTGGTGTAATGGATAATGGCTCCGAATTGTTAATCAGAGAGCAGAGTTCCAATTCCTGTTGGGTTCATTATATTCACTTCACCATGTGCTGTAAGATTGGATGTGCAGGTGGTGTAATGGATAATGACTTGGAATTGTTAATCAGAGAGCTGAGTTCCAATTCCTGTTGGGTTCATTATATTCACTTCACCATGTGCTGTAAGCTTGGATGTGCAGGTGGTGTAATGGATAATGGCTTGGAATTGTTAATCAGAGAGCTGAGTTCCAATTCCTGTTGGGTTCATTATATTCACTTCACCATGTGCTGTAAGCTTGGATGTGCAGGTGGTGTAATGGATAATGGCTTGGAATTGTTAATCAGAGAGCAGAGTTCCAATTCCTGTTGGGTCCATTATATTCACTTCACCATGTGCTGTAAGCTTGGATGTGCAGGCGGTGTAATGGATAATGGCTCCGAATTGTTAATCAGAGAGCAGAGTTCCAATTCCTGTTGGGTTCATTATATTCACTTCACCATGTGCTGTAAGCTTGGATGTGCCGGTGGTGTAATGGATAATGGCTCCGAATTGTTAATCAGAGAGCAGAGTTCCAATTCCTGTTGGGTTCATTATATTCACTTCACCATGTGCTGTAAGCTTGGATGTGCAGGTGGTGTAATGGATAATGGCTCCGAATTGTTAATCAGAGAGCAGAGTTCCAATTCCTGTTGGGTTCATTATATTCACTTCACCATGTGCTGTAAGATTGGATGTGCAGGTGGTGTAATGGATAATGACTTGGAATTGTTAATCAGAGAGCTGAGTTCCAATTCCTGTTGGGTTCATTATATTCACTTCACCATGTGCTGTAAGCTTGGATGTGCAGGTGGTGTAATGGATAATGGCTTGGAATTGTTAATCAGAGAGCTGAGTTCCAATTCCTGTTGGGTTCATTATATTCACTTCACCATGTGCTGTAAGCTTGGATGTGCAGGTGGTGTAATGGATAATGGCTTGGAATTGTTAATCAGAGAGCAGAGTTCCAATTCCTGTTGGGTCCATTATATTCACTTCACCATGTGCTGTAAGCTTGGATGTGCCGGTGGTGTAATGGATAATGGCTTGGAATTGTTAATCAGAGAGCAAAGTTACAATTCCTGTTGGGTTCATTATATTCACTTCACCATGTGCTGTAAGCTTGGATGTGCAGGTGGTGTAATGGATAATGGCTCCGAATTGTTAATCAGAGAGCAGAGTTCCAATTCCTGTTGGGTTCATTATATTCACTTCACCATGTGCTGTAAGCTTGGATGTGCAGGTGGTGTAATGGATAATGGCTTGGAATTGTTAATCAGAGAGCTGAGTTCCAATTCCTGTTGGGTTCATTATATTCACTTCACCATGTGCTGTAAGCATAGATGTGCAGGTGGTGTAATAGATAATGGCTTGGAATTGTTAATCAGAGAGCAAAGTTACAATTCCTGTTGGGTTCATTATATTCACTTCACCATGTGCTGTAAGCTTGGATGTGCAGGTGGTGTAATGGATAATGGCTCCGAATTGTTAATCAGAGAGCAGAGTTCCAATTCCTGTTGGGTTCATTATATTCACTTCACCATGTGCTGTAAGCTTGGATGTGCAGGTGGTGTAATGGATAATGGCTTGGAATTGTTAATCAGAGAGCTGAGTTCCAATTCCTGTTGGGTTCATTATATTCACTTCACCATGTGCTGTAAGCATAGATGTGCAGGTGGTGTAATAGATAATGGCTTGGAATTGTTAATCAGAGAGCTGAGTTCCAATTCCTGTTGGGTTCATTATATTCACTTCACCATGTGCTGTAAGCTTGGATGTGCAGGTGGTGTAATGGATAATGGCTTGGAATTGTTAATCAGAGAGCTGAGTTCCAATTCATGTTGGGTTCATTATATTCACTTCACCATGTGCTGTAAGCTTGGATGTGCAGGTGGTGTAATGGATAATGGCTTGGAATTGTTAATCAGAGAGCAGAGTTCCAATTCCTGTTGGGTTCATTATATTCACTTCACCATGTGCTGTAAGCTTGGATGTGTCGGTGGTGTAATGGATAATGGCTTGGAATTGTTAATCAGAGAGCAGAGTTCCAATTCCTGTTGGGTTCATTATATTCACTTCACCATGTGCTGTAAGCTTGGATGTGCAGGTGGTGTAATGGATAATGGCTTGGAATTGTTAATCAGAGAGCAGAGTTCCAATTCCTGTTGGGTTCATTATATTCACTTCACCATGTGCTGTAAGCTTGGATGTGCAGTTGGTGTAATGGATAATGACTCAGAATTGTTAATTGGAGAACCGTGTTCTAATTCCTGTCGGTTTCTTCATATTCACTTACGCACAAATACCCTTAGAAAAGGTCTGAATTTACTTCTTCCTCTCCAAGTTATGGGTTAATTAGTAAGACTTGTATCAGTAAACTCTTGTTATCTCCAAAAATACTTACAATCTAAAAATATTTTCTGGCTAGAAAGTGTTTAATATCCGTAAAAAATGAATCAATCTCTGAAAAGTATGCCCGTTTCTCTCCTTTTCATAGAACGTGCCTTTAACTGTACTATTTTGAAGCTTGATCCAAATTCTCGAACCGATACACACCCAGAGCGTCAGAAAAAAAGGAAAAGGCCATGTGTAGGTGGGCAACTCATTTTCTTCAGTCGTCAAGTTGTCAAGGCCGATAAATTTTGACCAGCTAGAAAAAAGAATTCGGATAGCTAAAGCTTGGGTTGCCTTGAGTAAAATGGATCTAATCTGAGAATCTGAGTTACCAGGCAACCTCAAACGGAGCTTCTTTCGCGCGACTGTACCGTCGGTAAATGTAGAAACATCTATCAACAAATTCGTTATCTTAACGCTTATTTCTTACTAGCCTCTTTTCTGTTTTGTTATTAGCTGGATGGTTTCGCAGCCTGTAGAAAATGAGAACAATGCCGACTAATGTTATTACGTGTTCAAATTAGACCACAATGGCATAAAATCACAACACAACATCAACTTCTTGGCATTTGGCAGTAGTATTGATAATGTCCGATCTACACGGTGACGATTTCAGAAATTTTATTTAGAGACTTGAAAATGTATAAAGAGGAAGAACTAAGTCAGTCATAGAATTTGATCAAATGAATGCGTTGGTTAAACAAAATCGAAAAACAACAGACTCTCTCTCTCTCTCTCTTTCTGTCTTTCTCAGTACTGCCCCATTGTGTGTTCTCCCTCTCTCTCTTTGTGTCTTTCTCAATGCTGCTCCATTGTGTGTTCTCCCTCTCTCTCTTTGTGTCTTTCTCAATGCTGCACCATTGTGTGTTCTCCCTCTCTCTCTTTGTGTCTTTCTCAATGCTGCTCAATTGTGTTTCTCTGTGTGTGTGTGTGTGTGTGTGTGTCTCCCTCCATGTCTCCTTCACTGCTGCGCCATTGTGTTTCTTACACTTCTTTCTCCCCCTCTCTTCTTTCTCTCCCACCTCTCTCTCTTTTAATACTGCTCCATTGTGTTTCTCTCTCTCCTTTCTTTCTTTCTCCCCCTTCCCTCAATTCTTTCTCACCCTCTCTCTCTCTCTCTGTATTTCTCAAGGCAAAGCACAACCCTTATGAAGATAGAAGAAGATCAGTCGAAACGTCGTAATGAAGAAAATAAGTAAATTTCTTTGGAAAATTTCAATCTATATTAGTGATATTAACATTGAGAGAATGCAGACAGGGAAAACATAGCGACTGAGATGTTGTCTTAAAGGTAACAAAGATGGCGAAACTGCGACGATAGAACCAAATATAAAATAGAGCTCCTTTCAAAGATTCGGAGTGTTGAGTATCCGAAATGTTTTGTTAAAGACAAGCAACTGAAGGAATTTAGTCGAAAAGAAACCGAGCATCGTCCTCTTATAAGTTCAGGCAGAAAGAAGGCCAGGATTCAGAACGTCTGAGACGGGAATGTTAAAGATAACAAGGTCTTGATGGGGTCGACAATTGACAGGTGTAAGGAAAAAGCGTCAAGGCCGCGACTCACAAAAAAACTTAAGCTATCTGTTGGTCAAGAGAGAAAAGTGTAAGCGACAAACAAGATGCCCATCTTAGCTATTGAGTGATTGAGTCTATTTTAATGCCAGAGTTCAGAAAAAAGTCCTGTTTACATCTGTCGTCCGGCACTTTGGCTTAACCAATGATAAGACGTCAATGGAAACATTGTAAATGTCTTTATTAGTCTAATAATGTTTTCTTCTCAACCTCGCTTTCACGAAATGAGGATTTACGCTAAAACACAGAGGTTCTTGATTAGAGACGTAAAAAAATGGTTCATATTGCTAATATTTTTGTAATCGTCTTTAGAATTAGATGCAATATTGGCTTCATTTTAAATTGTTCACTACGATTTCTTTCATCTTATGCTGTTTACACCAATAAGTAACAATAATACCCATAAGTCTCTAAGTTGTCTCACATCTTTTACATTTGTTTTTATTATCAACTTTTGACCCGTATTTCTTTCATCTAATTTTGGTGCATGTCTACACCTAGTAGTAGTAGTAGTAGTAGTAGTAGTAGTAGTAGTAGATGTAGTAGATGTAATAGTCTTAAGTTGTCTGAATTTCTTAGATGAAGCATTGTCATTATTGTTAATTTTTCACTCGTATTTCTTTCATCTTATTTTGTTGCTTGTTTACACCTAGTAGTAGTAGATGTAATAGTCTGAAGTTGTCTGAATTTCTTACATGAAGCATTGTCATTATTATTAATTTTTCACTGGTATTTCTTTTTAATTTTACTTTTATCGCAATTGCTAGGCCATTGTCTTAATCTCTTTACTGAGAACCGCGAAATTTTTAATTGAAAATTAAAAACAAAATATCTTTATTATAGATCCCATCAATATATTTTTCTCTTGTCCAGTCTAGGAAGTGTCCCGAATACCTTTATTTTTATACATTATAAATTCGTCGATTCGTTGAGTTCCTGAATTGCTCAGCTTAGGAAGTGCTGTGAGTATTTTAATTTTAATAGTAAACGCGTGGTTATCAATTTTAGAAAATTTCTAGGTTTTGCTTTAGATTTTTTTGTTACTTTTTTCTTCTCTTTTGTATTTGTGTTTCGTGTTTTCTTCTTTCTTGCCTGCTTGGTTGATTAGTTCGCTTTCTAATGAACCTTTTCCTAAGCTGTCGTTTGCTTTCTAAGCTTTTTTTCTTATTCGTTTTAATCTTTGCTTTTTTTTTCACCTGAGTTTTTGCACTTCTAAAAGAGAGTCATTTGAAATTTTGTAAAGAACAACGAATAAAAAAAAGACGAAAATTGTCGCAAATATTGGCTTAACAATAAAATATAATCCACAATTAGCCAGTAACAAATATATCTGTTCTGAAATTTTGTAAACAACAATCTAACAAAAGAAAGCATCAAGAGACCTTCATCTTGCTTCGCATTAGGTCGTCAGTGTTGCATTTCTAAAACATTTCAAATCAAACAAATGTCACTCAATGCTGTCTTGCTGCGAATCTTCGATTGTATCTGTTCTTCGGCATCAGTCTATATCTCTGAGATGAGGTATTATTTACATTATTCAGACTGTTATCCTCATCTTCATTGCCATATTCACAACGATTCGGTATTTGTATTCTCCGACATTCTTCTGGTGATTGTAATTTCGAACACATATATAAACATAAAAGTGAACATTTATTGTGGAGTTATTTCCACATTAGAACTTGTAGTCGGACTAAATGCGTCCTAAATGGGTTAAACGTACAGAAACGTTAGGAACTTGTAAATAAGTGTTACGCAGAGTAATCGAGTTGTGGTCGCTAATAACTACTCTTCTCTCGACTACCTACTGACACCTACTTATAATAGGTGGGAGAGTCTATTCTCTAGACCAGGTGTCTTTCACTATAACAACATTGAAGTCAACACTTAGAGGCGACAGGCTGTTTCATGCTAGACGCAATCGTCAGGCTACGAGTCTCGTGGCCTGATGATTGCGTCTAGCATGAAACAGCCTGTCTCCTCTAAGTTTTGACTTCAATGTTCACTTTTATATTTACACGCGCTCTTTCTCTGATATTGAGCACTTTATCACATAAATATAGCACACCTTAAGAATATATTTCTTCATATATATGTATATATATATATATATATATATATATATATATAGAGAGAGAGAGAGAGAGAGAGAGAGAGAGACATGTTTGTCTGAAGATCGCAAGGGCGTGAAACGAAGGTCCCAAACTCACATCAATGCAACTAAATATATATATAAATAATATATATTTTATATCTATATCTATCTATCTATCTATCTATATATATATCTATATATCTATATATCTATATATCTCTCTCTTTCTCTCTCTCTCTCTCTCTCTCTCTCTATATATATATATATATATATATATATATATATATATATATATATGCTACATTTCCCTTTGAATATATTCTTCGAAATTTGATAAATAAATCTTCTATTGGTCAACATGAAGTCTGTTTAGCTTCGTTTAATTGGAACGTGTAGTTACTCAGATATTCACAATTTAAATAATGGTTATTTTTCTGGGACACACTGTATTTATTTCTCGTGTAGAGGGAACGATTGTTTTTTTTTATAGTTTCTACAATAAAAAATGTAATTAAGATATAAACATTTTAGTACCTAAGAAAAGCGAGAAAGACCTTTTTTTTAAAATGTTCTTACTAGCAGCCATACCCAGATGGTCGATTAACAAAGCTTCCAATTAGAATAGAGTAAAACAAAACATCATGTTTACATGTAACAGAAGTCTGTCTTCTTCAATTATTTAAAGAACTTTCATTAAAAAAACATTTTGAATTAATGCAGAAGTAGTCTGTATTTGTCAATCGAAGTTAGCCTAGGACATGAAGGGGTAAAACAGGGAACATGAAGACCCACTTTCAGACTACAATTATTTTGGAGGTTTTGAAATTCAGTTTGTCAGTGTGCTACTAGGGATGTAAAAAAAAGGATACGTTTATAAAACAGTTGTTAAGTTTGATGAAAATGGGTTGAAAGATTAAAAGAAATACGAAAAAAAAAACCAGTAAAAATCGCCATTTTTCTCTATTTACGCTGGTTTTCACTATATATGTGGACTCAGTTAACAAGTTAAATGACTGTTAAACAATCAACTTATTTTTGGTTATAACTGAGTGAAGTTTGTATTAGATTGCTTGAAACTTTAGGGAGATTTTAGTTTAAAATTTGTGTTGAAATCGATTTGGGTTGAAATCAGTTTTTCGTTTTTCGCGGTTTTTCGCTAAATGCGGTGGCGTATTAAAAAAAAAAATGAAATATCGTTGAACTCGTCATGATGTAAGTAACCTACATACCGAGTTTGAACGAAATCAGAGGAAAATGTCGAGTTTATTGATTTTTGATTGGCTTTATCGATTATAGATTTTTTAAAAAAATTTACGCTAATTTTTTAAGCTAAGAACCTATCTCTTACATTGTACAATGTATATGCCAAGTTTAGACAAAATCGGTTGGATGCATCTCGAATGAAAAGGTATCACACAGACAGACAGACACAGACATCCTCTGTTTTATATATATAGAGATAAACCAAACACATAAATGAACAAAATATTGCCCATAAAAATTCAATCAAATCGATAAAACAATATCTGAATCTGCAAAATGTGTTATACTCTAAATAACGACATTCCACCGAAGAGAAAGTATATAAAATTTAGCATAATTCATTGGCCAATTCTTTTAATGTCAATAAACGTAATGAGTGATCAAATCTGGATAGTTTATATTTCAGTTGCTTCTTTTTTGCTTCCTTAGAAGGGTTCCTGCTTCAAGAGGAATTATGATTTAGCGCGTATAGCACAAGGGTAAAGAATAAAGACCAAAGAGCTAGAGGCTGTACTGCACCAGTCCATAGTTTTTACCGTCTAAAAATCTGAGGAATATTTTTGAATAATTACAATATCCACGAATGGAATTGCGTATCTGTGATTTATAAGCTCAGCTTCGTTTGATATAAATTGACACATGTGGGGCAACTATTGAGGATTAGTCTACCTATGGCAGAAACGACGATTTACTCGTCATCGCTCACATGTGGCTCGGCATCAGACAAAAGCCGTACAGATTAAGGGCTTGGTTCCAAGTAGCTAAGTTCTTGTGTGTGTGTGGGGGGGATAACTCTTGCTACTTTTTAAAATTCTTTCTCCATTGATGTATAAAAATTATGATTGTTGCGTTATTATTATTAATATTAATGTTATTATTATTTCCTTTGATTTCTCGTGTATACTCATTTCTTTCCGGGTGCCAACCAGAAACCAAAAGTCAGAAATGGCGTCATGACATTTTCCTCTGAGTATTTTTGGAGGAAAAAAAACGTAAAAAACCCTAACTTCACACGCGTATTACACAGATAAAGCTCTTCGTAATATGTGAGCTGTGCTTGGGAGTACAATTTTTTGTATTTCTTTAAAGCAAGGGCTACCAGGAATCCCTTCAATGTGTATGTCGGAAACTTTTCCAATTAACTTGAGGGCTGAAACCACAACTACATTTACTGATATTCTCATGTACCGCATTTTTGGAATTTCCACTTCAAGATCCTTGTATCTTGATAGTTTTTTGAGAATCGTTACTGTCTGCAGGAACTGCCATGCCAATAAGGAAGCACATTCTGTTTTGTGGTCTTTGATCCCTATCTCTAGGCGATTAGTTTTGATTATTCCGTCTGTATGTATTGTAAAGTCCCAATTAGTTGCCAAATAGAAATTACCAAGCACACCTAGTGAAAAATTATGTTAACTCGAAATTTATATTTTATGATAAATATCCAGAAACAGTTGACCATCTTGAATCAGGTTGCACGTTGTAGCACTCATTGAATATCAAACTCAGTATTATGGAGTGGGCCAATATCTGCACGAAAAAATATGAAACTTTTACGGGAGGGAAAATGCAAGAAACTTGTATAAACATCACCCAGATCCGGTTACAGAGATAGGACCTGTAACAATTTTATGTGACTTTACGACACACACACACACACACACACACACACACACACACACACACACACACACACACACACACACACACACACACACACACACAGAACAATGAAAGCTAATCTCCCAAACATCAAAGGCCACAATAACAGAATCAAACTCTTTGGGTCCTGTCACTGGATTTAACCAACGCCTTTATCCACTGTGCTATGAAGACACATAACAGAAAATAACGCTAAAAAGCAAAAGCAATGGACTAAATGAAGAAACGATGGCAAGATAAGCCTCCTCATAGTCAATGCTCTTCTCGTACCAAACAAGCGGATGTAGACGAACCCCGTAGCCACCAGCAGTTACGTAGTTCAGGGTTAAAAACCGAAACCAAAGGTTTCATTTTTACTTCCCAGAATCATTACTTGCTAACTAGAAATTACCAAGCCAATACTAAAAAAATGTGTTAACTCGAAATACGAATTCTGTGAGACATATCCAGAAACACCTAACCATCTTGTATCAGCTTGCACCGTGCTAGCACGCATTGAATATAAAACTCGTATGACAGCGTGGGCCAATATCTGCATTGGAAATTCTTCAAGAAGGAAATTGCAAGAAACTTGTATAGACATCACCCAGACCCGATTATGGACATAGGACCTATAACAATTTTATACGACTTTACGATACACACAGACAGAACAATTAATGCTAATCGCTCAGACATCAAAGGCCACAAGAACAGAATGTGCTTTCTTATTGACATGGCAACCCCTGCAGATTGTAATGTATCTTTGGAGATCTTCAAAAAGTTATTAAAATAAAAGGACCTTGAAGTGGAAATCTAAAATATATGGCACGTGAGAACCCCAATAATTCCAGTTGCAGTTGGAGTCTTCAGATTGTTTGGAAAATGTTCCGATTGACTCATTGAAGGGATTCCTGGTAGCCCATGCCTTAAAGAAATACAAAACATTGTATTCACAAGTACAGCTTAGACATTATGAAGAGCTTTATCTATGTAGGGTTTATTTATGATATTAAAATGATCAGTGGAAAAACGAGACATATTGATCGAAGAATAAATTAGCGAAAAAAAAAGAAGAGTTAACCACTGATCCATTGTGTCCTCTTGATACAAAGATTGGAGAAAAAGAATTCGCGAGGCTTCGGAAGTCAAAGAAAGTCAAAACGATATCAGTTGTCATTGGTGCACTCGTCTGCCAGAATGGAGACATGGATGAAGAAAATTGGCATTGATTGCCCAGTCAACTGTTGCAGGAAAGTAGCCTCTCGGGAACGGTAAAAATAATCCTGAAAGTGATAAACACTTAGAGCGAGAGCAAAATTATATGCTACTTCAAACTTCTGGTTGTGACTCGCTAGCCATATATTAAGTAACAGATATTGAGATCTTACCTGAGAAAATTTTTATAATAATAATAATAATAATAATAATGACGATGATGATGATGATGCTGATGATAATGATAATAATAATAATGATAATTGAATTCCAGCCTATGCCTCGAATGCTGTAAGCAATTGTCGAAAACACATATCGTTTTACCTATACAACTTTTCTCAACATTTATACAGTAGTTATTGCCTGATCAAAATATGAGAGTTAAGAATGATCAACGAAAAAGTCGTCTGCTTTATTCATAATTATTTAATAATTAAATTCAATAATTATTAATTAATTAAATAATCAATTAACTGTGACAAATAAGCGAAGGAAATCTTCGTAAATTTTTTTGATTTGTTTTCATTTCAAATATATTGTTTTGTTTTTTTTCATTAAATAAATGGATGCTGTGAATAACCAATGATACAGTTAGTCACAATTATACAGGGAAATGCAGCCATATATATTAATAAATGTCTACGTTTTTTTTATATATAAAACCAGATTTTAGAAATTATACATTAAAACACTATTTCAATTAATTTTATAGATTTCGAAAGATACCGAACATAATAAATATTAAACAAATATAAACTTTTATCATTTATTTACAAATAATTTTATGCTTAACTTTAATAATAATAATAATAATAATAATAATAATAATAATAATAATAATAATAATCCATTTTTACGGAGATAGGACCTGTAACAATTTTCTGAGACTACACAATATACATAGACAAAATCAAAGCTAATCGCCCAGACATTGTTATTAGAGAGCGCAAACAAAAAAATTGCCTCCTTATTGATATGGAAATCCCTACAAACTGTAATGTATCTTTGAAGATCATTAAAAAGCTATCAAAATACAAGGACCTTGAAATCGAAATCTCAAGAATGTGGCACAGGGGAGCTTCAATAATCCCTGTTATGGTTGGAGTCCTCGGATTGGCTGGAAAAGATTCCAATAGACACATTGAAGGGATTCCTGGTAGACCATACCTTAAAGAAATACAAAAAATTGTTCTAACGACTACAGCCCACACTTTACGAAGGGCTTTATCTATGTAAAATATGTGCCTTTTTTTTTAATTGGTCAGTGGAAAATGTCATGATGCCATTTCTGACATGAGGTCACTGGTCGGGACCCGGAAAGAAATGAGGACACACCAGAAATGAAAGGAAATAAAACACTTCTACTACTACTACTACTACTACTACTACTAATAATAATAATAATAATAGTAATAATAATAATAATAATAATAATGGCAGGGTGTCCCGAGAGTTATTATTTTAACTTTGAAGGATTGAGGCAGCCAATGAGACTTGGGAAGTCACATTTACGTATTTGGAAACATCCTCAATTGGAGACCGTCTTAGCAGATTGGTTTACTCAACCTGTATTTATAACCGGGCCCCACCTGTATGTATCGCACATATTTGGCTGTGCTGCATGTGCCTAGTATACCCTTATCAGAATGGGTGCCATGATGGCTATATTGGGAATGTCATATTTGAATTCCAGAGTCAATTTGTTGGCACACTGCTCTCTCAGCAAATAATAATAATAATAATAATAATAATAATAATAATAATAATAATAATAATAATTATAATAATAATAATATTAATAATAATAATAATATTATTAATAATAATTATTGATATGGCAGTCCCTGCAGACTGCAATGTATCTTTGAAGATATTCGAAAAACTGTCAAAATACAAGGACCTTGAAATAGAAATCTCAAAAATGTGGGACATGGGAAAATCAACAATCCCTGTTGCAGTTGGAGCCCTTGGACTGGTTGGAAAAGATTCCAGTAGGCTGATTGAAGGGATCCCTGGAAGTCCATGCCTCAAAGAGATACAAAAAATTGTTCTGACAAGTACAGCCCACACTTTACAAAGGGCTTTATCTATGTAATTATTATTTTCTTCCTTTGCAGTGGAAAATGTCATGATGCCATTTCTAACCTTAGGTCCATGGGCGGGACCCGGAAAGAAATGTGTAAACGCCAGATATCAAAGAAAATAATAATAATAATAATAATAATAGTTGATACATAGATAGTATTTACATATGTGCATGAAATAAAACTTGGATTTCTTCTTCGTGTGCCGTGTCCCCTCAGGACGTAGGTGATCATGGCTCTCCGCAACTTCCTGTCTTTTATAGTTTTTAATAAATTGTGCTCCTTTTCATTTCTCCTAATCACTGTCGCACCATTCATTTACTCAATCTCACTAAGTTATGCGTTGTTTTCCTCTGTCCCTCTTTTCCGCAATCTGTCCTGTGAGTATCATATTTCCCAATCTCTCCTTCCTCATTATATACGCCAGAAATATCAACTGTCTCTCCCTGATGTTAAGCATAAGTTTCCTTTTTGTTTCAATTTTCTCCAGAAATTTGCTCACATGTTCGGTCCATGCTATCCTCAGCATCTTTCTGTAGAACCACATTTCTGTTGCTTCAAGACTCTTCTTCATATGTGAGATTGTCCAGCATTCACTGCCATAAAGATAGAAAGATATCACTTGGAGTAAACGACTCTAAAAAATAAAAAAAAACAAAAAAAACAACAACAAAAACGAAAACACTTTTCATACACTTTAATATGAAATGGCTGGTGTGTAATAGAGCTGTGTCTTTTCTACTTGGAGAAGTGTTGCAGCCGAGGTGAGCATCAGGCGTTCGTAATTATTATTAATATTTATTAAATATGACTTAATTGCGAAACGAGGCCATAAACATAAGGTAGCCCTTGAGGATCGAACTCGCTATTCAGTTATAATGAGCTGCAAGAGGAGAGGTTTATTTCTTTTTCAAAATTAGCGCTGCGCAGTTTTCCTACTAATTTCTTTTTCAGCTAACTAAATTTGATTCTATGTTGCACCCGTCTTAGTAAATATCTATAGAATATATCATTTCATTTTTAGTAATAAACATAGAATTCTATTTCTATAAATACATTTAGCAAGGTTTGATTCCACAAAAAGATCTTTGTAAAAAATATTCAGATTAAATCGGCTGTTTTGATTTTACTAAAAGAAAAAAAA
Organism: Acanthosepion esculentum; assembly: GCA_964036315.1. Classification (NCBI taxonomy): domain Eukaryota; kingdom Metazoa; phylum Mollusca; class Cephalopoda; order Sepiida; family Sepiidae; genus Acanthosepion; species Acanthosepion esculentum. The sequence goes on from OZ038483.1 coordinate 129,192,120, forward strand.
ATGTTTTCAGTCTATTTTTTTAAGGTTCAGTTTTAAATTTGATCAGTTAAAACATTCGGAGATAAAAAAAAATCATTATAAATCATTTCTTCAAAATCATAAATACACGATTTATTTGAAAAATCGATTCTGTAAGATTTGACTGACAGTCAGTTTTTCTATCTTTAACGTGACAAAAAAAAAAGAAGCGAAAATAAAGTTTTCTCCAAAAAATAACTGTATTTATTTTGTTTAAAAGTTCTGTTTTTAATCATTTAAACAAGAAAAAATGTTCACTACGATGGGACGCAAGCCCCATAGTTATATAACAACACCTGAATTTCAGAAAAAGAAATTGTTGGACGTTAAATCGATTGCCAGAGTTGAATTACATTCCTTAGACAGAAAACCAAGAGGAGATTCTGTAAAAAAGCATGGAGACAACAGCAGACATTCAGATCCATCCATATATTAATTAACTAGCAGCATGGCCCGGCGTTGCCCGTGCTTGATTCAAAAATCGTACGACTCATACAGCAATCGCTATCACTTGACTTAAAATATTTTTGCCCTTCCATGCCTTTAAAGGAGTGCCCTTTGCCGTGCTGATGTTGCTATATGCCTTACTTCTTGCCTATCTCACACTGCGAATTTTTTCTAAGCTCTATACTAAACATTAAATCTGTTACGAAAAAAGAACTTAACAAAATGAACAGAAAACGATCAGCTTTAAAAAAAGGACTCTTAACTGGAAAAACCGAATGAAAAAAGAATGTTAACAACAAATTATTTTTTCACATCCAACCCAGTTCTGCGGAATCAGAATCAACGTTGAGTTTACGCAAGCGAATGAGCCAATTGGAGTAAAGTGCCATGCAGATTTAACTTTTTCCCACTTGTGACGAATGCAGCTATCGATTTTTTTTTGCATGCTAGCATGCTAGTTAACATTCGTGCCAGTCAGCTGTTGGCTCTCACGTTGGCCAATAGAATCTTCCTGCCTATTCATGACAGCCAGCTATAGGCTCTCACTCTGGCCAGTAGAAAATGGTCGCAAATTACATGAAAACTACCGTAGAAGCATGAAAAAAATCAATTATTTCCACTATCGATGGGAGTAGGGAAATGCAACGTCGGTCTTTGCCTTCTCGCTAACTTGGAGCATGTGCATGTGAATTTTGGTGCAAATCCGTCGAAAATTGCGGCCGTGCATTCGTTACACACACACACACACACACACATCCGGCCTTTTATAGATAGAGATTCATAACTGCTGCTAAATATATCGAATGTTGCTTGAAATTTATCCATGTTTAGCTTATGTTTTATTCATCATCAGAGTGGTTTCGATATGAAGACAGAAATCAGTGTGATTTCACATCTTCAGTACGATTACACGTTTCAGAACATGACCATCTGCTCAGGCCCAGGTGTGTTTTTATATCCACCTGTGGTTTAGCTATCCTGAGCAGGCCTTGGTTATAATTCATTTAGGGGCCACACCAGCGCCAAATACGTTTTTGAATTCAGAGTTGTCTTTCTCCTTTGCTGTTTGCAAACCACCGCTAAAGAGTCCAGTTTGCCTTGCTACACCCTTATGCAAATTCATTGAAACAAAACGAATAATTCCATTATTATTTACTTTTCTTTGTATCTTCCCAATAAAACATGACCCACTTCCCATGTTAGTACTTCCTATGAAGTTGTTCATTGCAGATTGACCACAGATTCTCGATTGGATTTAAATCAGAACAATTTCCGGGCCAGTGTATAGTATTTTGATTTGCTCACTGGTAAGGCTTGTCAGTGTGTTCGTGCACTATTACAATTTTCGTACGCTTCCTTAGAGTAACGTCCATTCAAGACAGTGGCTGTAGGACAACTAATCGACAGTCGAGACAACAGTGTCAGGGCGTGATAAAAAATCTGATGCAATCACGGATGAGGCAATATTTTTCAAGGCCAAACAAATTTCATCATACACTCCGAAAATAGATTCATATTACTGCACGCACTGCACAATTACAAATACACATTACCATCCGATACATACTTATACAGACAAGAATCTTCAGAAACTTACATACACATTGAATTATATACGATTTTAATGCATGTGACATTTGACTGACCAATGAGAATTGCTCCAAACATAATTGAAAATACCAGTATTTCTGTCTTTTATCTGTTTCTCTTAATCTCTGTCGAAGCTTTAATAAAAGTGAAACGTTTCCTATTTGTTTTTTTTATTTTATCATATATATATATATATATATATATATATATATATATATATATATATGTGTGTGTGTGTGTGTGTGTGTGTGTGTGTGTGTGTGTGTGTGTGTTTATAAATAATTTTTTTCCAAAATCATTACGAATTTCCGTTTGTAGGAGTCGAGGAGTACACAGATTTTCCATATTTTTTATTATCACAAGCGCTTTCGGCCATTTCTATAGCCATTTTCAACACTGTTTTGTCTTTTACGTTGTAATTTATTTTTGTTTTTGTTTTGAATAGGCACGTTCATTCCGAGCCTTCACATATTCGCGCGAGAATATTTCTATTTTTTAAAAGAACTTTTAATACTCCATTTCCACTGTTGAATAATGTGAGGTTGATAGTACGAGAGAAATGTTTGCTATATAAGGCCTCTCTAATAGCGAGATGTTTATGATAATGTGATTTATGGAGAATTCTAGTGTTTTCGACCAGAATTTTTCTTAAGGGTTCTTGTAAATTATGATGTTTTAGATGTTTTTTTTTTATTGCCCTTCGGTCTGATAAGTGACACGTGAGGCGTCTACTCAAGGAGGTTGTTGTATGTTCGATGTAGGTAATTGATTTATGACAAGAAACATAGCCTTGTAATGGACAGTGAAATTGATACACTAAATTGGTCATCGCTAGTTTAAATTTAACGGCGGAATTTCGATTATTGACAACGAGTTTTGCGGTCTTACATTCTCTGTAATATATTATAAATTTTACATGTTTTTTTTACATGGCAATTACAGTAGAGATAAGGTGTTTAATGATTCTTCGTATAGCGAATTTGTCCTGATTATAATTATTGTTGCAGTAAAATATACTGATATTTTGTTGTCTGGTATTTCTATTTCTGCTGTCGTGTATTTTGATGTAGCTGGGGAAATTATTGTTGACTAATGTTTGTTTTATGTGTTTTAGTTCACTCAGAAATATTCTTTGGGAAAAGGAATTTAAATGTGATTTATCTAAGAAGTTTGTTATCACAGCTATTTTATATCTTTCCAGATATTGAATATCATAGTTTAGAAGATAAGTTTTCGTACGGGGTGGAGTTTTTATACGGGTAGTTCTGTATATTATATCTTCCCTAAGATCTATATTCACTTGGAGCCATTTTTAATCTTTGATCTGAGAAACAGTTGTATAAAGCTGATACTTTATACATTTCTAAAGTAGTTAGGCATCCGGCACGAGATCCATAGGAAAGTCTCAATCAGATGAAGCTTTTTAAAAAACTAATGTTTTTAGGGGTAATATATAAGTAATAAAAATGAACGAACAAACACACACACCTATGTATGTATGTATATTTGGTCTTGTATTTTTATTACAGGTGTCGTGTATTTTTTGTAAGAATAATTTTATTTGTTGATAAAGGATGTAGTTGGGGAAACTATTGTTGACTAATGTTTGTTTTATGTGTTTAGTTTGCTCAGAAATATTCTTTGGGAAAAGGAATTTAAATGTGGTTTATTTAAAAAGTTTGGAATATGGTGTTTAATGATTACATTACAATTGAAATATTGTGTTTAATGATTACATTACGACTGGAATATGGTGTTTAATGATTACATTACAATTGAAATATGGTATTTAATGATTACATTATGACTGGAATATGGTGTTTAATGATTACATTACAATTGAAATATGGTGTTTAATGATTACATTACGACTGGAATATGGTGTTTAATGATTACATTACAATTGAAATACGGTGTTTAATGATTACATTACAATTGAAATATGGTATTTAATGATTACATTATGACTGGAGTATGGTGTTTAATAATTACATTACAATTGATATATGGTGTTTAATGATTCTTTGTATAGCGAATTCGTCTTCCTCAATTACTGTACATCTTGTTGCAGTAAATATATATTGTTATATATATTGATAAATATCTGTGTGCACGCCGGTACGTGTGTATTTTTATGTGCGTTCGTATGTAAGTGTGTGTGTGTGTGTGCGTTTGTATGTGTGTGTGAGTGTACGTATGCATGTGACTGTCTGTGTGTTTTTGTAATTGAGTGCGTGTGTATGTGTGTAGTTGTGTGTGTATGTATGTGTGTGTATGTTTGTGTGCGTTTGTATGTGAGTGTGTGTGTGTCTGTATCCGTGAATGTGTTTGTGTGCATTTGTATGTGAGTGCGTGTATGTGTGTGCGTGTGTGTGTGAGTGTGCGTGCGCAAGCGTGTGTGTGATTAAGTCTCATCAGGTTGAAGTCAATATTCCCAAAGGGACTAATTTTTTGCAAGTGAATTGATCAAAAGCGTCGAAATTTGTTAATGCCGAAAATTCGTTTCCCTCCATTGGCCTAACTTCCGGTTGGCTTAGCGCATGCTCATAAAAGCTGTCAGTGCGTTTCAGTAAGTCGCTATTCTCTTCAGCTACCCGATCCCGATTTAAAAAAAAAATGTCCTGGGCAGATGAATCAATTTGTCTACATTTAAAAACCTGACATTAATTAATAACCGTAGAAAAGATTTTTTTTTTTAGTTTCACTTTCATTTTATATCTTTGACAAACTTTGATATTTGCTTTTTCATTTGGGATGTGCTTCTTGGTTTGCGCAGTTTCCTGTTTCATTTCTTTTTTAAGCCACATGATTAACTTGCGTCTGTAATAAGTGAATAATTTTGTTTACTGCAGGCTCAACAACGCTGTCTATGATTCATTACTTTGCAGGCCTATCGTTATTCTGTCGCTGTTTCCATAGGAAATATCCAAATGTCTGCCAGACTTTAGTTACAGTTGCTCAGACCTTTACAACTAGAGGCCGCCATGTTTGTTGAACAAATTCTTATCTTTATACTTCTCTTAACACTACAATCTGCACTTTTCTTAGAATCATTAAAAATGCATTTCGAATATATATATATATATATATATATATATATATATATATATATATATATATATATATATAAAGTTTACGAAAAACTAGGTAATCCGTATGGGTAGACCCAAGGAGGATAAAATCGAGAGAGCTCAAAGTAAATCAGAGCTAATAATTTAAATAAAAACAGTCCAATTTAAGGTTCCATATAATAAATTATTTCACCACAGCCCTTTTCAAGGACCGCGGATCATCAGTTTTTACTTCCAAAGGTTGAAACGAAAAATGAAAAGAAATTTACACATTTGTGACGGGTAGTAATAAGTATATGTAAATTAACGAACTGAGGAAGTGAGTGGGGAGAGAGACATGATTGAGTTAGATGTAACATTTCTATGCTTTCAAATTTAAATTGTTTGAGGAAATCCAGACATTGACACATTAAATCGGTTAACTTAACGGAAGTTATATATTCATATGGAAGGGGGAGAGGAGAAAAAGGCATAAAGAGAAAAAGAGAGAAAGAAGTTATTAGAGAAAGTGTCATTAACTTTCTATGAAATGAAAGGCCCGAAATAGACGCTGTTGTTTTGCTTTACTTTGAGAGTTCATAAATATTATAATGTTTGATATAAGTTTGAATGTTTAAACAGTCTATAAGGAATTTAATTTGATGTTTGTTAATTTTTTTTAAAACTTTATAACAAAAATTTTGGGGATTTAATATGAAATAGTCAATTAGAAAAATATTCATAGAATTTACATTAAAACACTAAAATTTTATTTTCAAATATAAGTTTACTTCTGGTTGTAATTGATTATTAAGGTGATATCTCTATCACTTTGAATTTTATTCATGAATTTATTTAGCGACTATTTTTAGATTGGTAATTTCTCTTACTTAAAATTTAGTTTTTAAGTTAATATGGAGTGATATTTGAAGGTAATATTAGAGATCTTGCTCTGTCATATATTGTAAACACATCCATACAAATTTCACATATACATACCTTCTTTTACATGTTCAGTCACTCATACAGGTACACATGTACCGATATACACGGGTAATTTCATGTATTAATACCTACATATATCTTTTTAAATGTTTCCGCATACTTACACACATATATATAGGTGTGTCATTAGAATTCCCTAAAAAACTCTCTAAAAAATATTAGGTGATGACTTTAGTATTCAATTATCAAACATCTAAATATTTTATCATCAATAATGATTATTAAAGGTTAATACATTTAAATTCAATTACCAATTTAAACAAAAAATTCCTCCGTATTGTAAAGAATTTCAAATTCACAATTCCAATTGGAGAATATTAAGGGAGAAAATGGGGTAAAACATCAATAACAGACCTGTAAGTCCTTTTTTAAAAAAATTGTTTTGCAGACACCCATATATACACACACATATATACACACATCAGCACACATGCACACACATGCACACACATGCACACACACATATATGTATATATACACATATATCCATATATATACACACCCATACACATACACACACACATATATGTATATGCTCATACATACACACATACACATATAGATATACACACGTACATACATACACACATATACACATATACATACATCTACACATACATACGCACACATATATATATACATATATACATATATACACACACATATATTCACATAAATACATATACACCTATACATATACACATATATACATACACATATATACACATATACACACATATACATACACACACCTTCGCACATATACACATATACATATAAATACATACATACATACATATACATACATTCACACATACATACAAATACATATATATATATATATATATATATATATATATATATATATATATATATATATATATATATATATATATACACACACACATACATACATACATATATATACATATATACCTACACCCACATGTCCGGATATGCAGAAAATATGTCAATATTCAGACGTATCTACATTATTATATTTCACCCATATTCACCCATATTATATATACGAACTCATATATTTATACATATATACATACACTAATTACACGTAATCACATATCTGTGCCACGACACACATATAACCATATATACATACACCTACACACACAAACACACACATATTATATATATATATATATAAATACATATATATACATATATATATACATATATAGATATGCACGCATCCACACATACACATGTACTCACATACTCATATACATACATATATACACCCATTTATACATGCAACTACATATATTTAAAAACAATAAAAAAATAAAGCCCACCTATAGACCTACACGTATGTATACATACATATCAATATTCATACCCGCCCACTACAAATATGTGTTCACAATACACAATTACAACAAAGCATGCCTATTTTTCTATATAAAAGCATATACATATACATGTCAAAAGACGTATCAATGTTCCAGTTCAATTACATAGTCATATACATACGGTTATGTGTTCACATTCATATATATATATATATATATATATATATATATATATATATATATATATATATATATATATATATATATATAAAAGTGGACATGGAAGTCAGCACTTAGAGGCGACAGTCTGTTTCATGCTAGTGCAATCGTCAGGCGACGATTGCACTAGCATGAAACAGACTGTCGCCTCTAAGTGCTGACTTCCATGTCCCCTTTTATATTTACACACGCTCTATCTCTGATATTGAGCACTTTATCCCATAAATATAGCACACTTTAAGACTATATTTCTTCATATATATATATATATATATATATATATATATATATATATATATATATATATATAGTATGTATATTTATGCAGTATTTTTTCATTCTTACATGTTTCCTTAAATAATACAGACAAGTGTTGTCTATTGATTTTATGTAAATTCGATATGAAAAGAATTTACATAAAATAAATCGACAACACTTGTCTATATTATTTAATGAAACATATATATATATATATATATATATATATATATATATATATATATATATATATATATAATTATTTAAAAAAAATATGATTCCTTCGCTACATAAGAGTTCTCATGTTTCAAAAACAAGGGCCAAAAACCTCAATATAATTAGTAAAATTAAATTGAATTAAAGTATCAAGCCCTGTTTCATCCTCAATTGTGTGGAGCACTGTTTTAAACAAAATAAAAACAAAAATACTAAAGAACTTCATATTATTTACCGAATGTGTTCTTTCCTATTTTTCTACATATCTTCACATGTGTTATTTAAAAAAAACACTGAAAATCTTGGGTATATATATATATACCCAAGTATAGGACTGGTATATACAGAATAAATTCCAATAACCAACAATTATTATTCTTAAGAGAGTGCTCAATACAGAGTAGAGCCGATATAATTATTTATTTAAATATTATAACATAAATATTTTATAAAATCATATTTATGTTATAATATTTAAATAAATAATTATATATATATATATATATATATATATATATATATATATATATATATATATATATATATATATATATACCTATTCTATATGTAATGCTTGCATTAATTTCTGACCACTCACAATACCTTTCGCTCTGATTTTCAATATATTTATTTTATAATAGAATCACCAGAAATGTGTTACCAGTATAATATAATGGCCCTATTCTATCAGTAATTCTTGCATTTATTCCTCAGCATTGACTATTCATTTCACTCTGATTTTCAATGCTTTTTTGAATAGATTCATTAACAATGCATTACCGGTATACACATAATAGCCCTAGAATATCAGTAATGCTTGCATTTATTCCTGACCATTGACAATCCCTTTTTTCTGATTTTCGGTGTTTTTTTAATTATAGAATCATTAACAATGCATTACCAGTTTACATATAAAAGCCCTACATTATCTGCAATTCTTCCATCTATTCCTGACCACTGCCAGTCCCTTTCGTCCTTGTCTTTAATACATTTCTATAATAGAAACATTAGAAATATATTTACATTATATATATGTTAGCTCTATTCTATCAGTAATGCTTGTTGGTCATATGAAAAGAGCCTTCATGGTTCTACAGACGAATACTGAGTATATTATGGGTGGGGCCTGTGACCAACTAGGAGGTTTTAAGGAAGATAGAATAGAAAAGGAAACTTTTCCATTAGAATCAGAAATAAATGGTTACACTTTCTAGGACACGTAATAAGCAAAGAGAACTTGGAAGATTTGACACTCAAAGAATATGGTGAATCCAATATGTGACTGAAGGAAAGCGTAAGTAACCTACTTAATGAGTTTCTGCGAATTGAAGTGCGGGAAGAACACGAAGTAGGAGAAATAGTACAAAGACAACTATTGCTAAGAGCTACAAAAGGTAGGAAGTTTAGGAGAGCCATCATCACCCACGTCCTGAAAGGAGATGGCCCATAGAAAGAAGAATGCTGGCAATAAATTCTTATCTACTGACAACCTCTTTCTTGCTGATTTCCAATACTTTAATGACTAGAGGAAGAACACTTATACTCAGAATCAGTGAAAGACAGATGGAATTCTTTGGATACTTAATGAGAAAAGAGGACTTGGAAAGCTTATAGGAAGTGTCTCAATAAATCACCATGGAGAAAGCAAATGGGACACCACTCCACTATCAATCCAAAGAAATATCATGGCATTTATCAAATGAAATACGAAAACTAACGGCGTGATTCTGTTGGAATTAACTCCTCTTCCCGGCCAGGAGCGACATGCGCAGCAGGTGTCACCTGATCGTCATCCAACGATTGTTCGCATCAAACAAAAAAAAAAACAAGACATGGAACGTCAGAACGTTAAACAACTGTGGCCAGTTGGAAAGCGTAAAACAGGAGATGAATAGGTTAAATGTCAATATTCTAGGTGTTATATAGACTTAGGCGGCCACTCAACGGAGACTTTCTTAGCGACAACCACAAGATTACATATGCAAGCGGAGAGGAAAAATGAAAAAGGAGTTGGATTGATACGAGATCAAGATATAAAGAAATGCGTTCTGGGTTACTGTCAGGCATCTGAAAGAATTATTATAGTTAAACTGAAAGGAAAACCTTTCAAAATATCTATTACGAGATGAGGTACCCGGCGTTGCCTGGGTATAAATGGCTGCAATTATATAATTCCTAAGATAAGATCTTACCGTCAATCTAGTAGTAAGCTTGAATTCATAAAATCAAGGTACCATAGGGGAAAGCTCATTAGAACAATTACCATGAAAATATTTATGAAAAAGGCATACGAACCTACGTTATGGTGGTGGGAAGGGACTGAAGCCAAGATGCCAGGTCAGGACAAATAACATTGAAGATTCTTTTTGTACTCTAGAATCTCTAAATACATAGTCGAAGTCGCAAACCATACTGCGTGTAACAGCAAAATTGTCTAATCGTGTAAAAGCTAAATTGTCCAATTGTTAGATTAAGATTCGAATCGTTGCATCTTAGAAATAATTAAAGATACCTTGCTGAAACTTTCCGGTGTTTTTATAACACTATTAGACTCTATTTCGAGCAATAAGAATATCTAATTAGTCTCCAAGCTTAACAGAAGATTCGTGATAAAATCGATCATAAACGAAAATGACATGTTTATGATTAATTAAACTCAAGAACGATTGAAATTAATTTCAATATATATATATATATATATATATATATATATATATATATATATATATATATATATATATATATATATATATATAAATATTATTCTATGATTATTTTCCAACTTATCAGCACTCTCTAACCTTCTAAATTTCTGTCCTAGAGTAACAAGTTGCCTCACCGGTTTCACCGACGATTTCATTTTCAAGTCTTTTTTCACTGCTCTTTGGACTGTCATAGCTGAAACTATTTTCTCACCTGTCAAATGTCTTATGAATTGAGTTGGATCTTTTCTAATTGATCTCTTTAACTCTAAGTTGAAATGATGATCCTTCTTCCTGTTGTGACTCGTTGATCCAATTTTCCTCTCTACTGTCCCCTCTTTTTTAAACTTATTCACCGTTTTCTTGATGGTTGTTGAATGGAATTTGAAAATGAAAGCCAGATAATGAAGTTTGGTACCATTACTGAAGGCCTGAATGATTATGTACCTCTCACTATTGCTCAGTTGGGATAGAGTGGGTCTGACACAAAACGATTTTAACCTGCTCGCTTTTTAGCTGAATAACTCAGAGAGTATTTTCAGTGATTCTTACGACAAATGGTGTCAAGATGGCTAAACGTCTTATCTGAAAACATGGAAAAAAGAAACTCAATTAGTTTAGTGTTTTTTTTAGATATTAAACATTTTTTGCAATGAATAATTATAATGTTACACGATTTGCACAATTTTGCTTTTACACCAGCTATATATAATATATATATATATATATATATATATATATATATATATATATATATATATATATATATATATATATATATATATGTAAAAATATAAATATAAATATATATATACATATATTACTCCAGAAACATTTCCCAACTTATTGAAGATCATCTTCACACTCTAACCTTCTAACCTTCTATCCTGGAGTAAGAAGGTACCTCACCGGTTTCACGTACAATTTCATTTACAAGTATTTTTTTCACTGTTCTTTGGACTGCCATACTCTGATAAGAAGAGGTACTGCTCACGTGCTAGCATTCCTTGTCAAATAAATATTCCTTTAACCGACGATTAGGTTCTGGGCGGCCATGTAGATCGAAGCTCGTAAGGGCAACAGTAAAAAAAATACGCGTGGCATAGATGTAAGAAACTTATTTCCTCGCATTTACAGTCTTACATCTACATGCTCTCTCTTTCGCCATCCTCTCTCTCTTTCTCTCTCTCTCTCTCTCTCTCTCTCTCTCTCTCTATATATATATATATATATATATATATATATATATACCGGGTGTAACAGCAAAACTGGCAAAATCGTGTAACAGCAAAATTGTCAAATTGTTAGATTACGCTCTGAACCGTTGTATCTTAGAAATGATTAAAAATATCTTACTGGAATTCTCCGTGGTTTTTATAACGCTATTGGACTCAAATTTGAGCAATAAGAATGTATAATTACTCTCTTTTACAGAAAAATCGTGATGAAATCGATCATAAACGAAAATGACATATACATCATTAATTAAGCATAGCTAAGGATCGGAAGTTGGTGAAGGATTGAAACAAAGTACAAATATTTATATATTATTCCAGAATCATTTTCGAACTTATTCAAGATGATCTTCGCCTTCTCTAACCTTTTATCTTTCTGTCCTAGAGTAACAAGTTGCCTTACCGGTTTCACGGACGATTTCATTTTTAATTCTTTTTTCACTGCTCTTTGGACTGTCATAGCTGAAACTATTTTCTCACCTGCCAAATGTTTTATGAATTGAGTTGATCCAGTTTTCCTTTCTACTGTTCCCTCTTTTTTAAACTTATTCATCGTTTTCTTTACGGTTCTTGAATGGAATTTGAAGATAGAAGCCAGTGTATGAATATTTTTTCCTCTCACCATTGTTCATTTGGGAAGGCAATGGATCTGACACAAAATGATAGTAACCTGTTCTTTCTAGTTGAATGACTCAAAGGGATTTTCAGTGATTCTTACGACAAATGGTGTCAAGGCGTCTAAACATATTATCTGAAAACCTGGGAAAGAGAAACTCAATTAGTTTAATGGTGATTTTTTTTTAGATATTAAACATTTTCGGGATAGATAATTATGGTCTAACACGATCTGGACATTTTTGCCGTTGCACTCGGTATATATATATATATATATATATATATATATATATATATATATATAATAATAATAATAATTAAGTAATTCATCGGGTCTAGAAGGAACCTCAACAGAATGCAGAAAGTACTGAACGGCCGTTTCGTCCTATATTTGGGACTGCATCAGCAGTGCGCACCCACTAACGAGAACTGAAACCCCGGCTCGTTATGATATGAGGCAAACGTCATACCAAATGTCCCAACGGGCCTCGGTAACGATTAGGTAGCGAATCAGGCTCGATATAGCGCCGCTCGATCACATATTCCGTGGTGGAACACATCCGAGTTTCTCTTAACCCATAGGACTGTGCCCCCACGCGCTACGACTACTATCCCCAAGCCGCTCAGTCCAGAGCATTCGAAGCCGGTTCAAGCAAGGATATACAGATAGAATTAATTAGGAGGATTTGAAATAATGATAATTAAGTAATTAAGTTAATTAAGTTTCCAATAAGTATCGCGCATATATAATATTTAAATAATACATACATATATATATATATATATATATATATATATATATATATATATATATATATATATATATATATAATTAAGTAATTCATCGAGGCTAGAAGAAACCATAACAGAATACAGAAAGCACTGGACGGCCGTTTTGTCCTATTTTTGGGACTCATCATATATATATATATATATATATATATATATATATATATATATATATATATATATACAGCCTTGGCCAAAATTATGGCGCACCAATGAAAAATCGAAATTATGATTCAAACTTATATATTTAAAGGTTAAGAATAGTGGAGTAAACATTAATAACAACAATCAATATTTGGTATGTCCTCCTTTTGCCTTAATAACAGCTTTTATTCGTTTTTGCATATTATTGAGTAAGTTGTTGCAGGTGGTAGGATCTATTTTCTGCCACTCTTCATGGAGTTTGGCCTCTAATTCTTTTTTTGATGAACATTTCTGCATTCTCACTCTTTTCCCTAAATGGGACCACAAAGTTTCAATGGGATTTAGGTCTGGAGGAGGCCACTTCATCACTGTAATCCCTTTTTTCTCAAACCAACCTATTGAAACTTTTGACGTATGGCATGGAGCATTGTCTTGTTGGAAGATTACATCACTTGGAATGTTATTATTAAATATTTTAGTCAAAGAGGTTCGGCAAACCTGGTCCAGCATGTTAGTATAAATTGTGGAGCTCATTCTGCCCTCACACGTGTACAACATTCCAGTGCCTGAAGAAGCCATGCAGCCCCAAACCATTACGCTTCCTCCTCCAAATTTTACAGTTGGAACCACACAATCAGGATGAAATGCCTCTCCTTCCCTACGGCGAACATAAACCGTTCCAGGAGTGCCAAAAATCTGATGAAAAAAAAAAGAATTTGTTACAATTTTTGAATAAATGTTATGGATGTGTATTCACATAAAAATTTCAATTATTACTTCTAATGTCTAGGAAAGAGAAGCTGTTAACTTGCCTCAAAGTTACTTTCGTCAGACCAAACAATTTTGCCCCAATCATCAGGTGTCCAATTTTCATGGTTTTTTGCAAATTCCAGTCGTTTTTTCTTGTTGGCCTGAGACAAGTATGGCTTCTTCCTGGCTTTGCATCCTTTTAATCCCACTTCTAATAACCTTCTTCTCACTGTTCGAGCTGATATGTTTTTGTTTGCACCCTCCCTAAGTTCAGCAGCAAGCTCTGAAGAACTTTTCCTCCTATCTGCAAGGGATACTCTTTTCAAAGATCTGTCTTCTCTGGCGGTTGTAGACTGTTTACGGCCTTGTCCTTTTCTATTTTTGAAAGACTTTGTTTCCTTGTACCTTTTAATCGTTGTTTGAACCCCCTTCCTTGAACATTCCATCTTCCTGGCAATTTCTACCTGAGATTATCCTTCATCAGATAAAGCAACAATGTGTGCCTTTTTAATCTCTGAAAGCTGCTTCTTTGGAGGCATTTTCAATTAAATATACGATTATAGCACTGGTAGGAATCAAATATTACCCGAAAATTACGAAACAACCTTTAGTATGACAATAAATCATTTTGAATATTGGAATGAATTTAGTATGAAACTCAGCTAAAGCTCTTGAGAGAGGCTTTAAAGCAAAACAAATACTACAATCTACTGTTAAATATTTGACATTTGCTCTCAATTGTTCACTGTACGATTCTTAACCTTTAAATACGTAGGTTTAAACTATTATCTCAATGTTTTTTATAGGTGCTCCATAATTTTGGCCATGGCTGTATATATATATATACATACATATATATATATATATATATATATATATATATATATATATATATACATATATATATATATATATATATATATATATATATATATATATATATATATATATTTGACAACAATATTCAATGCTTGGACAAACGGTACATTTATGAATGTGTAAGATAGATTTTGTCGAGGAAAATTGTTAAGCAATGGATTTCTTCTTATTCCTCTTCTTCTTCTAATTATTATTATTATTATTATTATTATTATTATTATTATTATTATTATTATTATTATTATTAATGTGGAACTAACACGTAATTTTTATTTTTATTTATTAGTGTGGAATTAACACGTAATTTTAACTCAACCCACAGGGTCTATGTTTCACGCAGATATTCTTTACACACCCGTAAATGCAAAGTCGATTATAGAAACGAATAATCGTATAAAATATACGAAATCTCGGAAATCCCGACAAAGCAGTTTGGACATCTACTTCAAGAAAAGAAAAGAAAAGAAAAACAATTTCTTTGTTGAATACGTGTCATTGCTTGTTTGTAAATAGCAGAACGACATCGGCTCTTGGGACAGAAATAGAAGAAAAAGGAATGGCGGGAGACATTCTTGTTAACGGTCTCTTTTTTTCCTCCTTTGTCTGGCGTCATCTACACCCATTCCTCTCAGTTTCCTTGCCGGTCGTTTTTATCCTGATTTTGACTGACTGGCGGTCAACAGAACTCGTGTCTCCGCAAAACACCTTCACTGACCTCAGACTCATCCTCAGATTTCCCAATATTTCTTCAAGTTCATTCCTGACTTCACATCGGCTTTTTTCCCCTTTTCTAGCCGTTTTTGTCTTTACTTGTGGGCGTTAAATTTCCTCGGTCTGTTGGAGAGATAAATAAGAAAGAATCTTCTTTTTTTACGATTCCCCTTCTTAGAAAATCCATTAACTGCGTAAAAAGTACTTTTTTTAAAAAAGTATTTTTCTAAAACAAATTCCAAAATTCACATTTTTAATATTGTTTATACACTGTTTCCTATATTCGGGGCAGTCGCTTAATTGAGACAAAATACTCTATTCCCATTGTATTCTATTTGTCTATTCTATTTTTTTCATTGATGATCGTATAAAATACGCTAAGTACGTTTATGACTGACACGGAAAGAAAACTATAGGACCTCTTGACAAGAAAATAAAGGGAGAGAAAAGGACTAAGCATCAGCTGTAAGAAGATAGAAATATTATCATCAGGTAGAGAAAAAAAAACTAAGATACAAGTTAGAAATTAGGAATGACAACATCAAACAAGTAATAAGTATCTGGGAAATTTTCTAAGAGAGGAACCTAAATCCGAACAGGCAGTGGACTAGCGAAAGAGACATTCTAGAAGTTAAACAAAGTACTAAGAAACGTAAAATAATTACTAGAGACAAACAAAATAGTGCCTGATTGCTATGTAATATCCATACTCAATATCAGTGTAAGCCAAACCGCGGCCGTCCTGGGTAAGACGTTAAACTACATCCGCGTCCTGGGTAAGACGATATAATACGTCCAGCAGCAAGGTCTATGAACAGGAGGTTTTCAGGAGCGTCGAACCACCTCTTAATTGCTGGTGTTCCCAGGTTTACCCTGGCCCGGTGTGGTAGCATCTGTAAGGGTCCCAGCTATGGGCAAATTGTTAACTATTACTAGCAATACGTGTTTGAAAAAAAATATTACCAGCAATGCAATTTTGAGGGAAAATATTACCAGAAACAGATTTTTGACAAAACAAAATATTACCAGCAATAAAAAATGTTGTTGGCATTAAATAACCCAAATAATACATATTCTATTCATACGAATCTCTCCTAAAAATGTTGTCGGCATTAAATAACCGATTGAGGTTGATAAGCTGTAAAACAAAATAAACCAAACCAATCTAAACCAAAGAATACATATTCTATTCATACGAATCTATCCTAAAAATGTTGTCGGCATTAAATAACCCTTTGAGGTTGATATGCCGTAAAACAAAATAAACCAAACCAATCTAAACCAAAGAATACATATTCTATTCATACGAATCTATCCGAAAAATGTTCTCGGCATTAAATAACCCATTGAGGTTGATATGCCGTAAAACAAATTAAACCAAACCAATCTAAACCAAAGAATACATATTCTATTCATACGAATCTATCCGAAAAATGTTGTCGGCATTAAATAACCCATTGAGGTTGATATGCTGTAAAACAAAATAAACAAAACCATACTGCGGCTCTTGAGCCAAATGTGGCTATTTGATCTTAAATACGCACCCCATGGAAATATGTTGGCTGGGCTCCTTGTTTCAGCACAGTTAATATAAAAGGTAAATAAGAAAAATATCTTTATAATTATTTGTTACGCAATTTGTTAAGCAGTTATTAGTTATTTCCTGTTAATTACCCTTTATCCACTGTGTCATGTGTCCTTGAGGACACATGGCACTGTGGATAAAGGCGCTGGTTAGATCCAGTTACAGGACCCAAAGAGTTTAGGTTCAATACCCGGTTAAAGCAGTGGAGAACTTGGAGAAGGGAATTAACAGGAGATAACTGACAACTGATATCCATTAAACATGGCACGTGGAACTAGAACAGTCTACCCCAGCGAGCGAAATAAAGGGTTCAGTTCGACATTCCAGCCACCTGAAGAAGGCCGGCGCGTACAACGGCCGAAACGTTGTAATAAATATGGCAACAAAGATGAGGGCAATAGTCCGAATAATGTAAATAGTGTACATAATACCTCATCTCAGAAATATAGACAAATATATAACATATATGTATATAATATATTATATATAATATATATACAATATATATAATATATAATGTATATATAATAATATAAACACGCTTATAAGAAAGCGTTTTAGGGGCCGGCTAGGCAATCTAGGCTTCGAGCACTTTACTGAGTAGGTAGGTTCAGATTCGGATTGTTTCTTTTATTCGGATTCTTACTTTTCCTCTAGACTGGTTGCTATGTCAAGGCAAGAGAAGCGAGTCAGTTGTGCTGTTTAACCCATATCTGGTTTCAGACCTGATTTGCTACAGTTTCCACGGGTATTAGTGCGAAATTGAACTCAAGTGTCACTCGGACACGATTCGAAACCGGTTCGCCGATTTCTGTTTCCAAGTCGGTAACCGTTGCACTGCCTACGCACATAACATCCGATCCAGTAAGTCATTGTAACTATTTCTCCGCGAAACAAAAATGATACGCCTAATATATTTATCGTATTAATATATTTCGAAATTTGGACAGTTGGTTAATACCAATAATAAAAGCCCACATATTATTAAATAGTATTGAACAATAAAAGCCCACATAGTATTAAACAGTACAAATAATAAAATCTCACATCGTATTAAATAATTTCTTTCGCTTAAAATCCTTTCTTTCTCCCAAACTACTTTTTTCTCTTAGATTCTTTGATTCTTCTAAATTTCACTCACCTTTGTGTGCCGTCTGCCCATCTGTAGGTGATCATGGCTCTCCACAATTTCCTGTCCTTTTTAGCTCTTAATACATTTTGTCTCTTTGTTATTTCTCCTAAACCTTATTCCACCATCCATTTCGTCAAGCTCATTCTTCTTCTTTTCTATGTGCCGTGTCCCTTCAGGACGTAGGCGATAATGGCTCTCCAAAATCCCCTGTCCTTTTTAGCTCTTAATAAATTTTGTCTTTTTGTTATTTCTCCTAAATCTTGTTTCACCATACACTTACTTAAAATAATAATAATAATAATAATAATAATAATAATTATTATTATTATTGATATTCTAGCTCTCCTAAAGTCCCTGTCTTCTGTAATGAGTAAATAATAAAATCTGACATCTTATTAAATAGCATTAAATAAAAGCCTACATCGTATTAAATAGTATTAAATAATAAAAGCCCACATAGAACTAAAAAAATAAAAGCACACATCGTATTAAATAGTATTAAACAATAAAAGCCCACATAGTATTAAAAAATAAAAGCCCACATCGTATTAAAATATTTAATAATAAAAGCCCACATAGTATTAAAAAATAAAAGCACACATCGTATTAATTAGTATTAAATAATAAAAGCCCACATAGTATTAAAAAATAAAAGCAAACATAGTATTAAATAGTATTAAATAATAAAAAACCCAGATGGCATTAAAAAATAAAGCAAACATCGTATTAAATAGTATTAAATAATAAAAGCCCACATGACATTAAATAATAAAAACCCACACAGTAATAAATAGTAGTAGATATTAAAAGCCAACATAGTGTACTTATCGATTATAAACGTGATAGTCATAAAAGCAATAAAATCTACAACTTATAGAAGTATAAAAGAAATTCACGGTACCATTATTTATGTTCTCCGAAAAAAATATGCAAAAGTACGAAACATTGCGTTTAGAAAAATGTCCTTGAGGCTAGTAACAGCAAATTCCCGCCAAAGACGCGGGAAGAGTCTAAACAACCAGAAAATGGTCTGCACGTATTATTTATTTGTGAATTTACGCTTTTTTAAAATTTTTATTTTTTTATCCAGACGATGTTTTGTAAACTTTTGTTAAAGAAGTAGTAAATTGCAAATGTGAATCGTCGAAGTTAATTGTATAAATTAAATATTTATTTATGTCTTCTAATATCGAGAGAAGTCCCCAAAAAAGTAATGACAGTTCATAAAAAGGCGGGAATTGTTCCGTGAAAGAATGAAAGAATTTTTGGTAATTCCCTTAACGATCCTCTGATTTTATATCTGTCCATTTAATCTATACAGATTACCTATTCGAATTTCCTTGCATATATATATATATATATATATATATATATATATATATATATATATAGGAAGAAAAGAAAGAATGTAGTATGTCCAAAGAGACAGTGTGAGAAAGTAAAACACTGTATTTTTTCATATGTGTGTGTGTGTATATATATATATATATATATATATTCGCGTATGATAATGTGTTTGTGCGTGTGAGTTCCCAACTGGCCAATCACCAGTAGCTGTCTTATAATTCCGCCCACATTTTGAATGGACATTCCCACAATTCATCTCTGCTTTTCGTACAAAAATAAACGTTTCTTGTTTTTTCTCTCCTCCTCCTATTTCTCTTCTTACGACTTTCTCTCCCTTTATCTCTCTCTCTATTTACTTGATGTTTTCCTCTTTCATTCTTTTCTCTCCTGCTTCGTCTTCTGTAGCGATGTCTTTTCGTCTCTCCCAGGACTCTTTCTTTCTCCGAAATGATTTTCTCCGGGAATCCATCTAGAATATTTCTTTCTCAAAAATTCGTTTTTTCTCTTAATAGTCGTTCTCCTAGAATTCTTTCTTTCTCCTAAAATGTTCTTCTTCTTCTTCTTCTTCTTCTTCTTCTTCTTCTTCTTCTTCTTCTTCTTCTTCTTCTTCTTCTTCTTCTTCTCATTCCTCCATTCCTCTGCCTTCTTCTTATTTTAATGTCTTTATCGTTTCATCCATTTTGCATTTCTTCCATGGACAATTTCTGCCTTGATTATTTCTTTAATTAATATTCTTTCCGGGAAGAGATTCTCTAATCTTCCTCTTTGTTTTTCTGAAGCTTCCCTTTCTTTCTTTCTTTCTTTCTTTCTTTCTTTCTTTCTTTCTTTCTTTCTTTCTTTCTTTCTTTCTTTTTTATTGCCTTACGTCTTACGTCTTCACATTTATTTATTTAGTTCATTTATTTTTCTTTTGTTTCTTTGTTTGTTTCTTTGTTTGTTTGTTTCTTTCTTTGTTTCTTTGTTTGTTTCTTTCTTATTGCCCCACTTCTTCTCGTTTTAATTTATTTCTTTTCTTTTCTTTTCTTATCTTTTCTTTTCTTTCTTTCTTTCTTTCGTTCTTTTCATTACATTTTTCTCCTTAACTGTTGCTTCTATACACATCTTTTCCCCAACTCTAATTTCACTGTCGTTTCTTCTTCTTCTCCTTCTTCTTCTTCTTCTTCTTCTTCTTCTTCTTCTTCTTCTTCTTCTTCTTCTTCTTCTTCTTCTAGATTCTTTTTAGAAAAATCGTTCATTTGTAATAAAATCCATATTTGATCAAAATTACTTTCTTTTTTATTCATTTTTAAATCCTTTCTTTTCGCGAAATTCTATTTCCATGCAAGAATTACTCCTTTCTTTTAAAGTTCCTTTTGTTTTATATATTTTCTTCCTGCTAGATTCTTTATTTCTCCCAAAACACTTTTTCTCTTGAAATCCTTTCTTTCATTTAGAATTCTTTCTTCTTTCTAAACTCTTTTCCTTCTCCTAAACTATTTCTTTCTCGTAGATGCTTTCTCCGAAAATATTTTCAAAATCATTTCTTTCACTTAAAATTCTTTCTTCCTCCCAAACTACTTTTTTCTCCTAGATTCTTTGATTCTTCTAAATTTCACTCATATTTGTGTGCCGTCTGCCCATCAGAACGTATGTGATCATGGCTCTCCACAATTTCCTGTTATTTTTAGCTCTTAAAAAATTTAGTCTTTTTGTTATTTCTCGTAAACCTTGTTTCACCATACACTTACTCAAAATTATTATTATTATTATTATTATTATTATTATTATTATTATTATTATTATTATTCATCCTCCACCTCATCTTCTTCTTCTTCTTCTTCTTCTTCTTCTTCTTCTTCTTCTTCTTCTTCTTCTTCTTCTTCTTCTTCTTCTTCTTTGCCTTCAGCACTCCGATGATCATAGGTTATGCATTGTTTTCCTGTCTCTGTCTTGCCTTCAATAAGTCCAATGAATTTAAGATTTTCCAATCAATAGAAATTTCAACTTTCTCTACCTAATGTAAAAGAATCCTTTTTGTTTTTATACTTACTCCTAAAATACTTTCATTCTCATCAAATCATTTCTTTCACCTAAAATCATTTCTCTCTCTTATAATCATTTGTTTCTCTTAAAAGCCTTTATTTCTTATGAAATCAGTTCTTTTTCCTAAAATCAGTTCTTTCTCCTAAAATCATTTCTTTCTCTGAAAATCCTTTCTATTTTCGTTCTGCTTTGTTTTTTCTTTCTCATCCTTGTCTTTTTCGTTTTTCTATCAACATCATCAACTTAAAGATTTCCTTCTTTTTTTCCCTTCTCCTAACGTTTTCTTCTGCTCATTATTATTATTATTATTATTATTATTATTATTATTATTATTATTATTATTTACTTTAATTTCTGGATTGTACTCATTTTTCCGGGTCCCACCCAGAGACCTGAGTTTAGAAATGGCCTCATGATATTTTCCACTGACCAATTAAAAACACACACACACACACACACACACACACATATTTTACATCGATAAAGCCCTTCGTAAGGTGTGAGCTGTACTTGTGAGAACAATTTTTTGTATTTCTTTAAGGAATGGGCTACCAGGAATCGTTCAATGTGTCTACTGGAATCTTTTCCATCCAATCCGAGGACACAACGACAACAGGGATTGTTGATGGTCCCATGTGCTACATTTGGGATTATTATTATTATTATTATTGTTATTTCCTTTGATATCTGGCGTTTACACATTTCTTTCCGGGTCCCGCCCAGGGACCTAAGGTTAGAAATGGCATCACGACACTTTGCACTGCAAAAAAATAAATAAATAAATTAAAAGAAAAAAAAACTACATAGATAAAGACCTTCGTAAAGTGTGGGCTGTACTTGTCAGAACATTTTTTTGTATCTCTTTGAGGCATGGACTTCCAGGGATCCCTTCAATCAGCCTACTGGAATCTTTTCCAACCAATCCTAGGGCTCCAACTACAACAGGGATTGCTGATGTTCCCATGTGCCACATTTTTGAGATTTCAATTTCAAGGTTCTTGTATTTTGACAGTTTTTCGAATATCTTCAAAGATACATTGCAGTCTGCAGGGACTGCCATATCAATAAGGTTGCACTTATTTTGTTTGTGATCTTTAATAACAATGTCTGGGCGGTTGGCTTTGATTGTTCTGTCAGTGTGTATTGTGTAGTCCCATAGAATTGTAACAGGTCCTATCTCCGTAACCGGGTCTGGGTGGTGTTCGTACCAGTTTCTTTCAGTTTCCTTCCCGTAAGAGTTGCAAATTTTCCAGTGCAGATATTGGCCCACTCTGTCATGCCGGTTTTTATATTCAGTGGGTGCCAATATCGTGCAACCTGATACAAGATGATCAATGGTTTCTGGATATTTATCACAGAATCTGCATTTTGGGCTAACACAGTATTTTAGTATATGTGCTTGATAATTCCTAGTTAACAAGCATTGGTCTTGTGCAGCAATGATAAAACCTTCAGTCTCAGCTTTCAACCCTGCACTATTATTATTATTATTGCTCTCGCTTTGTTTACAATGAGTTGCCTAAGGTCTCTTTAGAGACTTCAAGTGACAAACATCAGAAGATGCAAACAGATGAGGTGTAATGTAGTCAGAGAGAAAACAAATGCAATGAGGGTCAGTGCATGGAAAGAAATCTATGCAAAGATCCATGTTTATTATTATTGTTATTGTTGTTGTGTGTGGTATCGTCTTGCCAGAGAATAAATTTAAGTGCCTCGATGCGAAGAACCTTCTGGGTCTATGAATAAAAAGAGCCTTGCAGGTCAGTTATCTATGCACATTTGGGATGTTTCGTTTAGATGCAGAGCGCTTTACGGTTGATATGTGCCGTTCCGCACAAAGTAATCTTTTGACGCTCTGAGATGCTCATGTGCCCAGGAATGTTAATTATCATCATCATTATTATTATTACTTTTATTTCCTTTGATATCTGGTGTGTACACATTTCTTTCCGGGTCCTGCCCAGGGACCTAAGGTTAGAAATGGCATCATGACACTTTCCACTGCAAAAAAAAAAAAAAAATAATTACATAGATAAAGCCCTTCGTAAAGTGTGGGCTGTACTTGTCAGAACAATTTTTGTATCTCTTTGAGGCATGGACTTCCAGGGATCCCTTCAATCAGCCTACTGGAATCTTTTCCAACCAGTCCAAGGTGACCCGCATTGCATTTGTTTTATCTCTGACTGCATTACACCTCATTATTATTATTATTATTATTATTATTATTATTATTATTATTATTATTATTATTATTATTATATACGTCCATAATATTTACATTGTCTTTTTAATTAAATGTTCTATTTGCATGGTTCCTCACCTTGTCCCCTTCAGGAACTTATTTCACCCTCGGTTCACCTTTATATAATGATTCCATCTTTCTTGCCCGTATTTTTCCTTCCCGATCAAAGGCATTTTTCATTTTCACTGATTTCCTCATAAGGCCCATTTCCCGAAATACATCACACCAAATCTTAGGTTCAATCTCCAGTGATGCCGATTTCAGTCTGTGACAAAAGGTCCCATTTCAGCGGTCAAAAAGGCAGGGGTAAATAAAATAAGATGCTGTCATTTTTTTGTCTCACTTTCTGTCGCTCTCTCCTTCTTTTGAGAAAAGACGGGCTCCTCTTTATTTCCGCCATTCTTTGTTTTATGTCTATTTTTGTTTCTCTTTCTTCTCAGCGAATCGCGTTCTGCTTGTCTTCGATGAATTCGTCTCTCCTTCGCCAAACGTTTTTGTTTTTAAAAATTCATAGTCACACGGCGACCATTTCTTTCTTTCTTTCTTTCTTTCTTTCTTTCTTTTCATTCTTTATTAAACCAGACGGTGTGAAGCCAAATATTCATTTATTCTTTCTTTCTTTCTTTCTTGCTTTCTTTCTTTCTTTCTTTCTTTCTTTCTTTCTTTCTTTCTTTCTTTCTTTCTTTCTTTCTTTCTCTTTATTTTTTATTAGACTAGACGGTGTGAAACCAAATATTCATTTATTTCTTTCTTTCTTTCTTTCTTTCTTTCTTTCTTTCTTTCTTTCTTTCTTTCTTTCTTTCTTTCTTTCTTTCTTTTCATTCTTCATTAAACCAGACGGTGTGAAGCCAAATATTCATTTATTTTTTCTTCCTTTCTTCCTTTCTTTCTTTCTTTCTGCCTTGATTATTTCTTTAATTAATATTCTTTCCGGGAAGAGATTCTCTAATCTTCCTCTTTGTTTTTCTGAAGCTTCCCTTTCTTTCTTTCTTTCTTTCTTTCTTTCTTTCTTTCTTTCTTTCTTTCTTTCTTTCTTTCTTTCCTTTATTTTCATTACATTTTTCTCCTGAACTGTTGCTTTTATACACATCTTTTCCCCACTTCGATTTCACTGTCTTTTCTTCCTCTTTTTCTTCTCCTCCTCCTCCTTCTTCTTCTTCTTCTTCTTCTTCTTCTTCTTCTTCTTCTTCTTCTTCTTCTTCTTCTTCTTCTTCTTCTTCTTCTTCTTCTTCTTCTTCTTTCGATTTTCTTTTTCCTTCTCCCGCCTTTTCTCTATCATCTCTCCTTCTTTAAGGTTTCCCACTATTCCTCTTCCCAATTCTTCTTCTCCCTTTCTTTTACTCTTTCTTACTTATTTACCACTCATCCTTCTTTCTCTTCTTCATCTATATTTATTATTATTATTATTATTGCTATTATTATTATTATTGCTATTATTATTATTATTAAAATTTAACTCCCTTCCTCCTTTCTTATACGATTTATTTCATCTCCCTTTTCTTTTTTTATATATTATCTTCCTTTTCTTATTTGATCTTTCCTCTTCTTCTTCTCTCCTCCTCTTTTTTCTTTCTTTTCTTCCTTTCTTATAAATTGTATTACTTTCTTCCCTCCTTGACCTCCTCCTTCTTCTTCTTCTTCTTCTTCTTCTTCTTCTTCTTCTTCTTCTTCTTCTTCTTCTTCTTCTTCTTCTTCTTCTTCTTCTTCTTTTCTTCTTCCTTTGTTAGACATTTTATTCCTTCTTCTCTCCTACTCCTACTTCTCTTTCTTTTTCTTCTTCTTTCTTTTCTTCTTCCTTTTTTATAGATTTTATTCCTTCTTCCTCTCTCCTCCTCTTTATTATTCTTTCTTTCTTTTTTTCTTTCTTTGTTATGCATTTTATTCTTTCTTCTTCTCTATTTCTCCTCTTCCTTCTTCTTCTTCTTCTTCTTCTTCCTTTTCTCCTCCCTTTGTTATACATTTTATTTCTTCTTCTTCTTCTTCTTCTTCTTCTACTTCTTCTTCTTCTTCTTCTTCTTCTTCTTCTTCTTCTTCTTCTTCTTCTTCTTCTTCTTCTTCTTCTTCTTCTTCTTTTCACGTAGCTCTGGCCACCTATCCTATCGTTATTTCTCAGCCTCTCGGAATTATTCATTATACGCCAGCTCCTTCGCGATACTAATGGACAAGTGTCCTCCATTACTTATCATACGACAACTCAAATTTCAATTCCTGTTTCCTTTGTAGACAGTACCACACACACACACATACACACACACGCGCGCGCACGCACACACACACACACACACACACAACTTGTTCTCTCCACCACATTCTTTCACTTCATTGTTTTATTTTGTCAATGTCTATCATGTCTTTATATAGACATGTGTATAAACTTCTTTAAATGGGAGTATATGCTTGTATATGATACAGGTGTAAGCCTGTAACAATATTTGTGTATGTGTGTGTGCGTGCTACTAATTCTGTTCTATTTACATGCCGTATCTATGTAAATTTGCACACACCGCATGCAAACGCGTATATGCTTATGTGTACTTGATGTGTCTTGTCATGAAGTAATTGATAACGTTATCTCTTATCATGTTCTCACACTTATAAGTAAAATATAGTCAATCGATTTGCCACTTAAGTGTTAGGCTTGCTTATACACCGAAGAAGAGCCGTGTTTTCGCACTCTGACTTTGGATCAGTGTTCAAGCCCAGGTAGCAGACATGATGTCGAATGGTAAATTTTCAAGTAAAGTATATCTTCCAAAGATCAAAATAGATGATGAACTTTATAGTTCTGTCTACAAATTAACACAGTGCCATGAGATCGCAAAATATCAATGCCCACAACAACTATCAGCGGCAGAGATGTCTCTATTATATGGCAAGGGATTTAAAATGTCTTAGTGCTAAAATAAATACATTCGCGACGAAATTATATCAGTTACGAGGCAAAAGAAATCTGTTTAGACGATATTGAGAAGTCTAGATTATATACGCAGTATACGAGTGGTAAATTGTCGCCATGTTATATTTTTAATTTCGCGCATGCGTATTTTTTTATTTTGTCGAATGCACATTATAGTAGGGCCAATTATAATAATAAAAGAACTCCTGAATTTGTTCGTGAGGATCTGTTGGTGAGGATCTCATACTCAATACGAAGGCTTACATCAAGGACCTTGAGGAGGTAGTACTGACCAGGTTCAAGACGGTAGCTACTGAAATACCCGATGTCTGGCAACAGGAACTTGCACAATGCCACACAAGCAGGAGAAGCCAATCATGACTGTCTGACAATTTCTGCGTCCACTTCGCTCGTCACATCAGTCCATCTAACTCCCCAGACTGCTATCCGCTTGATTATTATGTATGGGACACAATTGAGAGACCAACAAAACTCCTTGTTACAACACAGATGAACTGAAGGGAAGGATTATGGCAGCATTCACCACATTTAAACAAGGTGACCGTCCAGAAGAGTTGCAGGAGATTCCGAAGTCGTCTGGAGGCTGTGGTTGAAGCCAATAGCGATTTTATGGAATAAATTTACTCTTTAGTATTTCAAGATATTTTTGTATAATTTTGGTAAATATATCTGTTAAAATGAGATATCAGTATTATTTTCATTTTTACGTAATTTAGACGACAATTTATTCATCGGACCCTATATATATATATATATATATATATATATATATATATATATATATATATATATATTTGAATTGGACATAGACAATTCAGGCCGTTAAATGTTATTTAATACTGTTTATTATAAACAGAGCATTTGTTTAAATACTTGTATCTATAAAAAGAACGTTAAACATATCATAAATGTCTTTAAATATATATATATATATATATATATATATATATATATATATATATTGATGCATGTTTCATTAAATAATATGGACAAGTTTTGTCTATTTATTTTAAGTAGTTCCTTTCATATTGTCTGATAAGCTTAATAACATTATCATTGAAAGACGAAAGGAAATCACCATATTGATACATGTTTAAATCCTATCTAAGCTTTCGGTTTGCATAAGCCATTATCAAAGATGACAATTACATTTCAATATATCCAACAATACACGGACGAAACAATAATGATAATCTGTTTTTGTTGCATGAAAAATTTCAAAGCAACGACAAACTCGTGTATACGAGACACGGAAGCGAAAATCGCACCGCAGCTCGTGACGTCACACATGACCACACGAGAGTGAAAACGAGAAATATTAAGTATTGGAAGCCGTTGGTAGGAACTTATTTAAAATAGACACAACTTGCCTATATTATTTAATGATACAGGATATATATATATATATATATTTGTCATCCACAGACAGACTGTTTCGCAGCTCATCAGTGTGGCTCTAGCTACGATCGAAACCCGACTGAATTTGCGTCAGTCGGAACCTCTAACCGCTAAGCCATCAGCGTACGGTACGGAATGGAGGTGAATTTTAGCGTGTTTATTTTTAGTTTCGGATAAACACACAGTGACTGAGAGTGACTCAATTCTGTCGAAGAGTCGTGCAGTATTAGTATAAATAGTCACTGTTTACAAATTCACACCCCAAACCAGAGGGCTCAACCGAAATTAATTTCAGGAGCTACTATTTTTGTCATATATATATATATACATACACTAAGTAATATTTACGGTTTTACAGTTAGGCTTAGAATCCGTTAATTGCTTGGAGCTTCGAAAGAACGCGTTGTCTTTCCTTGAACTCGGAACGCCATAATTTATACTAATGTTTCTTTAGAAAATCAAATGCACGTGAAACCTGATTAACCATTCTGTCGGATTGTGATTAATTTCCCAGGAGATCTCTGTGAAATCAAAGATTACATAGCTGGTCACTTTAAGCTGTTTCCACCTTCAAAGTTCTTATATTTTGAATCTGTTCATCTCGTGAGGCCATGGTGCCATTGCTGGAAACTTTCTTGGAACTTGTTTTCTACATAAATACTTCTTTTAATCGATGCTAAATGGATAAAAAAAGATGATTAGCCGTCAGCTGCAAGAAGAGGAGCAGTTTTGATTCTTGGCAAGATAAAAAGCCCAATATGATAGCTACGAATTGGAGATATTTGTATGAAGCAAATTCAAATGTGCATTGGATTCGCGAAATATGCCTTCTAAAAGCTAAGCAAAGTATTAATAAACAGAAAACGTTTAATGCTGGATTACTATCTGATATCAATCCTTTTTTTATGAGTGAATAGATGAAGAAGAAACTGGTGGAAACTAAAATGTGGTTCTCCATAAAGAATGCCATGGACGAAGCGAGTAAGTAATGAAGAAATTGGTAACAGGAAGAATACTTATACTCAGAATCAAGACAGTAGAAATTCCTTGGACACAATGATGAGCAGGGTTTGTTTTACGGCATATCAACATCAATGGGTTATTTAATGCCGACAAGATGGTAACAATTTTTTACAAAAAAACATATATTTACACTTTCATAGCCTTTTGACCCCAGTTTGGGGGTTAACTATTTTCCCATAGCTGGGACCCAAACAGGTGCTACCACTCCGGGCCAGGGTGGAACTGGGAACTCCAGCATTTAAGAGGTGGTTCCATGCACTCTAGAAACACCCTGATGAGAGGCTTTGCTGTCGCATGTAGTTTATCGCCAGACCCAGGACGCGGATGTAGTCTATCGTCTAACCCAGATTACGGAGTTTTTTGCAATTTTAACATTCGCAAGGTATGCGTCCTGGGTATGACGATAAACTACATCCGCGTCATCGGTGAGACGATAAACTACGTCCAACAGATAATACGTTTTTGAAAAAATAATGTTGCCAGCTGTACGTTCTTGAAAAAAAAATATTACCAGCTATACGTTTTTGAAAAAAAAAATATTACTAGCTGTACGTTTTTGAAAAAATAATATTACCAGCTATATGTTTTTGAAAAAAAAAAATTACCAGCTATATGTTTTTGAAAAAATAATATTACCAGCCATACGTTTTTGAAAAAATAATATTACCAGCTACACGTTTTTGAAAAAATAATATTACCAGCTACACGTTTTAAAAAAAATAATATTACCAGCTACACGTTTTTGAAAAAATAATATTACTAGCCATACGTTTTTGAAAAAATATTATCAGCTACACGTTTTTAAAAAAATAATATTACCATTTATCCACTTTTGAAAAAATAATATTACCAGCCATAGGTTTTTGAAAAAATAATATTACCAGCCATACGTTTTTGAAAAAATAATATTACCAACCATACGTTTTTGAGAAAATAATTTTACCAGCCATATGTTCTTGAAAAAATAATATTACCAGCTATACGTTTTTGAAAAAAATAATATTACCAGCCATACGTTTTTGAAAAAATAATATTACCAGTCATACGTTCTTGAAAAAATAATATTACCAGCTACACGTTTTTGAAAAAATAATATTACCATCTATACGTTTTTGAAAAAATAATATTACCAGCCATACGTTTTTGAAAAAATAATATTACCAGCTACACGTTTTTGAGATAAAAAATATTAACAGAAATGGATTTTTGACAAAACTAAAATATTACCAAGAAAAAAAAATATGTCGGCATTAAATGACCCATTGAGGTTGATATGCCGTAAACCAAACCAAACCTCAGAGGGCATATCGAAGGCATTAGCGTTAGGGGAAGGCAGAAAGCGACATACCCGACGATCTTTTGTTAATGGATGGCGAAGCAGAGTGTAGGAGGATGAGCAAAGGGAGACGCGCGTTGCTAAGAGCTACAAAAGATAGGAAGCTGTGGAGAGCCATGATCGACCATGTTCTGAAGAGATACGGCACATAGAATAAGAAATGGAAAATAAAATTTGAACAAATGATAAATGTAGTCTAAATTTAGCTATTTAAAATTCTAAAAAAGTGAATCTGCATTATATAGAAGAAGATATTACTCTAGAATTTCGGAGACCAAAATTACAGGTATTATACAAGATTGCATTTTTTTTTAATCAGCGAAATACAAGTTGTACTTCGGAGAGATCTTAACCCAGATGTCTGTGTGCTGATACATCAGTTTATGAACTATTTAAAGACATCGGTTCAGAAAAGAAAAATCTTTCATCATTTAAATAAATCTATAGACATTTTCTAATCAATATACGAGGGCAAATCAATAAGCTCGTAGCCTGACATGTGATTACTCATTGTCAATTTTTTTTTCTTTTTTACCTTTATATTTTCGATGTATGTGAATAAAATTCACTACTGGATGAAGTGCATTGGCAAGAAAGAGACTATGTTGAAAAATAAATATATATCAAGTCTAAAATAGATGCTTTATTCTTCATCTCGAGGTTACGGATTTATTGATTTAACTACGTTTTTACAATGATGAAACACTTTGGTATACTTAGTCAGTATTAGTGACATTATATGTCTTCATGAAATTTGATCTCGCAGTGTGCTCGAGAGTCTCTCAAGCTGATGGGTTACAGTAATACTGAATGATCTGTGAGATGTGAATAGAAGAGAAGGGTTGTGGATTTCAGACCTATAGGAATGACTACAAAACATATTTCCATCCCCAAATTTATAAACAAATTGTACAGATGCATGCTGGGATTTCTTGCTAGCCAATTTCTCAGTCTCATCCGCCATATTTTTGTTCTCAGAATAATTCAATCACTTATCTGTATCCCATTTGTTTGTGTTAACACCATTCTTACTTGATGAACTTTTTGCCTTATTACAGTTTCTTTGGCTACTTTTGTCTTGCATATCGTTTGTTTAGGATTATTTTTGCCCTGTTCATTTTCTTCCTTTTTTTTATCGTTTATTGGAAATTTTGTCAATTCTGTTTGCTGGTCATGTCTACCAATTACATTTAACTATGGCCAATTACAAAACATCATTTAACCCAGTACTATTTGCCGTATGGTTGATTCATCTGTGACTAAACCAGTTCCCCGACCAAGCTTTTCTGAGCAGGGTACCTAAAACAAGACCTGCCAAATGGAGGCGGGACTATTTTGTAGGATCAACGGCCATCTATAAAAATTCGCTTCACTTGTCCTTTACATTTTTAATGGAAGAACAAAGACACACACACACCCACACATGCATATTGGGATTTCTTTCCAGTCAATGAGATAGACAACTTATCGATCTAATCAGCCATATTTGTGTGCTTTCTTGTCTAGAAGTTAGATCGCTATAAATACTTCACTGTATGTCTTTGCGTGTTATTTGCCTTATTACTGTTGCTTTGCCTGCTTTTGCATTGGATATATATTGCTTGCTTAGTATTATTTTGAGCTGTTCATTTTCTTCATTTTTTATTGTTTAATGGAAACTTTGTCAGTTCTGCTTTTTGAGAATTTCTGCCAGCTACACTTAACTATATATATATATATATATATATATATATATATATATATATATATATATATATATATATATATGAAGAAATATAGACTTAAGGTGTGCTATATTTATGGGATAAAGTGCTGAATATCAGAGATAGAGCGTGTGTAAATATAAAAGTGAACATAGAAGTCAACACTTAGAGGTGACAGTCTGTTTCATGCTAGATGCAATCGTCAGGCCACTTGACGATTGCATCAAGCATGAAACAGACTGTCGCCTCTAAGTGTTGACTTCTATGTTCACTTTTATATATATATATGTATGTATATATATATATATATATATATATATATATATATATATATATATATATAAAAGTGGACATGGAAGTCAGCACTTAGAGGCGACAGTCTGTTTCATGCTAGTGCAATCGTCAGGCCACTTGACGATTGCACTAGCATGAAACAGACTGTCGCCTCTAAGTGCTGACTTCCATGTCCACTTTTATATTTGCACACGCTCTATCTCTGATATTGAGCACTTTATCCCATAAATATAGCATACTTTAAGACTATATTTCTTCATATATATATATATATATGTGTGTGTGTGTGTGTGTCTGTGTGTGTGTCTGTGTGTGTGTGTGTCTGTGTGTGTGTGTGTATGTGTGTGTGTGTGGCTCGATCGGTTAAAAGCACGCCAGGCTAAATGACGGTTCCCTATAGGATACAGGTTCGAATCCTGTCCGAAGATTTTCTATGAAAATTTCTCGGACATTCAGGTCGGTAAATGTTATAAATACTGTTTATTATAAAAACGGAGCATTTACTTAAATATTTGTATCTATAAAAAGAATGTATAATCATAAAAATGTCTGAAAATAATTGTCGGACTTTGTCCATTTCATAATGTGTGACGTCATTTGCTTATATTTGGATACGCTTTGAGCAGATATGAATGTACGTGAGAGTTTCATGAAAGATTGTAGTTTAAAAACAGTAAAATCGACTTTGCTAACCGAAACGCTCCTCTGTGCCGAAATAGGTAAAAGCACGTCAGACTATATGACGGTTCCGTATAGGTTACAGGTTCGATTCCTGTCGAAGGACGAATATTTTCTATGAGAATTTCTCGGACATTCAGGCCGGTAAATGTCGTTAATACTGTTTATTATGAACAGAGCATTTACTTAAATATTTGTATCTATAAAAAGAATGTATAAACATAACAATGTCTTAAAATACATACATATGTATACGTACATATATATACAATATATATATACCTATTTTATTATTATTATTACAATAGAATAAAAAATAAAATGAGTATATTGCGTTCATTTTGTGAGGCCTCGTTCCCCATAACCATTAAACCTGAGGTCACGCTAGACCATTTCAAAAGTCCAGCTTCCCAAAGAATACCAGGATGCAGACAAAAGAATTCTATCTGCCGCACAGACATGTCACTCGACATCGATTTTTGATGATAACTGTGTGAAATTCGAAATTGCTTGATCAAAAGTAACAACTATTTACTGTCGGATTATACGCAAATATGTACTGTTAGATTATACGCAACTTCAGGCACAGTACTCAACACTTTATCAGAAAAAACGCACCTTATCGCTATTTTTAATCAAACTTTATATATATATATATATATATATATATATATATTGCCATGAACAGACAGACTGTTTCGCCGTATCACAGCTCATCAGTGTGGCTAGACGTCCGGTTGACTCTAGCTAGGTTCGAAACCCGACTGAATTGGCGTCAGTCGGGTATTCTAACACTAAGCCATTGGTGCACGGCAGGGATTAAAGTGAATTTAAGGATATTTATTTTTAGATAAATACAGTGACTGAGAGAACTCGATTCGATTTACCGAATAGTCATGGATTATTAGCCGTAATAGTCACTGTTTACAAACCCACACTTTTTCCTCGGAGAGCTCAACCGAAATAATTTTTTCAGGAGCATATATATTTGTCAGCCACAGACAGACTGTTTCGCTGTATCGCAGCTCATCAGTGTGGCTAAAACATTCAAATGATATATTTAATAAAATTAGTTGAAACTAAACTTCCCTAATGCTTTGAACGATGAACACAGATAAGCCAATATTTTAGCCAGAGACAAAAGTTGCATGAAGTTGAGTCATAAATAATTTCTGTTTTTGGGAACCAAACGCCAAAAGAATTTTCAAGGCATCGAAGACTTGTACATACACAAAATAAATTCAACTTATAAACTCTGTACAACTTGTGGAATTTAAATATATATATATATATATATATATATATATATATATATATATATATATAATTTTGATCTACTATAAACAAAGCTTCATAAAATAAATCTGAATTGGCACTGATATTCAGAGAACTTAAAACGATTACTTGGTAACTTATTTTAGTGCATAATTTTACTTACAATTATTGCCATGTGAAGCAAGCAATAGTCAATTCATTAGTTAAACAAATTAGCCATAAATAATCAACAGTGCCAATACCTTCATGTCTCGCACTTCTCGCCTGTGGAACTCCCTCCCCTTTTCCTGTTTCCCTGATAGCTATAATCTCCAACTATTCAAATGTAATGCCAACCGACGTCTCCAGATGCCTTGATCTATCCCCTATCCTTCTCTCCATCCTTTCCTCTATCACTCCTATTTGCTCTAGCTCCAACTCTCTGTCACCCCTTGCGTGCTAGTGGCTTCCCGCCTTGCTTGGGGTGAAACGCTTAAAAAAAGTGATAGAACGCCGGAAACTGTTAATATACACCAAGTATCCTAATCAAAGTTGGTTCTGTTAGTTAACTTGATGTGTAGCTACAACATCAATTGGGAAGAAATTCTAAAGGTGTGTATTTTTGTCTTTTATAGCCATAACGGGAAATTCTATATTTTTTAAGCAAATTATGACGGACGATGAAAAGTGGATACATTACAACAATATTGAATGTAAGTGAATGCTGGACAAGCATAGTGAATTACCACTCATCGTAACAAAGTCCTATCTTCGCTCAGAAAGGGAATGATAGGTATATGGAGAGACTAGACGGGAGTCGTCTAATATGAGATCCTTCTGGAGAATGCTACGATTAATTCGGAAACGTACTTTTGTGAAACAAATTTAAGGCAGTAGTCGACAAAAAAAGTCATGAATTTGTAAAGAAAAAGTTCTTACTATTTGGTCATGGTAACACGTGTTTACATGTTTATTTTTGTGTTAAGTCTTTTTTAAAAAATCGGTTTCACCTCAAGCAATGCAGAAATGGCCACTAGGACGCGAGTGTGGAAGGATTAGGTAGAGAAACATTACCAATTGAGAACAGAAAAGGGTAGCCAGAAGGACGGTAGATAGCGATTGGCATTACATTTATATTTTTGGAGATTAAAGTTGCCTGGAAAGCATGGAGCCAGAAGAGAGTTCCGCTAGTAAGAGGTGCGAGAAAAGAAACTGTTAGAATAGAATTTCCGACTACATCTACCCAGATCAGCTGTAAATTAATTGAGATTTCGACTCCAGTCTAGTGATGCGCTGAAATTCTAAAAGTCTCAATCCCATTTCGAAGAGCTAATCCGAAAAATTATAATGAAAGCATTTATAGAAAATTTATAGACGGGTAACCTTACAGCGGTGGGAAAGTGACTGCAGATGAGGAGCCAGATCAGGACTAATAATATTGCATATTCTTCTTTAGAACACTATTTACATTATTCGGACTACTTTGTCGCCATATTTATTACAATATTTCGGCCGTACGCTCCGGCCTCCTTCAGGTGGTTGAAACGTTATTTCGCTTGCTGGAGTAGACTGTTCTACTTTTACGTGCCATGTCTAATGGATGTCAGTTATCAGTTATCTCCTGTTAATTCCCCTCTCCAAGTTCTCCACTGCCTTAACCGGATATTGAACTCACACTCTTTGGGTCCTGTCACTGGATCTAAGCAACGCCTTTATCCACTGTGCTTGAGGACATCTGTATATGAATTTCTGGGTATTATAAACCTAATGTCTTCAGCAATCGTTTTTTACCAGTGCTCATATTGCTATTTTTGCTGTTATCATATCATGTTTTTACCAGAGCCCATATTGCAATTTTTGTTGTTATTATCGCTTTTCTCTGGTACACCTTATTACTGGTTGCCATATTGTATTCATTTCTATGCTTGGTCGGCTCAGGAGATTTTTGTGGCTTAGCATATGTGCTGATTCCTTAAGTTTACGAATTTTTCAATGGTGCTCCTTGTCTATGATCTCAACCTGATCTCCATATGTGGTCAGCCACGCTTGATTTTTCCTCTTCCCCTCGTGTTACAGCTTTCTGGTGTTCTTGAAGCCTCACCTTAAGGGGGCGGCCTGTCTCCCCTTTGTATTTCTATCCGCAGAACTTATCAAGGAGCTCAAGGTAAATAGCAAAGTGCCCCGAACAATATGTGACAGCAATATTCTAAGCATGGACGAATGGTAGTCTTATAGATATGTAAGATAAATTCTGGAGAGAAAAACTGTCTTGCTTGACCCGGAGAACCAACTTTCTTAGCAGCTGATCTAGTTATGGATTCAATATAGTCTTTCTACTTCATGTCAGCCGAGAACGTTAGCCCGAGAAGGCGCAATGTCATTTTTATGGAGTTTAGCATCTGCTGTACTGATGGAAAGCGGTGGAGAGGGTTCTTGCAGATGAATAATGGAGAGAAGTTTAGTTTTTGGGAAGCGTTTAAATTAACAACCCATCTTTTGCACCTTTTAAATACGGACCATTTTTACCTTGTTTGACTGATCAACCTTACGATTTTTATACTTTCATAGCGTTTTGGCCCCATTTGGCGGGGGGGGGGGTAATTAAGATTTGTATTTTTGCTAATATTTTTTTTTCCAAAATATATTGTTGATAATATTGTTTCAAAAAAATATTGCTGGTATTTTTTTTTTTTCAAAAATGTATTGCTGGTAAGATTTTTTTCCAAAAAAAGTATCGCTAGAATTAAAACCTATTTTTATACTTTCATATTGTATTGGCCCCATTAGGCGAGGGGGGGGGTAATTATTTGCCCATAGCTGGTACCCTGATCAGGTGCTACCACCACGGGTCAGGGTGGACCTGGGAACACCAGCAATTAAGAAGTGGTTCTATGCTCCTGAAAACCTTCTGATCAAAGGCCTTGCTATCGGATGTAGTGTATCGTCATACCGAGGACACACTTACGGATGTGCAAGATAGATTCTGGGGAGAAAAATGTCTCGCTAGACACAGTGAACCTACTTTCTTAGCTGATCTTGCGATGAATTCAATGTAGTCTTTCCACCTCAGGTCAGCCGAGACCGTTAGCCCGAGAAGCGCAATGAGTGACTTTTTGGAGGTTAGCATCAGCCATGCTGATGGAAGGCAGAGAGAGGTCTTTGAGATGATTAATAGAGAGCAGATTAGTTTTGGAGGCGTTATCTTCTTCCCTACTAAACGACAGTCTTGAGGTCGTTTTGTACATCGGCTGCCATTTTGACATTGTAACTGGAACGATTTAACCAATCTACCATATTCAGCAGATATTGCATCTCGGGATTTATCGTTATTCTCGTCTTTGCAGGATTCTCTTAATAATATTCTCCTGGCGCCTGTTTAGATTGACGTCCTTTTGTTTCACATACAGTACTGTTCGATAAAAGTGACTCACCTGATTTTTTTTTACTTAAACATTTTTTCGCCTATTGTTTTTGGCGTTAACCTAATTTTTAATCTTATTAATATAAAGACCCCTTCCCGACCACCTAGTAAAAAAAGTTTACCCACCCTAAGGTATTCTAATGATAATTATAAATCTGCATATAAATGAGAGTTAGGGAAAAACTCTGTGCAAAAAAAGTGACTCACTTATTTCCTGCAACTAGTAATCAATAGAAACATAACCGAACAGCTTTAAATAAAGAATAATAGAGGTATAATTTATTTATAATAGGTAATATAGTTCGAAATATTCAATAATCTATGGGTCCTCCTTTATTTTGAATAACCTTTTCAACCCTTTTTGGCATTGACTTGATTAGGTTGTGGCAAAACTCATCTCCAAGCATTGAATTCCATTCGAATATGAAATTCACAATCAAATCTTCTTTCTTGCTCAACTGCTTTCTCGAAAGCCTGTACTTTATAATGCTCCATAAGTTTTCTATGGGGTTGAGGTCAGGAGATTGGGGCGGCCATGTCATATAACTTACCTGCTTCTCATCAAAGTATTCCTTCATCAATTTTGATTTGTGACAGGGAGCATTATCCTGCATAAAAATGAGCTTGGTGGGGTTGATTTGCACCCTTTCAGCAGAAGGGAGCAGTCAAGACGCCAAAATTCTCTTGTGATGCTCGCTCCTGAGGGTCTTTTCAATAGGTTTTAAGAAACCAGTTCCATGAAAAGAAAAGCATCCCCAGAACATTATACTGAACGGATGCTTGACAGTACTTACTGCTAAATTCAAAGAGCTTTCAAAGCTTCTTCTTCGGATTTTCGATCGCTTATCCTTTGAATTTAGCTCAACTTTCGTTTCATCGGAGAAGAGAACATTTAGTAAAAAAAAAAAACTCAGGTGAGTCACTTTTATCGAACAGCACTGTATATGCCGATCATTTTGCTTAAAGCTTTTTTTGATTTCAAAGAAAACTTGGCAAATTCAGAAAACATTTCAATGAAATTTCACTTTCCAAATATACAGTTAATAATTAACATTTAGATATATGAAGAAAATAAGAAGAGTGAATGTAAGTCATGTCCTGCTGGCGTCAGTTTAAATGTACAGTTAATAATTATAGTTTAAATATGAAAAGTAGAAAGCGTGAATTCAAACTGACGCCAGGAGGATATGTTAAAAACATTTATTCGCTTGATTCTGGGCACGGTTTCCTTTTATATAATTAATTATATATAAGTAATTAATGTCATAATTAATTTTAATTGCTAATAATTATAATTGTATAGGCCTGAATTTCTGGAACAAAGAATTATCGTTCTTTACTGTCGGAATAATACTCTCATCTGTGTTGTTGCTATAATAAAGTTTTGGTCGCTCTGCCCTCCGGCCATCTGCAGGTGCCTATTGAATATCATCGAAATTTGAACTGACTTCTTTATTTAATGTAAGGGGGTAGATTGTTCTCGTTCCACTGTCAAGGGATTTTTTTAATCGTTTCATTCCCAAGTAAGGCAATAAAGCCACTAGGATGCAAGGAGTTACAAAATGTTAGAGAATATGAAAAAATAATACTGCTATTAAGGAGAGAGGGCAATAAAGAAACAAGAATTACGACAGAAGATAAAGATTGACATTGCGTTTACATTTTTGAAGATCAAAGTTGAAAAAAGAAATTTTTGAACATCAAAGTGGAAAAAAGAAATTGGAAAAGAGTTCCACAAGCGAGAAGTACGACAGAAGAAACTGTAAGTGTAGAAATTACGGTTATATCCAACCAATTCAACTGTAAAATGGCGAGACCTTGCCGTCAATCTAGTACTGCGCTGAAATTCATAAAATCAAAGGTACCTTAGAGGAAAGTTAATAAGAATAATTACCATGGAAGTATTTAAAGAAAAGTCACAGGCAAACTACATTACGGAAATGCAAGAAATGAAACTGTTGGAGTAGAAGTGGCAGTTGCATTTAACTAATTCAACAGTAAAAGGGTGGGACCTAAATGCCAATCTAGTAACATGCTTAAACACACAAAGATCAGGCAGCAGGCAAAAAGGCAGTGGGATACCAAGTCATGTTGGTGAAAATGTGACTGAAGTCGACATGCCAAGCCAGGATCGATTCCATTGCAGATCCTTCTTTGGATTTTGTCAAGAACCTCGAGGTGAGGAGCAGTAGCACCAGACCAGATATGGCAACCATATTCAATGCATGGGAAAATGGTAGATTTGTAAATGTACAAGATGCATTGTGATGGGAAAAATATTCCGGCACGATACAGTGAGCCAACTCTCCTGACAGTAGATACATCTATTGATTTTATTTAGTCATTCTGCTTCAAGTCAGTTGAAAACGTGAGGCCATGAAACCACAGTGTTTTGCTTTCCACGAGTCTAGCATCAGCCATGCTGACGGTGGACAAGAAAGTTTCTTTATAGTGATTGAATGAGAGCAGTTTCTTTTAGTGGCATTAAAATTTACGAGCCATTTCTTTCCCCAGGTAACCACATATTAGAGGTCCTTTTCCAGAGCAGTGTCCAGGCTAAATTTGTTGGTTCTGGTGAATTTTCTATTGAGAAAGGAGTAAATTGTAGTGTCATCTGCATAAATGCCTACTTGGGAACTGACGACATCAGAAAGATCAGTGATGAAGATCAGAAACTAAGTAGGACCCAGAATAGAGCTTTGGGGGACACCTGCGATATTTGAATATATGCATGTGTGTGCGTATATATATATATATATATATATATATATATATATATATATATATATATATATATATATATTTAAAGACATTTAGGATATGTTTATGATATGCATTTGCTTAAATACTTGTATCTATAAAAAGAACATTAAACATATCATAAATGTCTTTAAATATATATAGATAGATATAAATATATATTACTGTGGTGGGAATGCGACTGAAGCCAAGATGCCATGTCTGGATTAATATTATTGCAGATTCATTTTGGGATTTTATCAAGAATTTCTAAAAGATATAGCAGGAGCACCAGACCAGATGTGGCAGCAATATTGAAAGCAAGGATGAATGGTAGACTTATAAATATGTAAGATCGATTCTGACAAGAAAAATTGTCTAGCATGACACAATGAGAGCTTAGCTGCAGATTTAGCAATTGATTCAATATAATTTTTCCACTTCAAGTCAATTGAAAACATTAAAACATTAGTCCGAGGAGGCATAATTAGTCGCTATTCTGGAGATTAGCTTCAGCCATGCTGATGGACGGCAGAAAAGGTTTTCTCAGATGATTAATAGAGAGAAGTTTCATTTTGGTAGCGTTAAAATTAACATATCATTCCTTGCTCCAGTTAACAACAGATTGTAGGTCATTTTTGAGATCAGCTGCCAATTTGATAATCATCGAACCGATCAAGTTTATGGTCCAAGTTCCTTGTACCACGGTAATGGTCCAAGGTAGAACCAATGAAGAATAACTCGAACACAGGTATGGAATAACACAGATATATTACAAACAGAATATGTACAAAAGAAGTAGAAGTGTTAGTAATAACAATCAGGTTAGGTTAGAGAGAACTATGTTGTCTCGACCAGTATCACTATTCCAATGTCTTACAGTAATCGTCTGACGCGACTCTGTCTCTGACTGACTGACTCACACTGACTCTGTGTCTAACTTACACTACTGCTTCCTCTTGAGGCGCAGTATTTATGGTGTACGGGATAGTCCATTACTATTATGGGTAAGTTCCCATAACACAGGTCATTGATGAAAATTAAGGACAACGTAGGTCCAAGGATAGAGCCCTGGGGGGGGAGCTGTATTAATGCAGACGTTGAAAGCAACTTTAATTTCACGATTTGATAGGAATCATTTCAACAATCTGTCTAAAAGCAACGAACCGGTTCAGCATGTGAAAAAGACTAGTATGCCAAACCCTGTCAAACACCTTCGAGATATACAAAGCAACAGGCCGAGCTTCACCATTCTTATCTAAAGCTTGATAAACTCTTTCAGAAATCATTGTTAACACATCAGTAGTGGACCGAGAGAAGCGAGAGCCATATTGCTTATCTGAAAGAATACCTTGTGAATTGAAATGCTTAACCAATGCAGAGTTAGAGCATCTTGTACTTTGCCAAAAAGAAGTAGAATGTTAATATCGTAATATTTAGAAGAATCAGGCGGTTCGCCTGAAAAGACTTACAGACTAGAATTACAGAAAAGGACTTCCTACAAGCAGGAAAGGAAGAAGCAGTATCGTTTTTTTATAGAGTTTACAGAGAACATAGCCCAGTTCAGGAGCAACTTTCTTAAAGACTATTGAACAATTCTCAAGAGGAAGGTTAAGAATATCAATCCAAGGGGCGTCTCGAATAAAGTCACAAAAATTAATCCCAATCAGTATGCTGGTAACAGAAGGAAGTCTTGTGAATAGGATGTTGCTTTTTAATAGACTATTCAAAAGAAATATCAACAGATACTACAGCATGATCTGAATTTCCAAGAGGACAAAGTTGCTATGATCTACATGATCTAGGAGAGGATGTAAGTATGCCAAATGACTTCGAGATATCCAAAGTAACAGACCGAACTTCACCATTCTTATATAAAGCTTGATAAACTCTTTCAGAAATCATTGTTAACACATCAGGAGCTGACCTAGACAATCGAAAACCATATTGTTTATCTGAAAGAATACCCCGTGAATTGTG
Source organism: Acanthosepion esculentum (assembly GCA_964036315.1). NCBI lineage: Eukaryota > Metazoa > Mollusca > Cephalopoda > Sepiida > Sepiidae > Acanthosepion > Acanthosepion esculentum. The sequence goes on from OZ038483.1 coordinate 129,235,129, forward strand.
ATGTTTAACCAATTCCGAGTTACTTAGAGCCTCTGGTACTTTGCCAAAAGAAGACGTAGAAGGCTAATGGGCCGATAGAAGGACCAGGTGGTTCGCCTGAAAAGACTTAAAGACTGGAAGTACAGAAGAGAATTTCTTGCCGGAAAGCAAGAAGCAGCAGGCTACTTATCGTCGAGTTTGCAGTATCTAGTTCAGTAGCACATTTCTCAAAGACTATTGCAGGGATACCATCATCTCTACAAGTTTTATCGGGGTCCAGTTTATAGACGATTGCAGAAATCACGAACGGAGTTATATGCATATAACTCAATGCCTTCGACATAGCCAGAGTAATAGACCGACATTCACAGTATTGCTTTTTTCCTTTATTTTTAATTTAGCACCTCTTAGCTATTGCCAGGTTAGATAGATGGAACAAAAGGCGCCAGTAGGATATGGGCTATGTCCATCTGTAACTGTGGTCCGCTCAGAAGTATTAGTTGCAGGATAAATTGCAAGCGGGCTATGTGGACGTGGAACAAACGCAAAATGTGCCTGGACAGCCGCCTGCAACAGGTATTGGAAAGCCTTTCTAACAGAAAGGCTTAACAGAGTGGCCAGCCGTTATGAGTATGTTGTTATGAATAGTTAGTTAGTTAGTAATATAATAATAACGGTACTTCATCTAAAAATTTCCAGTATAAATTCGTATAAATCCTGAAGAGACATAGCATTAAAAAAATAACACCCACGATGAGGATACTAGTCTTGATGGAAAGCCCGGTTCATACTCCTTCTATGTCTGATGAACAGGAGTAGAACTTTATACTTTGATTTCTGTTTAGGATTGGCATTCCAGTTCCTTCTTTTTGTAATGGAATGTCCCACCCTCCCTATCGCCTATGTGGACTGACTATATCAGCAGCTATATATAGTGAGCGCAGGATATACCTGGGGGCTTGCTTCGGCAATTAGTTGGAGATTCGTCTCCAGCTGAGCTGGTCGAACTCTCTGCCTTCGGGCGGAGAGGAACTCAGACGAGTCTATGCCGAAAGGCATAGTCTCGTCTGAGGTGGTAGACAGCTACCCAGCACCGTTTTTTTACGGGGTCTACGGGGAATTTTTGCCCGAGCCTACGGGCTCGGATACCCCACGTTAAATTCCGCCTTGTGCCACATCTGATCGCGTGGGGCGGTTGGCAAATATCCTTGCTTCAGCAATTAGTTGAGGATTTGTCTCCAGCTAAACTAGTCGAACTCTCTGCCTTCGATTAGAGAGGAACCCGGCCTTGTGCTACATGCAAATCTCGTGTTGGGTAGCTAGATATCCTTGCTTCAGCAATTAGTTGGAGATTTGTCTCCAGCTAAGCTAGTCAAACTCTTTGCCTTCGGACAGAGAGGAACCCAAAGGAGGCTATGCCGAAGGGTAGAATGTCGTCTGGGGAGGTAGTCAGCTACCCGACCCTGTTTTTACGGGTTTTACGTGGATTTTTGCCCGAGCCTACGGGCTCGGTTTTACCCCGCATTAAATAACGGCCGTGTGCCACATCCTGCCTCGTGGGATGGTAAGGTAAATCACCTTGTTTCGGGAATTATTATCCTGCCACCCGATTCCCTGTCTTTCAGTAGTGTATTCTCTTTTACAATAAACCTCTCTTATTTCATCTACGCGCGTTGCTGTTCCTTCACTCTAGTACCACCTTTGTCTGTAACCTCCTATGGATACAACATTTCTGAAGTCTTCTCATTCTCTTCCATTCCCAATAACCCTTTGCGTCTTAGTGGCATTATTGCCTTGCTTGGTGTAAAATGATTAAAAACAAATAGTACATTTCGAATACCATATATTCTATTTTTTATTTATTTATTTATTTTGTCCCTCGAATGACTACAAAAATCATCTCACAGAGTTCTTTGCTGAGAAAGATAGATTGTTCTTGGGTGGATGGAATTATGAAGTCACACGAGAGATGACAGAAAATAATGGAACGAAATGATAGATAACTTTCAATAAAGTTAATGTAAAAAAATGTCTCTTATTTTCACTTAGGCGGGTGACACTGTAATAATGGCGGACACAAAAGGAAAACTGCAAAACCTCCTTGACAAGATAACAAAAAAGCGAATAGAAACGAGTAGCCATTAACTATCAAAAGACATGTACTGGGAGTTTATAAAGTTCGTCTGCAACTTTAAGTACTCATAATTTTGGAGCTATACAAGGCAGAATTAATCTGTAAAAAATAAAATATTTATAACCTTGATTTGTTGAGTTCTGTCATTCGAAAAAAATGATTATTTTTCTTTTTATCTATTTTTTATCCTTTTCTTGAAATTTGAAAATTACTGTTTTTATTTTTTATTTTTTCAGAATTGTTATTGAACAATGGCGTCACTAAAAGAGTAAGTGTTAAATCGATTGATTAGTTTTTTTATTTTTACGGCTTATCAACCCTTTGAATTTTATTTAAAGCCAGAAAATAATTTAAGAATGTAACAATATTTTGGGGATAATAAGAATTGATACACGTCATATTAATTAACCCATAGCTTTGAGGAGAAGAGGTAGATTCAGACCTTTCCTAAAGTTATTTGCGTGTAACAGAATATGACGAACCCGACTGGAATTGAAACTCTGCCCCTAGATTAACAATTCCGAGCCACTATCCATTACTCCACCCACACACCCAACTATCACCTGGTATTCCCAGGCGGTCACCCATCTTAGGTACAGACCAAGCTCGACGTTGCTTAGGTTGTGTTAATATCCAATGTCCAAGGAAGGTTTGGAATTCATTACAAGAAAGAAGTACGATAAAGAATTTCCATATTCAAACAGATGAAAAAATTTCAAGAAACAGGTTCCGTTAATGATAAGCCGTGATCTGGCAGGCCAACATAAAAGTAGAACAGCATGGCATTGATATATATATATATATATATATATATATATATATATATATATATATATATATATATATATATATATATATATATATATATATATATACAGGGGTTGGACAAAATAATTTAAATTGTTAAATTCAAAGAAAATTTATTTAATATGGAGTTGGTCCTCCTTTGGCCTCACATACAACTTTAATACGTCTCGGAATGGAATCATACAGCTTCCTGACTTCATCCAGAGGAATTTTCAGCCATTCTTCCACTAACACCTGCTCTAGCTCTTTATGACACGACGGTGGAGGATAACGGCTCTTAACTTGTCGCTCCAAAATGCATCACAAATGTTCAATAATATCTGGAGATTGGGGTGGCCACTCCATATGTTCTAGCTCACTTTCATGCTCTTCCTACACATTCTTAACCATTCGAGCGGAATGTATTGGAGCATTATCGTCTTGGAAGATGCAGTCACCATCAGGGAATAAAGTCTGGACCATTTGATGAATATGATTTCCCAAAATGTTCAGGTAATCTTTGCTGTTGATTCTACCATGCAGGGCAACTATTGGACCGAAACATTTCCATGAAATGGCGGCCCAAACTATCACTGATCCACCTCCATGCTTCACTGTTGGAAGAAGGCAGTCAGGGTTGTAAGCTTCTTTGGGCTGCCTCCACACATAAACTTGCCCTGAAGTTGGGAAAAAGACAAAAACTGGACTCGTCTGAGAATATGACTTGCTTGCATTGGTCTACAGACCAGGCATTGTGATCTCTGCACCACTTCAACCTCTTTTGAATGTTGCGAGTGGAGAGAAGAGGTTTCCTTACAGCGGCTCTTCCATGATATGCAGTCTTATGGAGCTCACGACGAACAGTTTTAGTAGAAACTGGACTATTCAGATGATTATTCAACTCAGCTGTCACTTTGGCAGAATTTGTCCGATGATTTTTTGCCACATTGCGTTTCCATGCACGTCGGTCCCTATCAGAAAGTTGGCAAGTCCGGCCCGAATTGCTACGGTTGCTCGAGGTCTTGCCCTGTTTCTCAAATTGCATCAGTGTTCTTGATATGGTAGCTCTTGAAAAACCAAACATCTTTAGTGATCGAGGCTCCTGCCATGCGAGCTGCAACAATTTGCCCTTTTTTGAACTCAGAGAGGTCATGCATTTAGCTTAAATTTGACTAAATTCTAAAAATAAATAAGCCAAAGACAGTAAATTAGATAAATAAACGTATTTACAATAGATATAATCTGCAATTACGAAGTTTTAGTTAAAGTTCTTAATATAATAGGTCTTTGAAATATAGGAGTGGATTTTGCAACTGTTTCAATTATTTTGTCCAAACCCTGTATATATATATATATATATATATATATATATATGTGTGTGTGTGTGTATGTGTGTGTGTGTGTGTGTGTGTGCGTGTGTGTGTGTGTGTGTGTGTGTGTACAAGCCACGAACTGGTGACCTCAGAATAAAGCAGGTAGAGATATATACCTTTCTGGGTAGGGTAGTAACAGATGATGAAAAATGTAACAGAAATTCGAAGGTGCGTATTTATTAGAATATTGACCCTGTATAAGGCCCGGGAGCCACTCAAAGTAGGGAGTTATAGAATAGGAGACAAAGTTCATGTGGATATATGGGGAAGATAACGGCTCATCCTAGACTTGAACAGATTTTATTGATCGGGGAAGCATCTTCTTGGGGGGGGTGTTAACAGAAAATCGATTCGAGAAAGGAAACTGGAATTTGCATCTCACCAATGGAATACAAAGGGAATGGCGGTGGTTCGCTGCAATGCGCACCGAATAGCTGGTCTTAGCCATAAAGGTTAGAACTGGTAGAACTAAGTTCGTCTGAACACTTTCCTTGGAAATAGCAGAGTCAGGCTCCTGACATTTCGTCTGTGAGAAAGGGGTTGTAGGGTGGAAAATAATTTGTCGCTCACAAGGACACGAAAATGCTTTTGGAACCTATCGAGACTGAAAATTGAGGACTGCGCAGCTCCTGTCCATATATGTGGAAAGCGAAAGAGGTTTTTCAGAAACTAAGCAAATATTAAGAAATAGAAAAATTTCGTTCTAAACTAGGAAAACATAATGGAAGTAACATTTAGCAAATGGCATATCTCTATTCTCGTCTATGGTAGTGAATGATGGGACAATTTTCTCGCAGATGAAAAAACTCGAACAGATGTGAATCAATAAATTGTTTGGTTTGTTTGCTTTGTTTTTTACGGTATATCAACCTCAATGGGTTATTTAATGCCGACAAGATTTTTATTGCTGCTAATATTTTTCAACCAAAAATCCATCAGTAAAAAGTCATTTTTACAGGTGGAAGATGAATATTACCAATCATCCAATACAAGGCCCAATAGCCACTCAAAGTAGAGGCTTAGGGAATGAGGCTGTTGTAAGGGCGTACAAGGGGAGAATAAGTGGTACGATATATAGGATAGATAACGGTTGATCCTAGAATTGAAAAGATTGTAGTGATCGGTTTAGTTTGTTTTACGGCATATCAACACCTCAATGGGTTATTTAATGCCGACAAGATTTTTATTGCTGCTAATATTTTTTCTCCAAAAATCCATCAGTAAAAATCATTTTTACAGGTGGAAGATGAATATTACCAATCATCCAATACAAGGCCCAATAGCCACTCAAAGCAGAGGCTTAGGGAATGAGGCTGTTGTAAGGGCGTACAAGGGAAGAATTAGTGGTACGATATATAGGATAGATAAAGGTTGATCATAGAATTGAAAAGATTGTAGTGATCGGTTAGTTTGTTTTACGGCATATCAACTTCAATGGGCTATTGATTTTTATTGCTGGCAATACTTTTCCTCAAAAATGTAATACTGGTAATATTTTTTCTTCAAGTATGCATTACCGGTATTACCGTTTCCCTCAAAAATGTATTACTGCCAACACCATTCCCTTCAAAAATGTATCGCTGGTAATATTTTCTTCCTTCAAAAATGTATTTCCGCTAATTTTAAAAAAAAATGTATTGCTGGTAATAATGTGTTACTGGTAAAAATTCTTTCTTCAAAAATTCATTACTGGTAATATTTTTTTACAAAAATATATTGCTGGTATTAAAATCTATTTTTACATTTTCATAGTGCCTTTACCCCAGTTTGGGGGTTAACTATTTGCCCATAGCTGGGACCCTAACAGGTGCTACCCTTCCCCGGTCAGGATGGACCTGGAAACACCAGCAATTAAGAGGTGGTTCTACACTCCTCAAAACCTCCTGATCAGTGGCCGTTGCTTGGATTCAGTTTATCGTCTTACTCAGAACGCTTCATTTTGGCCTTACTCCTCTGCAGAGGAACGGTCGGCGTAATCTGATGCCCCAGCCGACAGCGCGGATCAATACACGAATGCCGGGAAAACCGTGCACTGAACCTGAGCAGCGAGGAAGTATCTCGGATGGATTATGAAGAAAGAAGTCTTGGAGAATTTGACATTCAGGGCACATAATGAGGGACGGAGATGAACAGAGAGTATCCGTCTACATTTCTTGAGGTATTATGTACATTATTTACATTATTACTATTGTCCTCATCTTTGTCGCCATATTTATTACAACGTTTCGGCCTTTCAGTATCTGTCTATATTTCTGAGATGAGGTATTATGTACACTATTTACATTATTCGGACTATTGTCCTCATCTTTGTCGCCATATTTATCATAACGTTTCGGCCTTTCAGTATCTGTCTATATTTCTAAGATGAGGTATTATGTACACTATTTACATTATTCGGACTACTAATCATCATCTTTGTCGCATTATTTATTACAACGTTTCAGTCTGTATGAATTTCTGGGTATTATAAACCTAATGTCTTCAGCCCACATCTTTTACCAGTGCTCATATTGCAATTTTTGATGGTAAAAACATGCAATGATAACAGCAAAAATTTCAATATGAGCACTAGTAAAAAATGATAACTGAAGACGTTAGATTTATAATACACAGAAATTCATACACAGATCTCTTCAAGGACACAAGGCACCGTGGATAAAGGCGTTGGTTAGATTCAGTGATTGGATCCAAAGAGTGTGAGTTCAATACTCGGTTAAGACAGTGAATTAATAGGAGATAACTGATAACTGACATCATTAAACATGGCAAATGGAACTAAAACAGTCTACCCAAGTGAGCGAAATAAAGGGTTCAGTTCGAAATTCCAACCACCTGAAGAAGGCCGGAGAGTACAACGGCTGAAACGTTGCAATAAATATGGCGACAAAGATGAGGACAATAGTCCGAATAATGTAAATAATGAAGATAATTTAATTGAATGGGTGATAGGACAATGAATATCTGAGAGACAGTCAAATGTTAGAGATATAAAGACAGGAAGCAGTGGAGAGCCATGATTCCGCACATATAGAATGATGACGACAGGGAAACAAAGAATGATAAAGTAAGTGCAAATGAGAAATAGAAAAAGAAATTCGATCTTTTTATTGTTAAGACACTGTCGTTAGTCTATCCATCAATTGGACAATATCTGTGCGCCTTTGTCCTCGGTGTCCTTAAATGTGCTGTCACTCAATTCTTTAAGCGGGCCCTGTCACCTTAAAAACCAGAACGAGGAATCTATGGCCACTAACCCACTTGCCATCACCTCGGCGATCACCAAGTCTCCCAGATTCCAACTCTTAGTTTTGTCTCCCGGTGTCCTCGGACTATTTTTGGCTTCTCTTCCTCGCCACAAAAAGTCCTCACCTGCCCACCACTGTCCTCGACGTGTCCGTACCCTTCCCACCTTCCTTGCCACAAACACCACCACATACAAACACGCCACACCTTTTTCCCCGAAAATTCCGACCCCGCCAGCCGTACCGTCTGAGTCTGTCCCTCCCCTTCCCGACAGATCAATATTGTCTCAGACGCAACCAAACACCACCTTCCTTTTCCTTTACCCACTCTTTCTTTCTTTCTTTCTTTCTTTCTTTCTTTCTTTCTTTCTTTCTTTCTTTCTTTCTTTGCCGTCTTCCCCCCTCTCTCTGATTGATTGCTGGCACCGACACCTTCCCGTTTGCCAAAGACGTCGACTATTGATTCCAGGTTTTGCCTATACACGTCTCTACTTATCTGACACTATCGCTGCAGCTTTCTTTTCCATTTTTTTCCTATCATTATTCTGCAATCTAACTTTTCCTTTCTTTTTTCTTTATTTTATCCTTCGAGGATTTGTTTTATTTCGTAATCTTCTTTCTGTCGTAAATTATTCTTTCTTCCTTTCTTTTATTCTTTCTTCCTTTCTTTTATTCTTTCTTCCTTTCTTTTATTCTTTCTTTCTTTCTTTTATTCTTTCTTTCTTTTAATGTTTTTTTCTTTCCTTCTAAGATTCTTTCTTTCTTACGTTTTTCTTTCGTTCTTTCTTTCTTTATATTTATTACGTACGTTTTTTCTTTTGTTCTTACATTCTTTCAGTCTTTCTTTCTTTCTTTCTTACGTTTTTTTCGTTCTTTCTTTCTTTCTTTCTTACTTTTTTCTTTCGTTCTTACATTCTTTCTTTCTTACGTTTTTTCTTTCTTTGTTTTTTCTCTCTTTCTTTCTTTGTTTCTTTCGTTGTTTTCTTTCGTTCTTACATTATTTTTTTCTTTCTTTCTTTCTTTCTTTCTTACGTTTTTTCTTTCTTTCTTACATTCTTTCTTTCTTTTTTTCTTACGTTTTTTCTTTCGCTCTTTCTTTCTTTCTTTCCTTTTTTCTTTCCTTTTTTCTTTCGTTCTTACATTCTTTCTTTCTTTCTCTCTTTCTTTCTTTCTTTCTTCCACATTTCTATTTTTATTTACTTTTCTGCCTTGTATTTTTTAAATTTCTATTTAATTTTTCCTTTCTAATTATGTTTGCGTCGATTAATCTATCTATCTCAGTCTGTTAACCTCTCTTTCTCTCTCTCATATATATATATATATTTATATATATATATATATATATATATATATATATATATATATATATATATATCAGTCTGATCATTATCTATCCATCTAACTATCTATTCTCATCTATCTATCTATCTATCTATCTATCTATCTATCTATCTATCTATCTCAGTCTGTTAATGTCTCTCTCTCTCATATATATATATATATATATATATATATATATATATATATATGTCTGATCATTATCTATCTATCTAGCCATCTGGCAAGCTATCCTTATCTATCTATCTATCTATCTATCTATCTATCTATCTATCTATCTATCTATCAGTGTGTCGATATCTATAATTATTTATCTACATGTATATATCTTTATCTACACATGTATAAAATATTTGCCAGCATCTATTTTCACATCAGCACATATATATACCTCCAACAAACACATACACTCACGCACGCACACACGCCCATACACACACCTACACACACACACACACACACACAGACACACACACAGACACACACACACACATATATATATATATATATATATTCATTATTTACTAATTTTAGCATAATTTTCTACCGGGTCAGAAACGAGTGGTGACATCCAGTGAGGATCGAACTCGCTACATGAATAATGGCTCCCAAAATTAGCTTGACCGCTGCTTCATTTTGAAGAGTTAATTGTACTAAGCATGTTCTTGTCTGGCACAAGGACACTCTAGTCGGTCACATAACCTGTCTCCAAGATTATCATTCTGAGACTTTGCGTTTCTTTACTCTATTATTTCTACATTCTTCACGTCCCCCTCCTCTACTACCTTCCCAACTTCCATTTGCTCATCTATGCTTCTCTCTTTATCTACCACTCCCTCACTCTACACATTTCTTTCCTTTCTTTTCTTCCTACACATTTATTCTCTCTTTCTTCTTTTCCTTTTCTCCCTACACATTTATTCTCTCTTTCTTTTTCCTTTTCTTCCTACACATTTATTCTCTCTTTCTTCTTTTCATTTTCTTTCTCCACATTTATTCTTTCTTTTTTCCTTTTCTTCCTACACATTTATTCTCTCTTTCTTTTTTCCTTTTCTTCCTACACATTTATTCCCTCTTTCTTTTTCCTTTTCTTCCTACACATTTATTTCCTCTTTCTTTTTCCTTTTCTTCCTACACATTTATTCTCTCT
>OZ038483.1:129252630-129257630 GCA_964036315.1 Acanthosepion esculentum
ATTGTCGAACTTAAGCCATTTCATAATTGTTATTTTTAATTTATCTTGTTTAAACGTTATTTTTTATGGATACTCATATTCGAGTAGAAGCTTTGCTTTTTAATTAAAACGTATTTTTTATCCAACTACATCTACCGGCCTGAATATTCGTGAAATGTTGTCAGAAAAATTTGCGCCCTCCTGTAGGATTCGACTATGCATCCCCTACGGGGAACTGTCATTAGATCTGACGGGTCTGACCCTCCGGCCACGTAGGACTTACTCTCGAATTTTCAGACTGGTAGATGTAGTTTTTAACATTGAGTACTGTTTTATCATCACCAGCATCCACTGTGTACTATTTCATATATATAATTATTTTTCAATTTATTTTTATGGTTACTTATATTTAAGTAGAAGCTCTGTTTTTTTTAATTGAACTACATCTACCGGCCTGAATATTAGAGAATTCTAGCCAGAAAATTAAGCATCCTCTGGTAGGATTCAAACCTGCATCCGTCTATGGGGAACTGTCATTGGATCTGACGTGTCTAACCTGCTCGGAGATGTGGGACTTCCGGTCAAACAAAGCCCGAATTTGAACACACACTCTGCCGATTCTCGAAAGTTTATTATAAACAGAGCATTTACTTAAATACTTGCATCTATAAAAAAGAATGTTAAATATAAAAATGTCTTTAAATAATTGTCGGACTTTGTCCATTTCATAATATATATATACATATATATATATATATATATATATATATATATATATATATATATATATATATATATATATATAGTACATAATTCTTTTCCGAGCACAATATTTTGATGATGGTGAATAAAAACACCGAAATATTAAACGAGCATAAATAACGAAACAGTAAAAAAACATCGACTGAGCAGTTGGCCCCAGATAAAATATTGGCAGACGAAAACGAGAATTTAGAATGCTGATTTAGCCTTCTTTAATAAAAATTAATATCTAGAGAAACGGGTTGTGGCGGGGTCTGTTGAGTGTTTCCTTTAAGTATTCCGACCATCTTGCTTTCTGTTCCTCTTTCCCTGAAATAGTATTGCCATTGTGGTCATTGATGGGGCAACTGGGTTTACTGTTTTTCCCAAAGAGAGTCCTTGTGATTTCATACAGTTCTTTACATGTTTCTTTGGTCCGCTGCAGTCTCTGCATCCTGGGTCAGGTCCTCAATGAAGTTTTTCTTGTCTTTTCTCGCACTTCTCTTCACTTCCCGTTTTCTTCTCCCAGTAGCGTTTTTGCAATTCCTACTTCTCTTCTGGGTCTTGAATCCGGTCTTTCAGTTCTTTTCTCTCGCTGATCAATACCCATGTTTCTTTAGTCAACCACTCTCTGTGTTTAGCAATATCGGGTGGCCGGAAGTCGTCTCCAACGACCAACTGCAGGCCAGGACCAGAAAAACTCTAATCGAGATTGACATCAGGAAACGGAAATGGGTTGAGAACATCCATGAAAGACAATTCCAAATTTGGACGACATTTCACATGAACGGGCAACGCTCAAACTGTGAACCACAGAATTCGTCACCTGATTGATCTTGAAGTTTCCGAAGATGTCAGATGATGTATCGTGATGCCTCAGTATGTTTGCCGGCATTTGTCGACAGATGAACCAAAAATAAAGCTGTGTCATAATGCGTCAGGAGCAGGTTCGTCGTGTGAATGCAAATAAAATCTTTTTTAACAATTTCATCACAGGAAATGTAACCTCCGGGTAAGCCTTTGATGTGGAAAAAAAGGACGGTCTTTGCCGCGGTTTAAAAAAAACACGTCACCCCAACGAAAATACTAAAACTGACGGCCTGAAATATGAAGGTAAAGTTGATCATCTTTTTCCGGGTGGAAGGTCATAGTTCATCATGTTTTCTTCCCCACATGATGACAGTCAATAAGTAGGAAGTAGTGAGACGTTAATTTTTGACGAAGAGCAATGACTTCAAGAACAACCTATATTTAAAAAAACAAAAAAAACGAAATTATTACTTCAGAGGAAAATGAAAATTTCTTACTAAAAATATATTGATTAAAGGATTATTTGTTGAGAATATGAGATTTTAAGATGACTATATTAATTTGATGAATGGGTTCTTTTTGTTTAGCGAAAACTAAATATTTCGTACGCAGTTTTGCTTTATTTTCGTAGATAATAATGGTTTAGTGATACAAGTCTTACTAATTAACCCATAGCTGGAGGGAGAAGAGGTGAGTTCATACCTTTCTCAAGGGTACTTGTGCATAGGTGAATATATCGATACAGTGGAACAGGACTAGACAATCCCCAATCGAGATTGACATCAAGAAACGGAAATGTGGATGGATCGGCCACACACAACGCAAACCTGATTCTAGTGTCATCAGATAGGCCCTTGACTAGAATCTACAACAGAAGCGAAAATTGGGTCGACCAAAACAGACCTGGCGCAGAAGTGAATGATTTGTTTTTTTTATGGCTTATCAACCATTTGCGGGTTATTTAAAGACAGAAAATATTTTTAAATTGTAACAAATATTTTTTTTAGATAATATTTGTGCGTAGGTGAATATAACGAAACTGTGTGAGAGGACCAGACAAGCCTCAATCGAGGTTGACATCAAGAAAGTACTTGGGAAAATAAATATTATTTGAATGGAAATTTTTTAAATTTTTTTGTTAATCAGTTTTCTACAGCCACCACGAAAGTAATTCATGAATAAAGAAATATAAAATAAACACATCATTTTAAGCTAACGAAATCGTAATACATTATTAATAAATCCATCGAGATAGTCACTCTCTTCTCGGGTCTTTTGAACAGGAGTAGAGGTTGATCCTTTCTTCCCTGTATAGGATTAGGTTTCCGATTCCTTCTAAAATCTTTTTCTCCTCTTTCACTTCCAGTAGCCCCCTTGCGTCTTAGAGACGTTATCGCCTTGCTTGGCATTATGTTGATTAAAAATAATTAGTAATCAACTTTTATATCTATCTAATTATTTACACACACACACACACACACACACACATATATATATATATATATATATATATATATATATATATATATATACTAATGTCCATTTAAACTGTGAATGCGCGTTCATTTAAATGTTCTGAAATATATATATATATATATATGTATGTGTGTGTGTGTGTGTGTGTGTGTGTGTGTGTGTGTGATCATCCCCTGTCTATGCTTACAATTCAAATGTATCCATGTTGTCATGAAGTTTAGGGCAGTCGATCTTAACGTTTATTACAACTTAATTTCAATAAAAACAAAATAAATAGAATAACATATGTATTTTTTCTTTTTTCCTTAGTAATTTTATAATTTTAAACTTAATAGAGATTAAATTTAGATTTTAAAATGGGTAATTTTTTATTTTAATTTCAAATTTTATCGTATAATTTAATACTTATGAGTTAGAATAAATTCTATTTTAGTATAACCCCAACTTTAAAGCATTTAACAGTTATTATAACACTACCTTGTTGTCAAGTTTTTTGAATTCTCGTATACTTTTATTTTGATTGGTCATTCCTGCTTATGTAACAGCGTTTCCCCTTGCGAGGGGTGGTTAATTAATTTGAATTTTTTAAAACCATTTATTCTACATTAAACATCATCACTTGATAAGACACCAGATGTGTTGAAACAAAATGGATATTTTTGTAGTGATTTTATAACATATTTATGTTATAATTTTCGAATAAATAATTATATTTGCTCTACTCTGTATTGAGCACTCTTTTAAGAATAGTAATTCTTGGTTATTGAAATTTATTCCATATACACCAATCCTACACTTGCATATATATATATATATATATATATATATATATATATATATATATATATATCAAAAGGAAACACGATCATTCTTGTGCTGTTTGGGTGCGAAGTGTATCTCTTTGTTTAGTTACAATCGTAACAGGAGCTATGCCAAAAAGACAACCTTTATTAAGAGCTACAAAGGTCATGAAATTGTGGAGAGCCATGATCGACCCCGACCTGAAGACACGTGACACATTGAAGAAAAACACCAATTATACTAGTTGCCGAAGGAAGAATTACTGACTAATAAACACATAGAGAAATCTCATACAGCCAAATTTGTATTTTATTCCTGTTAAACTACTTACTCATGAGCACGAGTCACTGAGTAATAACTATATAAACTGATTAACCTTCATAGGCACAAGTGTATACAGATAGATAGATAGATAGATAGATAGATAGATAGATAGATAGATAGATAATGAACAGAGATAGATAGATAGATAGATAGATAGATAGATAGATAGATAGATAGATCGGGAAGAGAATGCAATAGATAGATAGATAGATAGATAGATAGATAGATAGATAGATAGATAGATAGATAGATAGATAGATCGGGAAGAGAATGCAATAGATATATAGATAGATAGATCGGGAAGAGAATGCAATAGATAGATAGATAGATAGATCGGGAAGAGAATGCAATAGATAGATAGATAGATAAATAGATAGATAGATAGATAGATAGATAGATAGATAGATAGATATTAAAATGTTATACCGCGATATAGTAATTGGAAAAATAAAAATTATTTGAAAAAATTTTGGAATTTTTCTACAGCCACCAAGAAATTAATTTGTGGACTTGAAGGGATTAGAATTAAAATAAATGGACATAATACGTTTAAATTATTTAACCAAACTTGTTTGAATTATATATATATATATATATATATATATATATATATATATATATATATATATATATATATATATATATATAGACAGAGAGAGAGAGAGAGAGAATGTCCATAAAGTTCGTGTGCACTTTAAAACAAATTATAACTTTATTTGTATTTGCGATAGAAATAATCTGTAAAAAATGTTATAAAGTTTAATGTACCTAGTTTTAAGTATAGCTAAAATAACTAATGTGATTTCAGGCATTACTGTAAATCAGTTGGCAAATGTTTTCCGTGAACTGCAAAATCGTATTACCCTTTA
>OZ038483.1:129260130-129267630 GCA_964036315.1 Acanthosepion esculentum
TTGTCTCCACCGTTTGAAATTCAGACATGTCCATCTCTTAGACTAGTTGCTATTCAAGGCTTGAGAGCTTAATCTACAGAACTATTTAACCCATACATAGAAATGAGAAGAAACGCATTTGTGCATTCCCCAATGGCATTTCTGTGAAAATGAACGAGTGTCTGTCCATGTGTGCGTATATATATATATATATATATTTATACCTTGAATCAAACATCAGATTTCTTTTGTAAAAGGCTTCTTCGTTGGTCAGTTAGGGCGATAAATTTTAACCACTATCTCATTATATATATATATATATATATATATATATATATATATATATATATATATATATATATATATCAGTAGAAATTGAAGTCAACACTCAGAGGCGACAGTCTGTTTCATACTAAACGCAATTGTCTGAACTGACGATTGCGTTTAGCATGAAACACTGTGTCGCCTCTGGGTGTTGACTTCAAGTTTCACTTTTATATTTACATACGCTCTACCTCTGATATTCAGCACTTTAACCCATAGATATAGCATAGCTTAAAACTACATTTTATCATATATATATATATATATATATATATATATATAGTCAAACCTAATGAGCCAGACACACCTACCAAGGTTTCACTTAGGCAGATCGTCAGATCGTTTTTTAAAACCATTTTTTCCTTCGTGATTGATTTGGCTATTGTTAAATCAAGAGTTCGAAGGTTTTTCGACACGAGCATAGTTACCTATATATATATATATATATATATATATATATATATATATATATATATATATATATATATAGAATAAAGAAACAATTTACACAAAAAATTAAATAGTAATTGTTATGTGATTAATGTCAAAATCTCTTCGCTAACAAAACTTAATGGGAAATTAACTTACTATCAATTTCTTGAATTATAAGATCCTTATATTCGAGTTGTTGTCAGAGGGAAGACACATGCCAAATACTTTTGACAATTTCATATTGTCATCTTCAGGGCGATTTCTGCATACATAGGCAAACACAAAGACAAAATATATGTCGACCGAAAGAGGTTTTTTTTTTTAAATTAAGCTATTTATTGATGGTTGAATATATGTTTTAGAGCATGTATAAATTGTTTCTTTGATATAAAAAATAAGCGATCCACTCTAATCTCTCTCTCTCTCTCTCTCTCTCTCTCTCTATATATATATATATATATATATATATATATATATATATATATATATATATATGTGAGTGTGTGTGTGTGTGTGTGTGTTTATGTATGTATTTATTTGGGCAACAATACCTCTTTTATACATGTTTCATTAAAGACGGCTGACAAGGTTATGCTTTTTATTCAAGTGTTTTTTGCATTCGTACCAGTGTTTTCTTTACATAAAGTGTGTAAAATCTGTTCATTTGTTCCGTATATATCCGAGTTATATATGTATGTGTTAGCGTGTGGGTGTGTGCGTGTGCGTGTGCGTGCGCGCGCTTGTGTTTGAAGTACTGGCTTAATATGTAAATGTTGATTAAAACACAACTACAAATCAAAATATATTCAAAGGTTCCAGCCTCGATAGTTTAATTGATTAATACCTACATTTATTTCGCTGTGTTCACAAGTGCACACCAACTCGAACGATTCGTCTGTTTAAATCTATCGATCTTCTGCTGAAGAAATTGATCACCTTGGCTCATCTGCTTGTTTCTTCTTATCTTCCTCTTTCTCTCTGATGTCCCGCTGTCTACACATCTGCTTACAAGGTAAACGGCTGACACGTCAGACGAAATACAAATGTCTTCCTTCATTATTCTATCACAGAAAGTAATAAGCTGTTGAACGAAACAAACAAATATATAAGTATATATACAGATATTCGCATTATATATATATATATATATATATATATATATATATATATATATATATATGTGTGTGTGTGTGTGTGTGTGTGTGTGTGTGTGTGTGTGTGTGTAATTTGGCAGCAACTTTTCTTTTAAACATGTTGTGTTGAAATGATGTTCGAAAGTACTTGGTTATCGTACGGACAATATTTATTTCGATATCATTTTCAAATAAAAAGTCTCATTAGAAAATATGGGAAAATTCAAAAGAAAATATGCAGGACGATGTTGTCTTTGACATTCAACACAACATGTTTAATATATATATATATATATATATATATATATATATATATATATATATATATATATATATATATATAAAGATTGCACTAGCAGGAAACAGACTGTCGCCTCTAAGTGCTGACTTCCATGTCCACTTTTATATATATATATATATATATATATATATATATATATATATATAGGGCCGCCGCGTAATACCCCTGAACAACTCCTATCGGGGGAACAAACCTTATTGGGGGCCCTTTCGCTCTTTTCTACCAACATTTATATAAAGGATTAAACATTTTCGCAGATTTTGACGTAATTCTGGGACCTGATTGCCCAAATTCGTGAATTTGGTTTGTACATGCTAAGTGTCGTAAAAACACTATATAGAATTCACTATTTTTTTATTCCTAATGTTGAATGTGTTAAATTATTCAACTTTTTAACAAGAAAAATCTCAAGTTGATGCTAAAGATTTCCGAAAAACATTGTTGATTTATTTAAGATGGAATGATCTATTATAATACGTCCCTAATTTGTATTTAGATACATTGAATTTATTATGAATTTTTGAAGTTTAATTGTTCAGCTATATTTCATATGATCCATTATTGTACATAATTAGGTTACAATAATTTTGTATGAATATTACCATATGAAAATCATAGTAGAGCTGGGAGTGCGTATCAAAGAAACCGGACCCTGTGCATATATATATATATATATATATATATATATATATAAGGTTCAAACACTAATATTCCATGGAGGCTTATAAAGTAGAGGCTCTCGAGAAAGTAGTTGAGCAACAAATAGGATTTGATTGTGAATTTCATATCCGAATGGAATTCAATGCCTGGAGATGAGATTTGCCAGAACCTAATCAAGTCAATGCCAAAAAGGGTTGAAAAGGTTATTCAAAATAAAGGAGGACCCATAGATTATTAAATATTTCGAACTATATTACCTATTATGAATAAATTATACCTCTATTATTCTTTATTTAAAGCTGTTCGGTTATGTTTCTATTGATTACTAGTTGCAGTAAATGAGTGAGTCACTTTTTTTTTGCACAGAGTTTTTTTCCCCCTAAATCTCATTTATAACCAAAATTATAATTATCAATAGAATACCTTAGGGTGAGTAAACTTTTTTTACTAGGTGGTCGGGAAGGGGTCTTTATATTAGTAAGATTAAAAATTAGTTTGACCCCAAAAACAATAGGCGAAACAATTTTTAAGTAAAAAAAAAAATCAGGTGAGTCACTTTTATCGAACAGCACTGTTCATAATTCTTACTTAAACTTATTTAAAGTGTGTGAATATTAACTCTCTCTATAAATATACTTTTGACTGAGATCATTACAGAATCGATATAATATATTGGCTTGATACAAAAATTTCCCTCATTTTTGAATAATGTCTTTATTTAGCAAAATTCCTGGCATCATTTAATCAAAGCCTTTTATCTCGACTTTCTCTAATCTTATGATACATTAACACGTTTCTCGCTGCATTCCAGCACAAAACAATGTTTCCGGTTTTTATTTTATGAATTCTTTAATTATTTTTTCGAAATTTAGAGCTTGTTAAAAATTCTAACAAGACAAGCAATTCAACCCGTGAGTGTCTGAAAGTGCTCACTAAATCTGGTGTGATTATCAAGATTCTAAAAAACGCAACGCGAAACGGAAGGTGATACGAGGATAGTGGAAAAGCGTCACTACTGACTAAGGTTAAAAAGGCAGTATCAACCAACAGGCAAAAAGCTTGATAGTAGATATAAATTTAACAAATAAGTAAAATATATACAAAGGAATAACAATCATTGTATTAGTAGAATGACTAATGTGATTTTTGAAGGTTATATCAATTGATTCTTTACTTTTATGAAAGGCTTATGTGCAGGTAAGTGTTATGGTCCAAGTTAGGACCAAGCAAGAACAACACGAACACAAGAGTAGAAATAACGAAGATATATTACACGGAGTCTGTCTATATTTCTGAGATGAGGTATTATGTACAGTATTTACATTAGTCGGACTATTGTCCTCATCTTTGTCGCCATATTTGTCACAACGTTTCGGCCGTTGTACGCTCCGGCCTCCTTCAGGTGGTTGGAATTTCGATTTATTTCGATTACAGGGGTAGACTGTTCTAGTTCCACGTGCCATGTTTGGTGGATGTCAGTTATCAGTTATCTCCTGCTAATTTTCCCTCTGAAAGTTCTCCACTGCCGTAACCGGGTATTGAACTCACACTCTTTGGGTCTGCCACTGGATCTAACCAACGCCTTTATCCACTGTGCCATGTGTCCTTGAGGACACATGGCACAGTGGATAAGGGCAAATCTCATTTCCAAGCAGTGGATAAAGGCGTTGGTTAGATCCAGTGACAGACCCAAAGAGTGTGAGTTCAATACCTGGTTAAGGCAGTGGAGAACTTTCGGAGGGAAAATTAGCAGGAGATAACTGACATCCATCAATTATGGCACGTGGAACTAGAACAGTCTACCCCAGTGATCGAAATAAAGGGTTCAGTTCGACATTCCAACCACCCGAAGAAGGCCGGAGCGTACAACGGCCGAAACGTTGTGACAAATATGGCGACAAAGATGAGGACAATAGTCCGACTAATGTAAATACTGTATATTACACGGAATAATAACACAAGATGTGGAAGGTGTTAGTATGACTGTCAGTCTGGTTTGGAGTGAACTACTATCGGCTCGACTCGATTCGTCCCTCTCTTGAGAGGTGTAGTATACATAGTGTTAGGAAGAGTTCATTCTGAGTTATATGTAAGGACCCATAACAGTAAGTGTACGCTTAAGCTAAGGCAGAGCGGCAACGGTCTGTTTCATGTCTGATCTTCCATACACTCTAACCCGGATATTGAGTGCTTTTACCCATAAATATAGCATACATTAAAATATATATCATATGTGTTTGTGTTTGTGTGTGTGTGTATTTGTGTGTGTACAGTATTTGTCGGCTTACAAGACTCTGCGGCATGGAAGACGCACCCTAATATTGGAAAGAAATTTCATTAAAAAAAAATATCATTGTCATACAACACATTCACCAAGCGTCCCTCACATACTGACGCCACATATTTTTTACATTAATCACTCGTCCAATTTTGTTTGTATGGCAATGACATACTAGTCAAGAGCAGAAAGTCTCCTGTTTACATCGGGTCTTTGGGTCATGTCACTGGATCTAACTAACGCCTTTATCCACAGTGCCATGTGTCCTTCAGTGTGAGTTCAATACCCGGTTAAGGCAGTGCAGAACTTTCAGGGGGAAATCAGCAGTAGAGAGCTGATAACTGACATCCATTAAACATGGCACGTGGAACTAGAAGAGTCTACCCCAGTGAGCTAAATAAAGGGTTCAGTTTGACATTCCAACCACCTGAAGAAGGCCGGAGCGTACAACGGCCGAAACGTTGTAATAAATATGGCGACGAAGACAATAGTCCGAATAATGTAAATAAAGTACATAATACCTCATCTAAGAAATATATATATATATATATATATATATATATATATATATATATATATATATATATGGCGCGATGGATAAATTGCCGTCTAAATTATCCAAAAGTGAAAATAACACAGACATCTGATTTTAAGAGATAAATTTACCAAAATTACACAGAAATATTTTGAAATACTAAAAAGTAAATTTATTCAATAAAATAGCCATTGGCTTCAGCCATGACGGCCAAACAACCTCGGAATCTTCTGCAACTCTTCTTGACGGTCTCCTTGTTCAAGTTGGTGAATTCTGCCATTATCCTTGCCTTCAGTTAATCTTTGCTGTTACAAGGAGTTTTTTTGGTCTTTTGCTCAACTGCGCCTTATACATAATAATTAAGAGGGTTGCAGTTTGGGGAGTTAGGTGCGAAGATGTAATGGGTGATATGGTCGCTGAAATTGTCTGACAGCCATGACTAGGTTCTGTTTGTGTGGCATGGTGCAGAGTTCTCTTGCCAGACATAGGGTCTTTCAGCCGCCACCGTCTTAACTTAGGGCAGCATTACCTCCTCAAGGCACTTGACATAGGCTGACATGTTGTGTCCGAGACCCTCACCAACAAATTTGGGAGTTCTTTTCTTAGAACGATCAGAGTGAGTTTTCTGAGTTGCCGTACCTTAGTAATCACCATTAGACTCATCCAACTCTTTCCGAATCCTCTGCACTGTACTCAGATTGACACCCAAACACTCTGAAAGGTTCGTATTGGAGCTTCCAGTGCGAATTCCAAGCAGTACGGCACGCTGTTTCCAAATTTCTGGATGAGTGAATTGCGTCATGGCGCTTTTTTCCCTCACAGACGATGCCCAGTGATACTATATTTTGCAGTCGACAAAATCAAAAACAAACAACGCGCATGCGCGAAATCAAAAATATAAAATGGCGACGATTTACCTATCGCACCCTACACACACACACACACACACACACACACACACACACACGCACACACATATATATATATATATATATATATATATATATATATATATATATATATATATTATTAATGTGCTATGTATATGGGTGAAGCGTTCTCAATATCTGGGAAAATGTGTTGGTAGACATAAAGAGGGAATATAGAAATCAAGACTATGTTATTATTTCTGTGGGTACTATATATAGGTCAATTAGGACTAATGGAATGGGAGAGCGGAATATTTTTATTTTTTATTTATATCGAACGTCATAGATAAATTATACTCTTGACCTTCAGTTTGTTTATTTTAATTATTTACCAGCCGGACATAATCCGACAACACGTCAAACGAAAGAAATTTCGACGAAGCCAAAAAAGTCAATGAAACGACACTAAAAGCCAGTGGTTTGTTGGCAAAACCGACATTCAGGCAATATAGAGTAAAAGATGCAACAGAAAAAGTAGAGTATAGACTTTTTATTTAATTTTTCTTGTGGTTTCTTTTCTGGACATAATGTTCTGTATATGCGCGCGCTTTCGGCTATTCTTTCAGCTATAATCAAGGAATTTTATTTGTTTTATTTTTAACTGAATGTGTAGATTTTTTATGTATGTATCTACAGTTATGCGAATGTTTTTTTTCTCAAACACAGTCTGGATATAAATTGTTAAGAGTTCAATTGAAATATAATTCAACCAAACTCAGGGTTACGTTCATATTTGGAGTGACCGCCACAGTGCTCAATATCCTTTAGATAGAGCTAAATATACGTTTTTCTGTATCTTATTAAAAAATAATATTACTATGATACAGAAAAACGTAATGTATATATATATATATACATATGTGTCTGTGCGTGTATATATATATATATATATATATATATATATATATATATTTTAGAATTGGACATAG
>OZ038483.1:129272630-129287630 GCA_964036315.1 Acanthosepion esculentum
ATATATAGTAAACGTAAAAATCCATTGGTATATAATCCAAGTTGGGTCCTAGTAATATAAAATATTAAAACTGATTCACAAAAAGAGCTCAATGTATTTATTATTACAGAGCAAATAATTAATAAACAATAAAATCCATAACCACCTCATATGGGGAATAGTCTATTT
Source organism: Acanthosepion esculentum (assembly GCA_964036315.1). Lineage (NCBI taxonomy): Eukaryota > Metazoa > Mollusca > Cephalopoda > Sepiida > Sepiidae > Acanthosepion > Acanthosepion esculentum. Next base: position 129,272,799 of record OZ038483.1, read on the forward strand.
CGGTAGACGAAGATTTCGGTTGTCTGTCTTATCAACCCCGGTGTGGACTGAGTTATATATATATAGCCATTTTTTAAATAAATAATTATATATATATATATATATATATATCAATTATGTGGTGCGGGTTCAATTTATATTACGCAAATCATTCATACGAAAAGCAGATAATGAAGTTAATGATATCACTCTCACAAACAATTTTGAATAATAAAATACATTAACCTCGAATCCGTTAATGAATGGTATGATCTTGTTTATAAATTCCGGTTTTATCAGGTCTTTTTAGTAAAAAAAAAAATTTGTATTTGTAAAATTGTATTTTATTATTAAAAATTGTTTGCGAGAGTGATTCTTGCCATATCTTTAACTTCATTATCTGATTTTCGTATGAATAATTTGCGTAATATATATATATTTAATTATTTAAATTTAATTATTTTATTTTATTTATTTTAAATAAATAATTATATATATATATATATATATATATATATATAATTATTTATTTAAAAAATGGCTATTTTTGTAGTGATTTTATAACATTTTTATGTTATAATTTTTAAATAAATAATTATATTTGCTCTACTCTGTATTGAGCACTCTTTTAAGAATAGTATTTGGTGGTTGTTGGAATTTATTCCGTATACACCTATCCTATACTTGGGTATATATATATATATATATATATATATATATATATATATGTGTGTGTGTGTGTGTGTGTGTGTGTGTGCGTGCGTGCGTGTGTGTATGTGTGCGTATATGGCGTATATGTAAAAATTAAAATATAAATATCTTCCTGAGGATAACGATAAACTCCGTCCGGTAGCATGGTCTCCGATCGGAAGAGTGGAGGTTTTGAGGTGTGTGAAACCACTTCTGAACTACTGTTGTTCCCAGGTCCACCCTGACCGGGGTAGTAGCACCTGTTAGGGTGGCTAATGGGCAAATAGTGAACCCCCAAACAAAAATCAATAGTATATTTTTATAATAAAATTAGTAACAATAAATTTTTATTACAAAATGACAATGACTAAAAAAATATAACTATACATTTTTATAATAAACTTAGCAACAATACAGTTTATGATCTACAAACACTATATCTAAAAAACATACTTTTAATTAGAAAGCATAAAATTACATAAAAAAGATTTAGATTTCGTCGTTGAACGGCCCATGGTAATTGATGTCACACTAAACAAAATCAACCAACCAATAATACCTATTTATAGTATAAATTACCAACGATACCTATTTTTAGTATAAATTACCAACAGTAACTACTTAAAGTAAAATTACTAGCAATATATTTTATCTGTCGTTGAAGTCATAATATTGTGTTCAATATATGTAGATTTCGGCATAAAATAACCCATAGAGGTGTTGATATGCCGCTAAACAAAAGCAAGCAAAAAATATAAATAACTAAATATTTACACTATTTACATTATTCGGACTATTGTCCTCATTTTTGTCGCCATATTTATTACAACGTTTCGACCGTTGTACGCTCCTGCCTTCTTCAGGTGGTTGGAATGTCGAACTGAACCCTTTATTTCGCTTACTGGGGTAGACTGTTCTAGTTCCACGAGCCATGTTTAATGGCTGTCAGTTATCAGTTATCTCCTGTTAATTTCCCTCTGAAAGTTCTCCACCGCCTTAACCAGGTATTGAACTCACACACTTTGAGTCCTGTCACTGGATCTAACTAATGCTTATATCCACTGTGCTATGTATCCTTGGGGAAATCCGAAAGGTTGTAATAAATATGGCGACAAAGATGAGGACAATAGTCTGAATAATGTAAATAGTGTACATAATAACTCATCTCAGAAATATAGACAGATACTGAAAGGCCGAAACATTGTAACATATTCATATATATATATATATATATATATATATATATATATATATATTCATACATGTTTCATTAAATAATATAGACAAGTGTTGTATATTTATTTCATATCGTCTGATTAGCTTAATAACATTATCATTAAACGAAGAAAGAAAATCACAATATTGATACATATTTTTTAATCCAATCTAAGCTTTCGGCTTGCATAAGCCATTATCAAAGATAACAATTAGAGTACAATAAATTAAGCAATACACAGACAAGAAAGTGATGATAGTCTGTTTCTGTTTACATGGATGATTTCCAAGCAACAATAACAACGTGCATTTAAGACGCTGGAAGCGAAAATCGCCCCGCAGCTCATGACGTCACACATGACTACGCGAGAGTGAATTCGAGAAGTATTAAGTATGGGAAGCCGTTGGTATAAACCAATGGCTTCTGTTACCAATTATAGACATTTAAGTATATTTGTGGAGATTTCGTAGTTTATTTTGTTCAGGTTATGTATATACCTTCAAGAATTTTAAGTTTTTGTTTATTGTTTTCACGTTTAAGTATAGTTGTGTTTTAAACAAGGATTTTCCGGAATTGTGTATGTGGCCAGGCATGTTGTTTTAAATGCCTAAAAATGTTAGAGTTATCACTCAAATGTAGTGTCAAGCGTCGTGAAAGCGAGTCTGTGGTGTGACCAACATAAATATTATTTAATTTGTTGGAGATACAATCTCCCAAAGGGCACTTGAATTTGTAAACTATGTTTGTTTTTTGCAAATCGCTAACCGGGGTAGAAGAATCATTGCGAATAATTGAGTTGGATATACTAGATTTAGTGTAGTATATGATTAACTTAATTTTTTTTTGCTAGGATCTGTTGTAAATATGTTAGTATTTACTAATTTTTTTAGTATATTTTCATCTTGTTTATAATTAGTATGCATTTGATTACGATATAGGAGATTAATATGTTTGAGATTAGAAGAGGCAGTATTATGTACTATTTGCTTAGTATTGAGATTTCTAAGAAAGCATCTTATTTGTTCATCAACTATATAGTTTGGAAAGCTATTATTATTAAGTGTTTGTTTTATATTCTTTAGTTCATTTAGTTCAATCTGTTTTGTGGATGAATTAGTTTCTGCACGATGTATTATATTTTTTATAATTGCTATTCTGTAGTAATATTGACATTCGCTCTTGTAGTTAAGTGTACATGGATTTATGCTGGTAGGTTTTTTGTATGGCGAAATAGTAAATTTGATATTATTTGTGTTTATCAATATGTCAAGGAAGGGAATTTTATTATTAGTATTGAGTTCATAGGTGAATTTAAGGACAGAATTATTTTGGAAACGTTTTTGAAGATTTGAAGTATTTCATCTGTATTTTTCACTAACATAAGAATATCATCAACGTATCTTAGGTAGATGGATGTTTTTTTAAAATCTGTAAATATCTTATTTTCGAGGTTCGACATGTAGAAATTGCTAAATGTCGGACCCAGTACTGAAGCCATGAAGACACCATCACGTTGTATACGTATATTATTATTATTATGAAAGAAAGCGACTTCAGTTGTACAAGCTAATAGTAGTTTCCGTAATATATTAGGATTAATTTTAAATGGGGGTAAAGATGAGTTACTGTATAATTATGTGAATAGTTTCACTAACAGGGACATTGGTAAATAAGTTTTCATCATCAAGTGAAGCTATGATTTAATTGTTGGGTTTTTCACTTTTTAGGATTTGGATTACTTCTAATGTTGACTTAACACTATATTTACTAGGAAGGTAGGGAGTAATGAGTTGGTTGATGTATTTTGTTAGCTGATATACAGGAGTTGGAATTTGCGATATGATAGGACGGAGAGGATAGTTAGGTTTATGTGTTTTTAATAGTACCGTATATGTAACCAGGTCTATAATCACCAACAATTTTAGGGAGTTTTAAAGATTTCTGTTCAGCATTATTAGCATTAATGAGTTTATTAAGCTTTGATTTTAGTTGGTTGGTCAGGTTCTTGTTGTGTTTTTTAATCTTTATTTGATCATGGAGTATGTGGTCAAGTTTTTTGTTGTAATCCAATTTGTTTAGGATGACGAAAATGTTGGTCTTATCAGCTTTTTTTACGATTATTTTGCGGCAATTTTTTTGCGGCAATTTTCAAGAACTACGCCACAACCCGGACATAATCGTTTCCTAGGAAAGACGATAAACTACATCCCCGTCCTGGGTATGGCGATAAACTACATATATATATATATATATATATATATATATATATATATACATATATATATATATATATATATATATATATATATATACATATATATATATATATATATATATATATATATATATATATATATATATATATGTGTGTGTGTGTGTGTGTATCTTCACCGGTAGCATGACTCGGACTTTCATGCACAACGCAATGTTCAGGTGCTGGGTAGAGACTAGACGTTAAGTAATTTAAATTTTAATAAAAAATATCTGGTTAACGGAATGCCGGCGTAGTCCATATATTATACGGGGATTACTGGTTTTCACGGGTTTATATATTATTTTATTAACACCAGCACTCAATATGCGATATCTTACACACACACACACACACACACACACACACACACACACACACACACACACACACACATATATATATATATATATATATATATATATATATATATTACCATATATACCAGTAATATTACCAAAAAAAAAATATTACCAGCAATACATTTTTGGAGAAAAAAATTATTACCAACAATAAAAATCTTGTCGGCATTTAAAAACTCATTGAGATTCATATGCCGTAAAACAAACCAAACCAAATCCGAAAATGATAAAAACCTGAATGAAACGTTAAAATAGACGTTTATATGTAAACGTATATAATGCTATTTCTCCGCATAACTCATTTTTGTACGATTAATATGCAAGAATTTGTGTATTTATTTGGCCAGATGTAAGAAAGAAGCGGATTGCTGCAGATGTTGATGGCTCTCTTTTTTAAGCAACCCTTTTAGGCGCCTCACAAAATATCTATTTTTACCAAATGTCGAGAGTCATACCAATCCTGACAGCGACCACACCGCTTTATTCCGGACGCCTCCGCTGCCGCCAGTATGGACACCGTCAACCCAACCTGATCCCCAAATTGGTGTCGCGTTTTAGGGTTGATGTAGCTTGGCTGTCGTGATCAACTTGGATTCAGGCCGTGTTTTTTTTTCTTTTCTTTTTTTTTTGTTATTTCTTGTATTCAGATTGAGAAATCTTTAATAAGCACAAAACAGAGACGTGTCAGGCGCTCCTGTAAATGTGTCCACTATTTTTGGCGACCTTTTTAACAACACTTACGGCGAAGAAAAGAATACAAGAAGACTGGGGCGGGGGTCCGGATTATCGACGGTAATGGTGTCTTTGTCTTTCATGATCTTCTTGTAAGTGAATATATATATATATATCTAAGCAGGCCGACATGTTGTGAGGAGTATATAAGCAATAAAGAAGGGTTGGCAAATTTGACACACGCAGGTCATATTGAAAGCGAAAGAGACAAAATAGAAAACAGAACTTGAGCTACCTAACAAGCTTGTGTAAATGGTTGATAGAACAGGGTTTAAGACAACATTTACTCCGTCCTGGGTAAGACGATAAACTACGTCCAACAGCAAGGCCTCTCATCAGAAGGTTTTGAGGTGCATGGAACCACCTCTTAGTTGCTGTTTTTCTTAGGTCCACCCTGATCTGGGGTGGTATCACTTGTTAGGGTCCAAGCTATGGGCAAATAATTAACACCCAAACTGGGGTCAAAATACTATGAAAGTGTAAAAATAGGGTTTAATACCAGCAATACATTTTTGAAAATACATATATTTCTTTTAAAAATATTACCAACAAAGAATTTTGGGAAAGAAAATCTTACCAGCAATAAAAATGTTGTCGGCATTAAATAACCCATTGAGGTGTTGATATGCCATAAAACAAACTAAACCGATCACTACAATCTTTTCAATTCTAGGATCAACCGTTATCTATCCTATATATCGTACCACTTATTCTCCCCTTGTACGCCCTTACAACAGCCTCATTCCCTAAGCCTCTACTTTGAGTGGCTATTGGGCCTTTTATTGGATGATTGGTAATATTCATTTTCCACCTGTAAAAATGACTTTTTATTGATGGATTTTTGGTGGAAAAATATTAGCAGCAATAAAAATCTTGTCGGCATTAAATAACCCATTGAGGTCGATATGCCGTAAAACAAAACTAACCAAACCAAACCAATATATACTGAGATAGATAGATAGATAGATAGATAGATAGATAGATAATGAACAGACTGACATCGATAGATAGATAGATAGATAGATAGATAGATAGATAGATAGATAGATAGATAGATAGATAGATAAAAAAAAATATAACCAGCAATACATTTTTGAAGGAAAAAAAATATTACCAGCAATAAAAATCTTGTCGGCATTAAATAACCCATAACAAAAACAAACATTTACTAAGGGCTACAAAGGACAGGAAATTGTGGAGAACCATGATCGCCAGCATGCTAAAAGAGGGCACATCGGGGAAGATATGTCTGTCTATAGATATCTTCAAATATTTCCACATATCACTTTTTAATAATTGAACCAATGTCGGATATTTAAACCATAAATAATTAAAACAAAGTAAAAAAAAAAAACTGAGTTGAAAATAGTCGGCTTGTAATTTCTATAACGATATGCCTAAAATTAAATTGGGGAAGGGTGATCCAAACCGTTCATTACTGTAAAACTCTCTGCCTAAACTCTCTGCCTAAGAACCCGGACGAGGCTTTGCCGAAGGGCAAAGTTACGTCCGGTGAGGTAGACAGACCCTGAACCCGTTTATACGGGTTCTAAGGGAATATTTTTGTCCGAGCCTACAGACTCGGAGAACCCATGGTAAACTCGGCCTTGTGCCACATACGACCCACGTGGGGGGGGCTGTTAAATATTAAGAGTGAGAGAGAGAGAGAACATTGCTCTCTCCTGTTCTTCACTGTCGAACTCTTTGCCTTGAGCAGAGAGGAACCCACAGTAAAATCGGCCTTGTGCCACATACATCCCTCGTGGTGGTGGTGTGTGGTGGGGGGCTGTTAAATATTAACAGTGCCATAGTCTGATCAACTATCGAACTCTGCCTTGAGCAGAGAGAAACCCGGGCGAGGCTTTGCTGAAGGGCAAAGTTTCGTCCGGGGAGCTAGACAGGCCCTGAACCCGTTTATACGGGTTCGAAGGGAATATTTTTGGCCGAGCCTACGGGCTCGGAAAACCGACGATAAACTCAGCCTTGTGCCATATACGACCCACGTGTGGGGGGTGTTAAATATAAGTGCTAAAATTAACATCAATATTCTAAGTGTTACCGCGTTTGTGTAAATTTCGTTTTTGTGAAATAAAATTATATATTGATAGCGTCAAACTAACGTTACGCAAAACTGTCTTTCTTTCGTTTCGCAAGGAAAGTTGGTTTTCTGTGTCATTCCAGAAGTTTTTTCTCGCCAGAGTCCAGCTTTGAAATCTACAAATCTACCATTCGTCCTTGCATGAAATACTGCTGCCATATATGGTTTAGTCTCCCCGCTGTACATCCTCGACAAAATCTCGTCCTGGGTAAGACGATAAACTACATCCAGCAGCAAGGCCTCTGATCAGGAGGTTTTGAGGAGCGTGGAACCACCTCTTAATTGTTGGTGTTCCCAGGTCCACCCTGACCGAGGTGGTAGCACCTGTTAGGGTCCCAGCTATGGGCAAATAGTTAACCCCCAAACCCAGACCTCGTCCTAGGTATAACAATAAACTACATCCGAGTCCTGGGTAAGACGATAAACTGCGTCCAGCAGCAAGGCCTCTGATAATACGTTTTTGAAAAAATAATATTAGCAGCTGTATGTTTTTGAAAAAATATAATATTACCAGCTATACGTTTTTGAACACAATATTATTACCAGCTATACGTTTTTGAAAAAATAATGTTGCCAGCTATATATTTTTGAAAATAATAATATTACCATCTATACGTTTTTGAAAAAAATATTATTATCAGCTGTATGTTTTTGAAAAAATATAATATTACCAGCTATACGTTTTTGAAAAAAATATTATTACCAGCTATACGTTTTTGAAATAATAATGTTGCCAGCTATATATTTTTGAAAAAAAAAAAAATTACCAGCTATACGTTTTTGAAAAGAATATTATTACCAGCTATACGTTTTTGAAAAATTAATATTACCAGCTATACATTTTTGTGAAAAAATATTAACAGAAATGGATTTTTGACAAAACAAAAATATTACCAGAAAAAAAAAGTTGTCGGCATTAAATGACCCATTGAGGTCGATATGCCGTAAAACAAACCAAACCAAACCAAACCTCGACAAAATCTAAAGACGGATATGCAATGTGATAGTTCCTGATCTGGCATCACGTCTACAGTCATTTTCACAGACGTGCTGTGTCTTTTCTACAAATATTTTCATGGCAAATGGTTACTTTCACTGGTATCCCACTTGCATTATTTTAAGCGCGTTACTAGGTTGGCATTTCGGTCTCACTCTTTCACTGCCTTCCCTACTCCAACAGCTTCTTCTCTTGCACTTCCCGACAGCGAACCGCCTTTCCTCTTACTTGCTTTTCTGATAGCTGTAATCTTCAAAGATTTAAATGTAATGTCAATCGCCATCTTCTGATGCCGTGATCTTGATCCCCCTCCTTCTCTTTATCCTTTCCTCAAACACCCATCTTTACTCGTACTCCCACTTTCTGCAAGCCCTTGCATGCTAGTGGCACTCCCGCCTTGTGAAATGCCTTTAAAAATCTTCACAACATCCTGCCCTATGGAGTTCTTAATATTTTTCGCTATCAATCCTAATCTTAGTTCTGCCAGCCATTTACATAAGCTCGTTAGGTAAGTCATGCTCTGACCCTTTTGACGTCAGTATGTCTTTTGAGTGTCAAATTTTCCAAGCCCTCTTTCCACTCCATGAATTTCACTTTTCTCTTTCTGATCTTATGTTTAAGTGTTCTTTTTGTTTCCGTTTTCTCTAAAACTTCGTCGTTGCTCTCAGGCTGAGTTCGCAGTATTCTGAATATCCTTCTGTAGAACCACATTTCTGTTGCTTCAAGTCTCTTCTTCATCTGTGAGATGAGTGTCCTGCCATGTAGGAGGACGGATAATATTAAACAGTACAGTAGGCATTTTTTTTGTTTCTAATGAAGACGGGTTTTGAAAATTCTCGGCGCTACCAACAAATACTTTACAAAATTAAAATTGAGTCTTGTTAAATCTCTTCAAAGGCTAGTGTTTATACATATTCACACATGCATGCAACACCCTATGTAATATTAAGGTTTGCGTATCCCACATACTTTCAGTACTGCAAAAATGAATAAATAAAGATAAAAGACCTGAGCTGAACGTAGTTATATTAAAAGTTGTAGATGGAGTTTAAAAAAAACCCCAAAAAACATCAAGAGTTCAGAGGTTAATCACGTTTGGTCTCGCGAATGTTCTTTTTGGCGAAATAAAAACGACTATTTTTGATGACACCGGTTCATCGGCGAAAGATCTCAAAGTAAAAGTTTTCCAAATTGTCTCAGATAATTATATTTAACGGGATTTCTATCCAACGTTACCCAAACACACACACAACCACAGGCACACACACACAAAAAAAAACGCACAGACTCAAGCACACAAAAATACATACGCAAACACGCTCACACACGCGCACTCACGCGCACACATACACCGACAGAAGCAAACACTGAAACACATACAAACACACACACACAAGCACAAACGTAAAACACATACGCAAACACAAACATACGCACAGACACACACGCAAACGCGCACACGCAAACACACACAGAAACGCAAACATATACACACAGAAACACACACAAACCCATACAAACGCACACACATAACGCTCGCAAAAACACATACGCAAACGCACAAACATACACAAACACACATACGCGCAAACACACAGAAACACGCACATACACACATAAAAACACACACACTTAAACACAAAACACATACGCAGACACACTAAAATATGCACACATGCTTAAATACACAGAGAAAAACTCACAAACACACACAAACACGCACACATATATACATTTAAGTTCTGCTCGAAATGTTCAAACGTAGTAAAATTAACAGAAGTGCTCAATGTATAACACGCAGCTTTATAGAAATAATCCTAATTATTTACATTATTGTCGTCATCTTTGTCGCCACATTTATTACAACGTTTCGGCCGTTTTACGCTCCGGCCTTCTTCAGGTGGTTGGAATGTCGAACTGAACCCTTTATTTCACTCACTGGGTTAGACTGTTCTAGTTCCACGTGCCATGTTTAATGGATGTCAGTTATCAGTTATCTCCTGTTAATTTCCCTTTGAAAGTTCTCCACTGCCTTAATCGGGTATTGACCTCACACTCTTTGGGTCCTGTCACTGGATCTAACTAACGCTTTTATCCACTGTTGCACGTGTCCTTGAAATGAAGGTTTGAGTTCGACATTCCAACCACCTAAAGAAGGCCGGAGCGTGCAACGACCGAAACGTTGTAATAAATATGGCGACAAAGATGAGGACAATAGTCCTAATAATGTAAATGATGTACATAATACCTCATTTCAGAAATATAGACAGATAATCCTAATTATTTAATTAAATTTTAATGTCCTTCTTCCTGTCAAAAATATCCTTACTGCACTGTTTGGTGATTGCCAACACATGGACTTTTTTAATGTCACTGCAGGGTAAGAAACCATCACTTATATATATATATATATATATATATATATATATATATATATATATGTGTGTGTGTGTGTGTATGTGTGTGTGTATATATATATGTATATATATATATATATATATAATGTATTGGGCCAAACATATATTGTTCAATATAACAGAAAATGATTTCCTGTTATGTTTGATCATGGTTAGTTTGTGTGTATTAGGGCACTGTAATCGTGATCTCTAACCCCTAACCACTAACACCTAACCCAAAAACTGACCCCTAACCATTAACCCAAACCTAAAACCAACCCAAACAGTAACACTTAACCCTAACCCCAACACTAAGCCTTAACTCTGACTCTAACCCTTAAACCTAGTCTAAACACATACCTAACACTAACCCATAACCATAACCCTAAAATTTAACCACAACCCTAAACTTAACCCTTAACCCTAACCCTAACCTAAAAGCAAACCTAACACTATCCCTTAAGACTAACCCTAAAACTAACTCTTAACTCTAACCCTTAACCCTAACCTAAACACAACCCTAACAATAACTCTAACCATAACCATAACCGTAACCCTTAAAGCTAACCCTAACCCTAACCCTAACACTTCACTCTAACTTAAACCCAACCCCAACATTAACTCTTAACCCTAAACTTAAGCATAACCCTTAACCCTAACCTAAAAACAACCTTAACACTAACCCTTAACCCTAACATTAAAACTAACTCTTAACCCTGAACGTAACCCGTAACCCTAACATAGTACCAACCCTAACAATAACCCTAACCTTAACCGTAACCGTAACCTTCAGCCCTAACCATTAACCCAAGATCTAACCATTAACCCGAAGCTAAACTCAACCCTAACACTAACCCTAACCCTAAACCATAACCATACCCTAACCTTATCCGTAAACTTTATCCCTAACCCTAACCCTTAACCCTAACCCTTAACCCTAACCCTTAACCTTTAACCCTTAGCCCTAGTTTTCTCTCTTTCTTTCTCTATCTCTCTTTCTGTCATCTTCACCGTTTATTGGTTGGTGTAAGTGACGTTTTTCTATCTATCTATCTATCTATCTATCTATCTATCTATCTATCTATCTATCTATCTATCTATCTCAGTCTACTCATTAACTATCTCTATCTCTCTATATATCAGTCTAACTACTAATTTGCATGTGAAGTTTCTCAAATAGTTTATAGACTTAAAGCGATAACCTTATATTGTCAAATAAACCCTTATTTGTAAAGATTCCGAAGCCAAATAATTGATAATATAATTATTCAAATATTTCATTTGAATTCAATTTTTATGCCTCTTACTCTTTATGAAATACACGCGCAAAGTTTTGAGATTTGTTGTTGAGAAGGCGGCACAAAGTTTCAATCAAACGGCGAGGAAATGTTTCTTTTTTAATGCATTTAAGATGGCAATTTTTTGTTGCGTTTCTTTAAATGGAGATAAAAGCAAATTCTGATCTCATTAAACGACTACTATCAAGTCTTGTCCAAAGTTGATTTGAAAAAAAGTGTAATGCTAATCTATCTATTTATCTATCTATCTATCTATCTATCTATCTATGTCTTTCTCTCTCTCTCTCTCTCTCTCTCTCTCTCTCTCTCTCTCATATATATATATATATATATATATATATATATATATATGTATATGAAGAAATATAGTCTTAAAGTGTGCTATATTTATGGGATAAAGTGCTCAATATCAGAGATAGAGCGTGTGTAAATATAAAAGTGAACATAGAAGTCAACACTTACAGGCGACAGACTGTTTCATGCTAGATGCAATCGTCAGGCCACGAGTGCTGTTATTTTTCTCGGCTATTTATATATACGGGTCAGTGGTGCGTTGTGGGTAGTCTATTTTGGCGGTTATTTTACCGGAAGTCTTTTATTTCTTTATTTGTGTCAAATTATTTTGCTTGTTTTTATTTAATTTATTTTTGTTTATTATCCTTTATATTTATTTTATTTTTATTTTTTATTTTGATCGGTGTTTTTATTTACGTAGTAAAAATGTGTTTATATAGCTTATTGTGGATAGTCTATTATGGCGGCTAATATATAGATGTATATGTATATATATATATATATATATATATATATATATATATATATATATATCCAAGTATAGGATTGGTGTATACGGAATAAATTCCAATAACCAAAAAATACGATTCTTAAAAGTGTTCAATACGGAGTAGAGAAAATATAATTATTTATTTAAAAATTATAACATAAATATGTTATAAAATCACTACAAAAATAGCCATTTTGTTTCAACACCTCTGGTGTCTTATCAAGTCTGATAAGACACCAGAAGTGTTGAAACAAAATGTCTATTTTTGTAGTAATTTTATAACATATTTATGTTATAATTTTCAAATAAATAATTATATATATATATATATATGTATATATATATATATATATATATATATATATATATATATATATATATATATATATATATATATATTATCAAATGGATTAAGTCCGACAATTATTTAATATAGTTTCTGATTATACGTTATTTTCTAGATATAATTTACTTAAGCAAATGTTCTGTGTTTTTATTTAACAGTATTAATTAGATTTACCGGTCAGAATGTTTGAGAAATTTCTTGTAAACAATAATTTGCACTTTACAATCCAGACGCTTGTCTGTGGCTGAATGGTTGTCAGCACATCAGATCAAATGACGGTTCCCCATAAGGGTTACAGGTTCGATTTCTGTCTGAAAGCGCATATTATCTATGGAATTTCTCAAGCATTCAAACCGGTAAATGTAATTAATAGTGTTTAATAAAAAAAACGGAGCGTTTACTTAAACAAATTATGTCGATAATATAAAGTATAAACAGGAAATATATTGAATACATACACAAACATATATATCTGTCTCTTGATTATATATATATATATATTTATATATATATATATATATATATATATATATATATATATATATATATATATATATATATATATATATATGTCGGTAGTTCATTATGTGTCTATCTATCGGGAAGCATTTGCTTGTTTTTCGTTCTTCTATCCATTTTTTCTTTTTTTTTTCCTTTCCTTAGCTGTCTTTTCATATTTATCTCTCTCTCACTCCCTCTCTTTCCGTCTGTCTGTCTGTCTGTCTGTCTCTCTCACACACTCTATCTATCTATCTATCTATCTATCTATCTATCTATCTATCTGTTTGTTTTTTCTTTCTTTCTCTCTTTTTTATTTCACTGTATTTTCATCTCTCTTCCCCCACTCTCTCTCTCTCAATCTATTTATATATCTCCGCCTGTCTGTCTGTCTGTCTGTCTGTCTGTCTCTATATCTATCTTTATCCGTCTGTTTATTTTTTCTTTCTTTCACCTTTTTTCTTTCTTTCACTGTCTTTTCATGTTTATCTATCTATCTATCTATCTATCTATCTATCTATCTATCTCCGTCTGTTTGTTCATCATGGGTATGGCGATAAACTACATTCAACATCAAGCCTTCTGATTGGGAGATTGAAGGTTTTGAGGGACATGGAACCACCTCTTAATTACTGTTGTTCCGAGATCAAACCTGACCAGGAGTGGTAGCACCTGTTAGGGTCCCAGCTATGGGCAAATAGTAAACCCCCAAATAGAAATTAATACATTTTTATATCAAAATGACGAACAATACATTTTTATAGTAAAATTACCAGTAATATATTTTTTATAAAAAATTTACCAATACATTTTATGATTTTACAAACTATATATTCAAAAAGCATACCTTTCGGCCTAAAAGTATGAAATTAAGTAAAAATAGTTTAAATTTCGACATTAAATAAAACATAGAAGCTGATATGCCGCTAATTAAAATCAACCAAAATTTGTTTTTTTTTTTTATTTAATTCTTAATCTTTCCATATCTATCTATCTATCTATCTATCTACATTATATATATCACTCTTTCTCTTTGGCCATAAATATCTATCTATCTATCTATCTATCTATCTATCTATCTATCTATGTTCATTATCTATCTATTTATGTATCTATGTATCTATCCATGTATCTATCTCTTTCCTCAAGTGTATTAATAAAAGAATCCTTAAAATAGTACTCATT
>OZ038483.1:129300130-129302630 GCA_964036315.1 Acanthosepion esculentum
GAGAGAAGATGTTGGAGTAGAAGAGGTGGTTACATTTAACTGTTTCGACAGTAAATGGGTGGGACCGATGTGCCAACCTGGTAGCATGCTTCAATTCATGCTGTTGGGGTACCAGTGAAAGTAGATCGTCTGAGAAGTACTACATTTTCGGTCTGATTTGGCTTTTGTTAATGTAGAAGATAGTGCCAGAATTCAACTACTAACAGTACTGTTCGATAAAAGTGACTCACCTGATCATTTAACTTTAAAATGTTTCCCCTATTGATTTTGGGGTCAAACTAATTTTTAATCTTACTAATATAAAGACCTCTTCCCGACCACCTAGTAAAAAGGTTTACTCACCCTAAGGTATTCTATTGATAATTATAATTTTCGATATAAATGAGATTTAGGGAAAAATATCTGTGCAAAAAAAGTGACTCACTTATTTCCTGCAACTAGTAATCAATAGAAACATAACCGAACAGCTTTAAATAAAGAATAATAGAGGTATAATTTATTTATAATAGGTAATATAGTTCGAAATATTTAACAATCTATGGGTCCTCCTTTATTTTGAATAACCTTTTCAATCCTTTTTGGCATTGACTTGATTAGGTTCTGGCAAATCTCATCTCCAAGCATTGAATTCCATTCGGATATGAAATTCACAATCAAATCCTATTTGTTGCTCAACTGCTTTCTCGAGAGCCTGTACTTTATAATGCTCCATAAGTTTTCTATGGGGTTGAGGTCAGTAGATTGGGGCGGCCATGTCATTACACTCACCTGCTTCTCATCAAAGTATTCCTTCATCAATTTTGATTTGTAACAGGGAGCATTATCCTGCATAAAAATGAGATTGGTGGGGTCGATTTGCACCCTTTCAGCAGAAGGGAGCAGACAAGTCTCTAAAATTCTCTTGTACTGCTCGCTCCTGAGGGTCTTTTCAATAGGTTTTAAGAAACCAGTTCCATGAAAAGAAAAGCATCCCCAGAACATTATACTGAACGGATGCTTGACAGTACTTACTGCTAAATTCAAAGAGCTTTCAAAGCTTCTTCTTCGGATTTTAGATCGCTTATCCTTTGAATTTAGCTCAACTTTCGTTTCATCGGAGAAGAGAACATTTCGTAAAAAAAAAAAAACTCAGGTGAGTCACTTTTATCGAACAGCGCTGTACTCGCGTAGTAACCGACTATTTTTCCTGCCTCTTTAGTGAGGGGTCGTATGTACGTGTTTCAGTTGATGTCCCAGTAGGTGCAGAAGGCACTGGGCCTCCCATCAGTAACATGGTAACATCAGTTCATCATGATTAGTGATAGTTCTGGTTTGGTTTGGCGATGATTGAATGTCGATATATCTACTATGATCTTCACTAAATGTGACAATAACGTTTCCAAGAAGCATGTGGCCAGATGATGTGTCAAGTTAACTATTTTCCCGTCTCTCGACGAGTATTTCACCATTTACTACAATTCTTTCTTCGTTGAAATTAATTCCCATTTCATGCGTTACGTTCAATTAAAATAAATATATATATATATAACAGTAATTCGTCGAGCTTAGAATCCTCAACAGAATGCAGAAAGCACTGGACGGCCGTTTCGTCCTATCTGTTTCTCTACCGAGAATCGAACGCGGATCGCTTCGATACAGCGCGAACGTCATGCCAACTGTAACACGGGACTCGGCGACGAAGCAGGCATAAACTAGACTCGATATAGCGCCGCTACTCACTCAGTTCCGTTCACCGATACGCATCCAAGTATACAGAGTTATCCAGAGTCCCCGAATAACCTCGGAACCTGTGCCCCAAGAGCCACGACTACTATTTTGACCCTTAGCCGCTCTATCACAGAGATTAGCTGGATCTAGCAAGATATACAAGTAATTGATTTTGGGGGGTTTAGGTTAATTTTATAGTAATTCGTCGAGCTTAGACTCCTCAACAGAATGCAGAAAGCACTGGACGGCCGTTTCGTCCTATTTGGGACTCATCAGCAGTGCGCATCCACTACCATATTATATATATATATATATATATATATATATATATATATATATATATATATAGTAAAGGTAAAAATCCGTTGGTATATAATCCAAGGGAACCTTTGTAATATAAAATATTAAAACTAATCCACACAAAGAGCTCAATGTATTTTTTATTACAGAACAATATAATTAATGAACAATACAAGTCATCTCATATGGGGAATAGCCTATTTCGGCAGACGAAGACCTCGGTGGTCGGCCTTATCAACCCTGGTACCGAAATAGACTATACCCCATATCAGGTAATTTTGCATATATATATATATATATATATATATATATATATATATATATATATATATATATATATATATGTGTGTGTGTGTGTGTGTGTTATATATATAAATATATATATCTATGTATGTATATCTGTGATGGTTTTCTAAGCGCAGCACAGACGGAGCACAAGGCCAAATGTGTGGCGCACCCAGTGAAAATCGAACTCACAACGCAGTCGTAATGG
>OZ038483.1:129312630-129335130 GCA_964036315.1 Acanthosepion esculentum
AGAGAGGGAGGTGGTGAGAGAGATGGGAAAGTGTGAAGGGAGATAAAGGGCATAAGAGAGAGGAGGTTTAAATTTGAACAAAATAGCTATTGCTTTGAAATATACTTACATGTATATTTTCAACAAACTTAAAATCAACTACTTGCCAATTAGGTTTTGAAAACTCTGCGAACACTCCTAATTTTTACCTTGGAATGAGAAATGTCCAGTGGCAAATTATTTTTCCACAAAGACTGATCGACATTGAACTATGTTACGAGTAAGTATAACCTGATTGTACTTTTTTATTGAGTAAAAGAGAGTGAGAGATAGAGAGATATAGAGAGAACGTTGTGATAGTGAGAGAGAAAGAAATGGAGAGAAAAAATCTGTTATTGCTTCTTATGTGAAGATAAGATAAAGTTAATTCTGCTCTGCTCGTGGGTCGCTTTATAAGTAATGTTTTCAATCCGATAAAACAATTTCCAAATCAGATATAATAATGTAACTGGTATTAAAATGAAGCAAATTTATTTCTCTTCAGAATTATAGCGGTTAATAACTATATAAGGTTTCCAAGGTTGGAAGAGTGAAAGCTGCCTTCCAAATAAGCAAACACGATATCAAGAAATAGGAAAATTTCATCAGAAAGGAAGAAGAGAATGCGAGAATGCTGGTGTAATAGCCATCCTGTTACATGGCAGTGAATGCTGGACAATTTATTCACAGATGAAGAGGAGACTTGAGCAACAAGGATATGGTCCTACAGAAGGATGCTGAGAATATCATGGATGTAAAATGCAAGCAACGAGGAGGTTCTAAGGAAAATAGGAAGGAAAAGGAGACCTGGGCTTAGAATCAGGGGAAAATAATTGGAATTTCTGTTAAATAATGAAGGAAATGGACTTGGAGAATTTGACACTCACGGGACATATTTGAGGTAAGAGGGAGAGGGAAACATGAGAACCTATCTGTTGTGGAGTAGCTGAACACCTCGACTGGTCTAAGACTATTTAAACATTACGCTCCTTTACCGAGGGAAAGGAGTTATCGATTACAGTTAACTTTGCTTGTAGACTCTCTGACTCTGGGCGGTGAGGAACCCGGACGAAGCTATGTCGAAGGGCAGAGTCTCGTCTGGGGAGGTAGACAACTACCCGACCTCGTCTATACGGGGTCTACGGGCAATGTTTGTGTTATACATGTTCACCATAGTATGAATCTAGAATCCAGCGCAGTAAGTAATTTGTTCAATGAAACAACACCAATATCTAGTAGCAGCTGTTCAATAATTCTTAAGGTCTTCCATATCAGAGGTTGGCAGTGAATATTCGGAGAAAGTAGCAGAGCTTAGTTTAGTAGTTCTTGTGGTCATCGATATCAGAGGTCGGCAGTGGATATTCAGAGACAAAACAAAATGGTCGCCTTTATACACGTCGGATTGAATATTTTAAGTCTTCTGATTGATTAACTTCTATTGGCGAACTATAAAATGAGTCAGCTCATTTTGGTTGACTCATTAGTACACAACGTTCCAAAAAATCCTAACTTTTTGCACTAGCATACGGACTCGGAACTCCCCACGTAAAAAACGGTCTTGTGCCGCATCCCGCCTTGTGGGGAGGCCTCGGGTAAACACCGAGAAGTTAACGATTAATCGTTACTCTGTCGTCTTTCTGCCTCTGGGCGGAGAGGAACTCAGACAAGGCAATGCTGAAGGGCAGGGTTTTGTCAGGGTAGATAGACAGCCACCCGATCCAGTGTATTTGGGGGTCTACGGACAATGTTTGCCCGAGTGTACTCGCTCGGAAAGCCACACGTTAAAAACCGACGTTGTACCGAGGAATTAACTGTGTTTTTCCATTAGTCTGTGTACTCAGCTGGGTGCCATATTCTCCGGAATAAACTAATTCTTATTTCCTATATGTGCCTCAACTTTTCCTATTTACTACGCTACACTATCTCACAAATCTGGGTAAATTATTTACATTATTCGGACTATTGTCCTCATCTTTGTCGCCATATTTATTACAACGTTTCGGCCCTTGTACGCTCCGGCCTACTTCAGGTGGTTGGAATGTCGAACTGAACCATTTATTTTGCTCACTGTGGTAGACTGTTCTAGTTTCACGTGCTATGTTTAATGGATGTCACTTATCAGTTACCTCCTGTTAATTACCCTCATCAAGTTCTCCACTGCCTTAACCTGGTATTGAACTCTCATACTTTGGGTCCTGTCACTGGATCTAAACAACGCCTTTATCCACTTGTGTCCTTGAGGACATCTGTGTATGAAATTCTGGGTATTATAAACTTAATGACTCAGCAACCATTGTAATAAATATGGCGACAAAGATGAGGACAATAGTCCGAATAATATAAATAGTGTGCATAATACCTCATCTCAGAAATATAGACAAATCTGTGTAAGTAGAGAGGGGGGAGAGTAAGGATACAAACATTATTTAGAGCTACTGATGATAGGAAATTGTGCAGAAACGTGAGCACCAACGTCTTGAAGGGACACGGCACATAGAAGAAGAAGAAGAAGTGGAAGAAAGAAAGAAGAAGAAGAAGAAGAAGAAGAAGAAGAAGAAGAAGAAGAAGAAGAAGAAGAAGAAGAGGAAGAAGAATAATAAGAAGAAGTGAAAGAAGAAGAAGAAGAAGAAGAAGAAGAAGAAGAAAAAGAAGAAGAAGAAGAAGAAGAATAAGAAGAAGAAGAAGAAGAAGGAAAAAAAATTAATTCTCTTCTAAATTGTGTGGATTAGTCTGGTGTATTGGCTTATTAGGCTTGTTTTAAATACTTGTATTTAAATTATTTCTACGTTTGTGATAATCTTTCTAGTTTTTGGAGAAGATATATACATAATAGGCATAATATAAGAATTCATAATCCATTATCACACACACACACACACATATATATCTATATATATCTATATATATATATTCGACTCTCCCGTCGTATTCGACGTATGAGGATCAAGCAGCTCAGTTCCTAGGAACCGAGAGACCAGAGACCAGCACATATGATTTGATTATAGTGGTGAAGGCTTTGTGCAGAACCAACTACACTTTTTGAAGGGCCGAATACAGAAACCTGATGCACTACGTGCCACAAGGTCCCCAAACGACCCTCCGCAGGTTTTGAATTCAGAGTTCTCCTTCTCCTAGACCAGTTGCCATCCAAGGCTATAGAACCCAGTCTGTCGTGCTATTTATCCATAGCTGGAGGGAGAAGAAGAGGATTAATACCTTTCCTAAGGGTATTTGCACAGAAGTGTATGTAATGAATTCGACTGGAATTCGAAACCGGCTCTCCGATTCCTCAATCCAAGCCGCTATCCATTACATCCCCTATTACTATACCTGTCTTTTGTGTTTTTGCGTGTGTGTGTGTGTGTGTGTGTGTGTGAGTGCGTGTTTGTGTAACCATTTCACCCCAAGCAAGGCGGGAGAAGAAAGATTTGGTATAACGGAAACCGAGGAAAATGATGAACGCTGAACGTGTTCAAGAAGATAGAAGTTGGCGATTGATGTTGCATTTAATTTTTTGAAGATTGTAGTTATTGTATATATATATATATATATATATATATGTGTGTGTGTGTGTGTGTGTGTGTGTGTGTGTGTGTATGTATGTATGTATGTATGTATGCATGTATATATAAATATGGGCAAGTAGTTAACCCTCAAAATAGGGTCAAAATCTTATGACACTATAAACAATTTTATAGTAAAAATACCAGCAATACATTTTCACAGTAGGAGAATTACCAGTAATATATTTTTTGTAAAATCTAAAAGAATAAAAAAATTACCAGCAATACATTTTTTAAAAGAAATTACTAATGCTTCCAAGAAAATTTCGGCATAAAAAACACCAAACAAACAAACCAACAATACATTTTATTTGTAGTTGAAGACATAAAATTGTTCATAATATGTATATTTCGGCATTAAATAGCCCATAAAGGTGTTGATATATCACGAAGCGAAATCAATCAACTCACATGAAAGAACTCTTTCATGATATTAATCCATACAATATTCTACAAAATAAAACATATATCACCGCCTCTAGTAATCATGTCCACACAAACATGCATATGCACAAAAGCTAAGTTTCATCTACCATGTATTCAACTGTGAAAGCAGAATAACATATATCATATTTTTATTACTTCAAACCTCCCCAAAAATTAAATTTCGGCATTAAGTGACCCATAAGGATGTTGATATGTCATAAAACAGAAAAATTTATAGTAAAAACCAACAATAAGCGTATACTAAGAAATTGCAGTGACTTTCATCCATATCCGTTTAAATCTGTCCAAAATCGTTCCTGGCGTTAGCCCATATAATATCCTAAAATATCTTAAATAAATCAAATTGTATTTCCAAAATATAACTTCAACAAAATACAACATAGAACTCATGTCACCGCCTCTAGTAATCATGTCCACACAAACATGTATATACACAAAAGCTGAGTATCATCTACCCTGTATTCACCTGTGAAAGCAGAATAACATATATCATATTTTAAGTACTTCAAAGCTCCCAAGAAAATTAAATTTTGGCATTAAATGACCCATAAGTTGTTGATATGCCGTTAAACAAACAAATCAATCAACTTTGAGCTGTGTCATACAGATAGATATTGTAGCATGTCTCGTCACTTGCAAGCCACAATAGGTCATTGAGAAGAGAGTGGATGAATGAGAATTTGGTCAAAAACTCCCCCATGACTACTTTACTACAGTCTTCTATGTGTCGTGCTCCTTGAAGACGAAGACGATCATAACTCTCCACAAATGCCTGTCCTGCCAATCATTTATACATGCTCGTTAAATAGCTTATGCGCTGTTTTCCTTTATCACTCTTGCCTTCAGTATATCCTGTGAGTATCAAATGTTCTAAGCCCTCTTTCCTCATTATAAGCCCTAGAAATTTTAATAGTTTTTCTGATGCTAATTATAAATGTCTTTTTTGCTTTCATTTTCCTTAAAACTTCGTCATTGTTCACATGTTCAGTTCATGGCATCCTCAGCATCCTTCTGTAGAACCACCTTTCTGTTGCCTCAAGAGCCTCTCCTTCATCTGTGATGACTGACCAGCATTCACTTCTATATAGAAAAATTGATATTACGTAACAGTTCAATAATTCAGTAATTAAATAAGAGCTGTTTTATTCATTGTTACCCTTGACAGGGGTCAAAGTTCCAGTTGCTATATATAAACTTTTGTTTAGTCTCATAACAAGCCATATTATTATGATAATAAGAATATAAATTTTTGCATTAGTGAATTGGCCTACAGTAGTCACCCATCGTGTGTGTGTGTGTGTCACACACACACACACACACACACATACACACACACACACATATATATATATATATATATATATATATATATATATATATATATATATATATATATATATATATATACTACGGCGTGGTGTAATGATTATCAAGCTTGTCTTACAAGAACAATTATGAATACATAGTGAGTTCGATCCTAACTGGGCACCACATACTTTCGGCCTTGTGCCATATCTAAGCTACGCTTAGAAAATCACTCTATGAAGAAAAATGTGTATTTGCGGAGAGGTAAAGAGAAAAAGTCTGTTTGAAAGAGTGAGAGGGAAAACAATATGTAGCATTGAGAAGATGATAGTGTAAGAGA
Organism: Acanthosepion esculentum; assembly: GCA_964036315.1. Lineage (NCBI taxonomy): Eukaryota > Metazoa > Mollusca > Cephalopoda > Sepiida > Sepiidae > Acanthosepion > Acanthosepion esculentum. Next base: position 129,318,304 of record OZ038483.1, read on the forward strand.
GAGAGAGAGAGAGTAAAGAGAGAGATGATGATGATGATGATGATGATGATGATGATGATGATGATGATGATGATGACGATGACGATGGTGATGATGATGCGTGTGAGAGAAAGGCGGAGCTTACGTGTAAAAGAGAGATGAGGAACCCCAGAGAGAAAAAAGTATGCCTAAGTGGAAGCTAGTGAGAGAGAGAGAGAGAGCAAGAGAGAGAGGAGAGGGAGAGGGAGTGAGTGATGATGATGATGATGATGATGATGATGATGATGATGATGATGATGATGATGATAGTGTGAAAAGCAGAGTGTGCCTGTGAAAGAGGGAGCAAGAAATTTTAGGTGTCAAAGAGAGAAAGCGTGCCTTAGTGTGAGTTAGTAGGAGGAAGGGGATGAGAGAGAGAGGGGGAGATAGAAACGTTGATAGGGAAAATCAGCGTGAAAACGGAAAGAGAACATCTTAATGTGCGAAATGGAATCAAGTACTGCGTTCCCGAGAGATAAGTTGGGGAGAGAGAGAGAGAGAGAGAGAGAGGAGAGAGAGAGAGAGCGATGGAAGGAGTGAGAGAGTGATAGACCAAGGCGATATATCGCATAAATAAAATGACAGTGTGATACAGATAGAGATCAAGAAAGACCGCAAGAGAAAGAGAGAGAGAGAGAGAGAGAGAGAGAGAGAGAGAGAGAGAAAGAAAGAAAGAGGCCTGAGAAGTTTGAAATTCTCTAGAAAGAAAAAACGAAGAGAGAGAAAGAGAAAGGGAAAGACGACTAAAAAAACACAGGAGCAGAGTAGGATTGAGATGTTGGGCGTGTTTACGCGTACAATAATAAGATAAAGTGGAAAGTAGATAAAGGCTTGAGCGAAAGTGAAAATGAAAGTGAAAGTTAAAATAAAAGTGAAAGTGAAAGTAGAAGCGAGATAGAAAATGAAAGATGTTGAGAATGTTGAAGAAAGAAGAGAAGGACGATAATTGTTTCAGAGGCAAAGCACTGAGCCTGTATATATTCTCTACCTAACTTATCCTCGTTTGGCACAAGGCTACGAGCCCGGGCCATGTAGTTACGATAGAACTCATTAACCGCTAACAATTAGCCCCGGTTGGGTCGCCTTTTTAATTCGTAAGCTTGGACATAGTTTGTCACAAAGACAAAAGAATGTGGCACTCAGTGAGGATCAAATATATTAGTAATAATCTACGAGGTGTGATGGCTAAACATTGTGATGTTAAGATATAATCAACAGTGCACCGTTATGTCTGCTTGTAAAAAAAATTAATTCAAGTAAAAATCGTTATCAAAAACTTGACCCCAGATGTGAAGCTGCGTTTACTTGTAAAATTAGTCATAAATCCACTCAAGTCAGGCCACATAGAGAACGCATACATTTAATCACCAAGCAATTTCGTAAGATTTAGTATCACTGACAAACACACGAACACAAAACGGGACAGCGTAGTCAGCTATGACGCGGCGTAATGGTTACTAAGCTGGTCTCATTGATCTTAAGTTCGAGGCATACCGGTCGCCCAATTTTTGTGGCCTTGGACTTAACTTATGTTCAATTCGGTAAACAAAAATACGAGGCAGACAAGAGATTATAATTCTTCGAATAGTAACATACATTTGTTTATTCTATCGAAACGAGAACAGATCGAATAATTTGGATGATTTTTGTTTTTAGAAATAGGCAGTAAAAACCCCATACCAAGAAACCTTTATATATATATATATATATATATATATATATGTGTGTGTGTGTGTATGTTTATATATATATATATATATATATATATATATATATATATATAAAGATTTTATTACTTAAATGATATATATATATGTGTGTGCGTGTGTGTTTGTGTTTTTGTGCGTCTGTGGGTGTGTGGGTAGAGAAATTGAGATATAAATTATACATATATATATATATATATATATATATATATATATATATATATATATATATATATATAAGAAAAGATAATATGAATAAAGACAAAAGGAAAACATTCTATTGACGAAGCGTAAAGAAAAAGTAAAAAAAATCTTGGCAGTTTGTCTTTATTTCCTCCGCCCCCCATATATATATATATATATATATATATATATATATATATATATATATATATAAAAGTGAACGTAGAAGTCAACATTTAGAGGCGACAGTCTGTTTCATGCTAGATGCAATCGTCAGGCACGTAGAGAGAGAAAGAGAATGAGAAACAATGAGAGAGTAACTAAGGGTTACTAGGTTGCCTGACGATTGCATCTAGCATGAAACAGACTGTCGCCTCTAAATGTTGACTTCTATGTTCACTTTTATATTTACACGAGCTCTATCTCTGATATTGAGCACCTTATCTCATAAATATAGGACACTTTAAGACTATATTTCTTCAAATATATATATATATATATATATATATATATATATATATATATATATATATATATATATAATATAATATAAAATAAAAGCAAGTTAGCTTGAATGTCATAAAATTAACGAGCAAAATGTAAAATATCAAACAAAATTTATACTTATAATAATAATTTTGTCCGAAAAGGTTATATATACGAGTTTTTGTCAAAAAGTATCGGGACTGACGCTATAAAAATCAGACTACAACTCATATAAATTCACCATTTAATTCCCTTCTAAGTAGTCCCATTCTGCTGTCACCCACTTCACGCAGCATCGTTTCCAGTAAGGGAAGCATTCCTGGAACTCTTTTTTGTGAGGACAGAGAGAAGCTGTCTCATCGTATTCTCTTGAGTTTCATCAACGTTTTGAAATATTCTTCCTTTTCAGTGGGATTTGATTTTGGGTGAGAGGAAAAAGTCGCAAGGGGTAAGATCGCGGAAATATGGTGCGTTTTAAAGCTTGGGAATGTTGTGTATCCCTAAAAACCCCTTCAAAATCCATGGTGACGAGGTGGTGTAATGAGATGACCACACCCTACACACTTTTCTTTCAAGCATGGCTATAAACAACAGAAATGATCGAGAACATTCTAAATTGGTGTGCGCGCACGACAGAGTTCAAGATCAATCTATGCCAAAAGACTTCCCTCTGCGTGCTTACCTCCGGTACCATGGCAACTGTCTCGATACCACCTTTTTATTTTATTACTTTGCGTATTTTCTTTTTCCATAGTGAGGTAGCGGGTCATCCACGTGGTTTTTTAAAATAAAATTATTTTCTTTTATTTTAGACCGTGATGATTTAGGGTAGTTGTGCTCCGGTTATGCGGGTATAAAGCTGGACCCCTCTGCTTTCATTTGCGTTCTAGGCATCTGAAAATCGCGTGAGTGTGACACTCGAGTAAGGACTCGGCCAGTCCTTTGATAGGTGTTGCACTAGCATATATATATGCCTGACGATTGCACTAGCATGAAACAGACTGTCGCCTCTAAGTGCTGACTTCCATGTCCACTTTTATATTTACACACGCTCTATCTCTGATATTGAGCACTTTATCCCATAAATATAGGACACTTTAAGACTATATTTCTTCATATATATATATATATATATATATATATATATATATGTATATATATATATATATATATATATAAAAATGCATGTTTCATTAAATAATATAGACAAGTTTTGGCTATTTATTTTATGTAAGTTCCTTTCATATTGTCTGATAAGCTTAATAACAACATCATTGAAAGAGGAAAGTAAATCACTATATTTATACATATTTAAATCCAATGTTAATTTTCGGCTTACATAAGCCATTATCAAAGATGACAATTACATGTCAATATATCTTAACAACACACGGATGAAACAATATTGATAGTCTGTTTTTGATGCATGAAAAATTTCAAAGCAACGACAATCTCGTGTATACGAGACGCGGAAGCGAAAATCGCATCTCAGCTCGTGACGTCACACATGACCACGCGAGAATGAAAACGAGAAGTATTAAGTATGGGAAACCGTTGTTATAAACCAATGGCTTCAGTTATCAATTATAGGCATTTAAGTATATTTCATAGTTTATTTTGTTCAGGTTAGGTTTCAACTATTTTATGTATATAGCTTCAAGAATTGCTAGTTTTTGTTTATTTTTTTCATGTTTAAGTATAGTTGTGTTTTCAACGGATTTTCCGGAATTTTGTACGCGGCCAGGTATGTTGTTTTAAATGCCTAAAAACCTTTAATGAAACATGCATTAATGAAAAATTGCAGCCTAAATATACACTATATATATATATATATATATATATATATATATATATATATATATATATATATATATATATATATATATATATATATATAAATATATATATATATATATATATATATATATATATATATATAAACATATATATATATATATATATATATATATATACGGAATAAAGTGAAAAAAAATTTTTTAAATTGGAAATACCGTTTAAAACCACAACCCCTGAAGAATGTAAATTTTACTAAGAAACATCGATGTCGGGATGAAATTGATATTTAAAAGTTAATTAATCTTTTCTTATAATATCATTAACACTCTATTTTTAATATTAATTAATATTTTTAATATTGAGCATTATATATAAGAATATCTGCTGTTTCTTAAATCTTAAATATATATATATATATATATATATATATATATATATATATATATATATATATATCGAGAGAGAGAGGGGGGATTCCTCATATATTTAATAGTTTAATAACCATAAAACTGTATTAAAAATGAATATTTACGTATAGATCGACACAAGTCTCGAATATCTAAATAAATAACAGGAGTACTGGACCATATGTGGCAGTAATATTCTAAGAATGGACGAATGGTCGACTTATAGATATGTAAGATAGATTCTGGTTTATAGTTTTAGCAATGAAAGTACAAAAATATCTTCAGAAGTTCAAGGTCACTACGTTGAAACGGCTGAGCAATTGCCATGAACTTAAACCTGCAGAAAATCACATACAAGAGAAGGAACTATTACAATAGAACTTACGGTTACATCAGGCTATTTCAACAGTCAAACGGTGAGACCTAGTTGCCAGCCTTTTGGTACGCTTAAATTCACCTGGTTGAGGTACCGAGGAGAAAAGCTGTTGTAACCTAGTAAAGGTTACTGGATGAAGAATAACCAAAACGGAGGTTGGAAATGAAATGGTCATCTTTTGTAACATCAACAAAATACAATACTCGCCAGCGGCGTGAAGTAGGTAAACTACTGCTAGTGGTGTACTACTTAGACAGCATATTACCCCCACTTACAATAGTGTCCAACGTATTTATGAGGATTGGGACATACCCATTAGTGTTCATAGGTACACTAAATAACAAAAGCTTAGAACAATTGTCATGAAAATGTTTATCGAAATGACAGATGGAAGTCATATCAGGGCGGTGGGAAAGTGACTGAAGTCGACATGCCAGGTCAGACCTGATAATAGAGACTTGGATTGAGGAATCGGAGAGCCGAGTTCGAATCCATTGCATTCACTTACGTGCTAATACCCTTGGGAAAGGTGTGAATCCCCTTCTATACTATTAATAAATAATTAAATAGCAGGACAGTCTGGGTTCTATAACCTTGGGTGGCAACCGGTCTAGGAAAAGAAAAAAACCCTGAATTCAAAACCGGCCTGGAGAGAGTTGCGCTCCGTCAGGCTATCTACATGTCACGGGATAAAAAAAATATACAAGAGCCATCCAAGCTAGAGGTTTAGTGAACGAAGTGCGTTAAATGAACGTAAGAAAAGCAAGTATGAAGGGGTGATATAGTGGCTATATAACGATTGACCCTAGACTAAAAAAGGTTAGATTGTAGTATTTGTAGGAAACATCGACAAAGAAGCTGTCTCAGTGGAACTCCCTCCTTACAAATGGGATTTTTGTCTTAATATTGATATATGACACAGTCTGGTTCGTAGTCCGTTATTATTGCTACACTTGGTTCTCTTTGAAGATTTGGCATTCCAATCTTATTTCCCAAGCTGGATTGCTGCTCCTAATGTTCGATAATTATTTAAAAGTTATCGCGTAGAGCCGTGTTTCGAATAATTTCAACAATCCGCTCAATCACCAATTATTGACATAATTAGATGTATTTTCCCGTTCGTGGCTTTATGCATCATGTTTTTTCATACCTGGCGAATTATGTATCATATTTTTTATCTTGTCACATGAGTCATCATGTAGTGTGCAACAGGTAGTAAGTGTATTAAGTGTATTGGACATGTGATGTATCATGCATCGTGTATTATCTGTATCTTCCCAACTGAGCAATCATCTCATATGTATCATGTTCAGGTAGTATCTTCCTGTCTGGGGCTCTCTTTTTTTGAATCAATTCCTTCAAATATTCAGCAGCCTCACGAAGAAATTTATTATTTCAATGTATTCGTACTTCGTTATGCTAAATATCACACGTTATAAGGCTCGAGAGCCATATAGGTAGAGTATTACAGTTAACATCCTAATAATAGATGAGGTTTCGGATTTGAATGGAAGAGAAAGTGGTAGGAAGTGGGGTTATGAGGATAAGGAGGATAGACAGCGATTGACTCTTGATTTGAAGTCACTGTTAAAGTAGTCAGAGAGACAACCACGTTTCAGAAAATGGTAATGCTCGTAGAAAAAAATCTGTAAGTGTGGAATTTATTATATTTCGAATACGGGGGAAACGAGGATGATTCGACTCTGTGAAAGAAGATTTTTTGTCTGTGTGTGCGTTTATGCTTATAAACTTAACACGATAGAAGGTCGGTTATCCGGAAAACGATTATCCGAATTTTGAATTATCCGAATTTTGAATTATTCAAATTTTGCATTATCCAAATATTGAATTATCCGAATTTTGAATTATCCAAGTATTGAATTATCCAAATTTTGAATTATCCGAAACTAGGATTATCGAAATTGAATTATCCGAATTTTGAATTATCCAAATTTTGGATTATGCGAATGTTGAATTATAAGAATTTTGGATTATCCTAATTTTGAATTATCCTAATTTTGAATTATCCGAATTTTGAATTATCTGAATTTTGAATTATCCGAATTTTGGATTATCCGAATTTTGAATTATCCAAATTTTGAATTATCCAAATTTTGAATATTCCAAATTTTGAATTATCCGAATTTTGAATTATCTGAATCTTGGATTATCCGATTTTGAATTATCCGAATTTTGGATTATCTGAAAAAAATCAAAGACCATATTTTTTGACAGTCACGTCCCGAGTTTAGTTCTTCTATTACAAATGATGTAGCTTATTCTTGTGTTTTTACTCCCTTGTAGGTAAAGAAGAAGAAAAAAATCACATGATCGTTTGGGTTGATGACAGACAGCCACTTTAAATAGTGTTGACATAATTTAAACACGAAAATGATAAGCAAAGTCGAATAACGACACCTCCCGCAGTCGCCATTAACGAAGCTAGCAACGGTTTGCGACTTTTTATGGAGTGTTATGAAGGAGAAGACGAAGTCGACACCGTTAAGTTGATGTATCTTAGTCAAATGCTATTGTTGGCAAAAACAATCAGACAAAAGAACTTTAAACAATAGTGATTAAATATTTTTTCTCACAAAACAATAATCGGCTAACAATTTACATGAGGCTGGCGTCACCGATGAAGTCCTGTCGCCGTACGTAAAGGATATATCAATTCTATAACTGCACCTCTTATATTTACACCCTTGTGCAAATTAATCGAAAGAACTGCTTTAATTTCCTTTCTTTCATGATACGGTCAGTTCGAGACCCACTGGAGTGACAGGGTGTAATCGATTTCTATTTTTTCCTCAGATTAGGTCATTTGCTTCGGTGTGCAGTAATATGAATCTGTTTTCGGGGTGTATGATGAAATTTGTTCGGCCTTGAAAAATAATGCATCATCCGTGATTGAATCAGGTTTTTATCACGCCCAGACACTATTGCTTCGACTGTCGATTAGTTGTCCTACGGCCATTGTCTGCGATGGACGTTACTCCAAGGAAGCGCACGAAAATTTAAACGCTACACGAAAGTACTGGCAATCGTTACCACTGAGCAAATGAAAGTACAGTGATGTTCGATAAAAGTAACTCACATGATTTTTTTTTACTAAATGTTCTCTTCTCCGATGAAACGAAAGTTGAGCTAAATTCAAAGGATAAGCGATCTAAAATCAGAAGATGAAGCTTTGAAAGCTCTTTGAAATTAGCAGTAAGTACTGTCAAGCATCCGTTCAGTATAATGTTCTGGGGATGCTTTTCTTTTCATGGAACTGGTTTCTTAAAACCTATTGAAAAGACCCTCAGGAACGAGCAGTACAAGAGAATTTTAGAGTCTTGTCTGCTCCCTTCTGTTGAAAGGATGCAAATCGACCCCACCAAGCTCATTTTTATGCAGGATAATGCTCCCTGTCACAAATCAAAATTGATGAAGGAATACTTTGATGAGAAGCAGGTGAGTGTCATAACATGGCCTCCCCAATCTCCTGACCTCAACCCCATAGAAAACTTATGGAGCATTATAAAGTACAGGCTCTCGAGAAAGCAGTTGAGCAACAAATAGGATTTAATTGTGAATTTCATATCCGAATGGAATTCAATGCTTGGAGATGAGATTTGCCAGAACCTAATCAAGTCAATGCCAAAAAGGGTTTGAAAAGGTTATTCAAAATAAAGGAAAACCTATAGATTATTAAATATTTCGAACTATATTACCTATTATGAAAAATTTTTACCTCTATTATTCTTTATTTAAAGCTGTTCATTTATGTTTCTATTGATTACCCGTTGCAGGAAATAAGTGAGTCACTTTTTTTGCACAGAGTTTTTTTTTCCCTAAATCTCATTTATATCCAAAATTATAATTATCAATAGATTAACCTAGGGTGAGTAAACCTTTTTTACTAGGTGGTCGGGAAGGGGTCTTTATATTAGTAACATTAAAAATTAGTTTGACCCCAAAAACAATAGGCGAAAAAATTTTTAAGTAAAAAAAATTCAGGTGCGTCACTTTTATCGAACGACACTGTACTATAGACTTGCACAGAAACTCTCCTGATTTCAACCCAGTCGAGAATCTGTGGTCAATCTGAAAAGAAAGACTTCATGGAATGGACATGCGATGTACTAACATGTGAACTGAGTCATGTTTCGTTTGAAAAATATGAAAAAAATAGATAAAAAAGAAATTATTTATTTTTGTTTCAATTAATTTGCACAAGGGTGTAATTCTTTACGGTGAATACTTACACGATAGATAAAAGCGACTTCACCTGCAAAAAAAAAAAGAACTCACGAATTTTGAAAACCATAGTATGTGTTTTTTTTTCTCAATTTATCCATTAGCAATGGTAATTGTAATATTAGCCGTTTCCTTACAAGGAAACATTTTGCATTCCTTGACTGAGCAGCTAGTACATTTTTTTCGGTTGTAATTTATAAAATCTTTCTCTTAAAACATTTTTTATCAGGAAAACAGGTTTCAAAAGTCAGGTTGTTGCTGTTTCCAGCAATGATGGCAATTCTGTTCTATCGTATTATTCTATAATCGCGCCTCAAACGTTCAATTCTGTACCGTAATTACTTAAACGACAGATAAAGCGATTATATTTCCAAAACAAAACATCGTATTTTTAAACCATTTACACGATTTACACTGTTCTCATCTATGTTGTCACATTCGCGACGTTTCGGCCGTTGTACGCTACGTTCTTCGTCAGGTCATTGGAATTTCGAACCGGACCGTTTATTTCGTCCACTTGGGTAGATTGATCTAGCTACACGTTCCATGCCTCTTCCGAATATCTCCGTTTCAGTTATTTCCCTTCAGTAACTCAACTCTGCAAGTTATTTGTTCAGCTCTGCTGTGGCCAGGTATCGAACCCACAACTCTTTGAGTCAAGTCACTGAATGACTTTAACCAACTCTTTTACCACCGGTGCTTCGTCTGTATATCTCTAGATTTCTTGACAAAAAATCCAAAGAAGGATCGGCAATGTAATCGAGCCGGACCAGGTTTCACGACTTCTGTCATTTTCTCACCGACTTAACATGGCTTCCCTCCGTCTTTTCTATAAATAATTCCATGGCTACTACTGCCCGTACTACGTGTGCAAGCGTGCTGTTAGATTGGTGTCTAGGTCCCACCCATTTGCCGTTGAAATAGCTAAATGCAACCGCTACTTCTACTACAACAGTTTCTTTGCTCGCACTTCCCACCTGTGGAACGCCATTCTGATTTCTTGCTTCCCTGTTAACTACAATTGTCAAAAATTAATATGCAACATCAATCGTCATCTTTTATCTTGTTGGACACCGTCTAGGTTTTATTCTTTCCCCAATTCTCCCTATTCTCAGTCTTCTCTCTCACTTTCATTCCCTGTAACCCCCATATATATATATATATATATATATATATATATATATATATATATATATATATATATATGTATGTATTCAAATTTATAAAATATGCATGTTTTAATGTCACTACAAAGGTTGTGAGATTATAATATGCTAGTGATCTTAAAACATGTTAGTGTAGTGATCTTATATAATTCTTTTAAGAATGGTTTTTATGGTTATTGGAATTTTATTCCATGTGTACCAACATCAATATATATATATATATATATATATATATATATATATATATATATATATATATATATATATATATATACTCGACTCTCCCGTCGAATTCGACGTATGAAGGTCAAGCAGATCAGTTCCTTGGAAACCGACAGCCCGACAACAGCACATGAGATTTGAATATAATGTTGATGGTTTCGTGAAGAACCATCCACACCATCCAAGGGCCGAATACAGAGACCTGGTGCACTAAGTACCACAAGGTCCCCAAACGACCCTCCGCAGGTTTTGAATTCAGAGTTGTCCTTCTCCTAGACCAGTTGCCATCCATGGCTATAGAACCCAGTCTGTCCTGCTATTTACCCATAGCTGGAAGGAGAAGAAGAGTATTCACACCTTTCCCAAGGGTATTAGCACGTAAGTGAATGTAAGAGATTCGACTGGAATTCGAACTCAGCTTATATATATATATATATATATATATAAATGCATTGTAACAATGAATATATATATATATATATATATATATATATATATATATATATATATATATTCATTGTTACAATGCATTTCTTGCATCATTTGATTGTAACACAGAAAAATATCCGTGAATATGAAAAGGATTATGCTAAAAATAAGCAGACATAATGTTTGTAAGTTATTTTATCATACATGCCTAAATGAGAATTTTCTGTTTAAATACACACACACACACACACTCACACCCACACACACACACACAGATATATATATATATATATATATATATATATATATATATATATATATATATATATATATACTATTTTAGAAACATGGAATTTATTAATGGTAATAGTCCCTAAGCCCCTTTCGGCCAACATCTCATCAGGAGAAAATCGTTGGAAAAATTGATAAATTAAATGAAAAGAACAGCAGCGAAAATGAAAAGCAAAAAAAGAAGAAGGGGGGGGGGGACACGCTAAAATCAATAACATATCAGTATATATACTTATAACGAGGGGAGGGGAAATTGTGTGTAAATAATTAGCGAGGGACAGTTAAAATAAAATATCCCCCAACAAATTAAGGGACTTCACAAAATCCTTCTGCCGGAAAAGAGAATGTTTCCGTAATCCTATACAGATTGATTCCAAAATCTTCAAATGATTGTTGGAACCAGCCTTGTGAATAATTTTGAACCACTCTTTCGTATACGACTTGGCACAGGCTATATTCTCTACTAGGTGTTGAGCAATAGCCGATTCCATATTTGTAGAGGGAAGATAACACATGTTATCTATTTTGCCAAGTTGTATTTTAGAAGGGACATGTTGATTAATTCTTGTTTCAAAATGCAACGTTGTACGCCCCACATAACCAGCAGTGCACTAGCAATTAAATTCATATACCAAATTACTTAATTTGGTGTAGGGCGATTCATCCTTGCGAAACGACGGAAACGCAAACCTAGTTCGAAAAATACAACGGAAAGAAACAGAAGGAAAACAACCAGAAACCGACTTACTAACTTGCTTAACTAAGCTTTGGCCCTTATCCCCAATCCATATATATATATATATATATATATATAAAGATAGACAGATAGATAGATAAAAGTGGACGATTACGTATAAGCATGAAACGGACTGTCACTGCTGGGTGTTGACTTCAGTGTCCACTTTTATATTTATATTTACATACGCTATATCCCTGAAATTGACTGAGTATATTTTTTATATTTTTATTATATATATATATAGATAGATAGATAGATAGATATTCAGAGAGAGAGAGAGAGAGAGAGAGAGAGAGAGAGAGATAGATAGATACTTGTATAGTAGTATACTAACACGTCAACACTCGCAGCATATTTTCATTCATATATATATATATATATATATATATATATATATATATATATATATATAGGCATATACAAGAGTTTCACGATAACACTATCTATCTATCTATCTATCTACCTATCGCATCCTAATATCTATCTATCTATCTATCTATCTATCTATCTATCTATCGCATCCTAATATCTATCTATCTATCTATCTATCTATCTATCTATCTATCTACCTATCGCATCCTAATATCTATCTATCTATCTATCTATCTATCGCATCCTAATATCTATCTATCTATCTATCTATCTATCTATCTATCTATCTACCTATCGCATCCTAATATCTATCTATCTATCTATCTATCTATCTATCTATCGCATCCTAATATCTATCTATCTATCTATCTATCTATCTATCTATCTCATTCTGTTCATTATGTATTTGTTTATCTTTGCATGTCATTTTCTATTTATCTGTGTGAGTGTGTGTCTATGTGTATGTGTTTATCGCGTATTTACATATGCGTTATTGTTAATGTGTGATCAAGTGTGAATGTCTCTGAGGATTTATCATCCGTGTGTCATCTTGTATTTGTCCATGCATATGTTTCCAAGTTATAGCATGTGCTATCATCTGCGTTAAGCGTCTATCTTTCGTGATTTCTCTTTATCCGTTTCTCTCTCTTTCCAGCTTTCTTTCTATCTTTCTTTATTTCTTTCTTTCAATCTTTCTTTCTTTCTTTCTTTCTTTCTTAGACTAGAAGTCAAAAGGTGTGAAATCAAATATTCTTTCTTTCTTTCTTTCTTTCTTTCTTTCTTTCTTTCCCGTTTTCTTTATTAGACTATACGGTGTGAAGCCAAATATTCTTTCTTTCGTTCTTTCTTTTTTATTTCTTTCTTTCTTTCTTTCTTTCTTTCTTTCTTTCACTCTTTCTTTCTTTCTTTCTTTCTTAGACTAGAAGTCAAAAGGTGTGAAGTCAAATATTCTTTCTTTCTTCTTTTCTTTCGTTCCCTCTCTCTTTCTTTCTTTCTTTCTTTCTTTCTTAGACTAGAAGTCAAAAGGTTTGAAGTCAAATATTCTTTCTTTCTTTTTTCTTTCTTTCTTTCTTTCCCTTTATTCTTTATTAGACTAGACGATGTGAAGCCAAATATTCATTTATTCTTTCTTTCTTTCTTTCTTTCTTTCACTCTCTCTCTCCTTTCGTGCATTTTCTACTTCTTCTGATGTTGATTGTTATTTATCTCTGTTTCTCGTGTTCTCTTCCGCAGTTCTCGCACTTTCGTCTTTCTCTGTCTGTCTGTCTCTTCGTTGCTATCTCTCTTTTTCTCATTCTCTCTCTCTCTTTGTTTTCCTTTTTCACTATTGATTTCTCTATCTGTCAGTCTCTTAGGCTCGGTTTCAAGTTGTGACCACCCCCTTTTCTCTTTCTCTCCCACACTCTCTCTCTCTTTCTCTCTCGTTCCTTTTCACTCTTTCTTTCTCTGTTTGCTCGTCTGTCGTAGTTACAAGTTGAGCTCTTCTCTTTCTCTATCATTCTTTCTCTCTCACTCTCTTTCTCCGCTCGTCAGTGTGTCTGTCATGCTTTCAATTTACGACTCCTCTTTCTGTCTGTCTCTCTGTTTCTTTCTGTTTTGTTTATTTTTCTTTCTTTCTTTCTTTCTTTCTTTTTCTGTCTGTCTGTCGTAGCTTGTTTCTTTCTTTCTTTCTCTCTTTCTCTCTTTCTCTCTCTCTCCTACTTCTCCCTATCTTCTTATGTTTGTTGATAATTATTTGTCTCTCTTTTTTCTCTATTTTTCTCTCCTTCCTATTTCTCACACTGTCTTTCTCTGTCTATCACTCTCCCTTTGTTGCTATTTCTCTTTTTCTCATTCTCTCTTTCACTTTGTCTTTTTTCTCACTCTTTCTTTCCCTGTCTGTTAGTGTGTCTGCCTGTCCGTCTCTGTCTTGTTTATTTTTTTCACTCTTTCTCTCTTTGTCTATCGTGTTTTTTCTTTCTTTCTACCTGGACTCTCTCTTTCTCTCCTCTCTCCTACTTCTCTCTATCTTATGTTTGTTGTTAATTATCGGTCTCTCTCTTTTTTCTCTTTCTTTTTCTCCCTCGTTCTCTTCTTCCTATTTCTCACACTGTCTTTTTCTGTCTGTCACTCTCCCTTAGTCGCTATATCTTTTTTCTCATTCTCTCTCTCTCTCTCTCTGTCTTTCTTCCTCACTCTTTCTTTCTCTGCCAATCTGTCTGTCTGTCCTGTCGTGTTTCCGATTTGCGCCTCTCTCTCTCTCTTTCTCTCTCTCTATCTCTCATTCTTTCTCACTCAACGTTCGCTCCCTTCGGAGATTAAAACAAGATGAGTATATCAATGTGACAACGTAGTCGCCTCGCCCAGAGACTGATGCCAGTCTCAATATAATATATTTGCTTCACTTGCGGGCAAACGAATTCGCCCATTGCCACTTCGATATACACAGATTACCTTCTCATAACACCTTCCGCTCTGAAAATCCCGCTTTTTGAAAACACGCAGCAGCTCGTCAACTTCCAGAATTCGATAGAAATCGCCATTCCTTCCTCAACGAAACATACCACATTTTATGTATACATATGTTAGCATTTATATGAATTATATATATATATATATATATATATATATATATATATATATATATATATATATATATTATAAATTAACAGCGTTTAAAACCCAGTAAATTTAAAAATAAGTTATTCCAAAATTCGCTTAAAGATGAAACGGAGCTAATGCTTTAATTTAATTATATAATTAAATCTGAAGTTTTAGCTTCAGTTTTTGAAACATGGTTATTACTGTGTAGCGAAGAAATCATATTTTAAATCAGTTAATTTATAATATTTATGCTGTGTAAATTTACATTGAGTACTATTTTATAAAAATAAAAATATCAAAAGAACACCAGATTATTGTTCTGATATATATATATATATATATATATATATATATATATATATATATATATATATATATATATATATATATATTAACAATTTGTGAATTTATGCAGGAAATTATCTTTTGGGCATGTCTGACTGAATAAATTAAAGACATTATGTCTGCTAATTTTTAACAAAATCCGTTCATACCCACGAATAACCTTCTGTGTATTGATATTAAAAGATATTAAAGTACAATACAAGCAATTTAATTATTCGCAATAACTCCTTCGCATCAACTAACGTATTATGTAAAACCAACATTATATACCAATTTAAATGAACCTTGGGAGAATGTATTTCCTACAAGAAAAAACAAATATATATGTTGGGTATACGACAACTACAAAACCAAGACGTATTACACTACACATGTCTGACCATTCGTCCATTGTGAGTCATCTGCAACAACATTCCTGTCCACATTCACAATATAAAAAATTACTGATCGACAACACAACTATCCTACAGCAAGTAAATAATAAATTCAAGTTACAGATCCTAGAAGCAATTTATGTTAAAAAAAATTAAAGCCGGCACTGAAGAGAATCAATTATGAATACTCCAGTAATATTCTGAAATGCCTGTAAAGGAACAGTTTTTTCATGCTTTAATGCGCGCATGACCATGATATTATAACATAGAGGAAAAAATTCCATAATGGATAATTTTTTCCACGTTCTAATGAACGCTCAGCATAATGAAAAATTACGGTAATGGATAGCAACACACAGCTTTGTACCCTTGAACAAGATGTAATTTTGTACTACTTGCACCCCTGAAGATGATCTTGGAAGAAGATCGAAAGTACTCGGGAAATGAAAATAAAAGACATTTAAACAGTTATAGCACATTTCTCTCATACTTTAATATCAATACACGGAAGGTTATTCGAGAGTATAAATGAATTTTGTTAAAAATTAGCAGAGATAATGTCTGTAATTTATTCAGTCAGATATATATATATATATATATATATATATATATATATATATATATATATATATATATATTAGGATATTACATCAACATGTTAATAAATGCTACATAAATGCAAACATGTTTATTGAGATTTGTATCTTGTGTTTTTCTTTTTTACTCTTTTTCTTTCCTTCTTTTTCCGCGTGGAAAGAGGTTGTATGTGGATTTAAATCTCAGTACATTGTACTTACCAGTCATTTAGTAACGCCTGATGAGATGTGTTAGTATACATCGAAACATGATTGCCTTTATGTAGTGTTTATCAACATGTTGTGATATCCTAAAATAAAGAATTTTGCTCTATGCTTTGTAATGAGCTCTCTTTTAAATTAATGTTAAATACGTCGGATTTTATATTCGATCCGTTCTCATTTCATATGTATGTATATATATATATATATATATATATATATATATATATATATATACATATATATATATATATATACATATATATATATATATATATATATATATATATATAT
>OZ038483.1:129340130-129352630 GCA_964036315.1 Acanthosepion esculentum
ACAGTTTGACTATTGTGCTTTTTCCTTGATACATATCGTCTTTTTCTACAGGTTATTTCTCAGTAATTTTTATACACACATATATATATACATATATATATATATATATATATATATATATATATATATATATATATATATATGTATGATGAAAATGTGGAAAAGACAAAGCAAAATCCGAATATGTGAGTTTACTGTTTTTATTTTGTTTTTGTTATTCTGTCGACGTCAGACGTTTCGGTCAAATAGACCTTCTTCAGGACATGGTTAATGGAGACATATTTATGTTAGATTTAAGTTAGATGAAGAGACGATATATACAGGACTGGTCAGAAACCGAAAAACTGAAATTCTAAAGTCAGAGTATTCTTTCTTGGAGTCGGATACGCTGGCGTCACGTGGGCAGCGCTACGAAAACCTGCTAAATCTAATACAAATATGTCTCCATTAACCATGTCCTGAAGAAGGTATATTTGACCGAAACGTCTGACGTCGACAGAATAACAAAAACAAAATAAAAACAGTAAACTCACATATTCGGATTTTGCTTTGTCTTTTCCACATTTTCATCATACCGTCGGATCTACATCCACACATTTGCTTACATATATATATATATATATATATATATATATATATATATATATATATATATATATATATATATATATATATCAGAGCATTTGTTTCAGTTCGAGTAAGGACTCAAAGATGTTCACAGTTTTTATAAACTTATTGATGAGGACTTTGTCTCGATACCGTTATGTCCATTTTTTTGTCATCATTCACATTTTAAACACCAAGTGACTTAAGGAAAATGCTTCTGTATACTTTGTAATTAAAGAATGAAGCGATTTATCTGATTTTCTGTTCGACGGCAAATTCGTTTTTGATTTCATCGTCCAAACACGATTTAGCGTCTGCTGCGAACTGGGAAGCGGACTTGTTCCCCCCCCTGCCCCACCCCCGTCGTGTGAGAAAGAGAAAGAGCGCATAATTGATGCAGATGACAATGGTCCTTGGAGATTCCAACTCCAGGACAGCACCTCCCATTGCACTAAAAATAGACGCCCTTAACTTGCATCGATGCAGCAAAAGCTGTTAGAATTGTAAAGTTCGAAGCCCTACTAACACGTATATATGCCGGGCCACACCTGAATCGCGAACCTGCCGTAGTTTTACACTCAGTAGATTAATGCCAACACCTGTTCCTCTTGTTCTTATCAAATTTGTGAATATTTTATAAATACAGTAGAATCCTTAACAACAGGACTAAGAAGATATGAGGAATTGGTAATAAAGTCCGGATATGAGGGGTTATATTTAGATTCAAATAAAAGAACTAAAATCAGGTTTAACATTTATTTTCAATGTTTTATAGTCATGCCGTGACAATGTCCAACATCGCTAACCGAGGGTTAGCCAATCGATGTATATTGTGTAGATTATATACTTATATTTGTCCGAGCCATATATATTCTATTTCATCTATCCTTAGGTAAAAAAAATTCTAATAACTTGTTTTTAGGGGTGTCAAATTGGGTACAAACTAAGTGCAAACAAGCATTTTTATTTACAAATAAATCTAAAAATTTATTTACACATTATTCTGTATTTCTGACTAAATTATTTCTCCAGTTACATTCACCAGTACATGTTAATATACGCGTCTATGCATTCTATAGATTTTATCAGTCTTCCATCCATTCATTTCGTTCATTTTTCTATTGTTTATAGCGTTAACAATACAGTAGAATCTCCGATAACCGGATTAAGAAAGCCTTCCGGGTATGAGGAATTCCGGATTAGAGGGATTCCGGATATGAGGAATTGGTTACAAAGTTCGGATATGAGAGGTTATATTTAGATTAGAATAAAAGAACTGAAATCAGGTTTAACATTTATTTTCAATTTTTATAGTAAACAAAATAAGCTAATGGTGAGTGAAATTTAACGGAATTAATTTTAAAGAAAAAGAAATAAATTATGTAATGTTAATGAAAATTCATTAAATTAATTATGCCACGTATGCAAAACAAATAATGTAACGAGGATATTTTTAATCAATGTTGCATGATGATTCTTTCTCTTCTAATGTCATTCGCAACTTTTTCCGCATTTCATCTTGTTTTTGTTCTTGAAATTTTATAAACGAAAGATACTTTTTAACTCTGCGTGCGTTATTGCAATCGTCGTAGCTGAATGCTGGCTTTCTTTCCATAAAACTAACAAACTTTTCAATAGCTTTTTTCTATTTCAGTCCAGGTTTTATGACAATCATGTTTTTTATTTCCTTGTTCATTGTGACAGTGTGAACGCTGGAGAATAGTTTCTTTGGAAGATTTTATATCATACAATGTTGACTTTCTTATGTTGAACTCAGCCATTAGTTACAATGAGCTTTTACCAGCGTCTAGTCTGTTTAAAATTTCCACTTTTTGTGGTAACTCCAAAGTTGTTCTTTTCCTCTTATTCCCATAATCTTTTGCACCAATACAAGCTATTAGGGTGAAATAAGCATAAGCAATTATCCAAAGTAAATTTCCTGAAATATAGAAATTTCAAATCAGTTACATATTACCCAAAATAGTTCAAATATAAACATCAAAATCATGTCCGGATATGCGGGATTCTGGATGAGCCACTCCGGATATGAGGTATTCCAGATATGCGGGATTACGGATATGAGGGATTCCGGATATGAGGCACGCCAGATATGAGGATTCTACTGGATTAATGCTAACCTTCTACAAGACTCAAAAGTCAATCAAGGTAGAGTATTGCACTTAAAATTATTACGATGAATGACGTGTGTAATACGAAGGAAAGAAAATGTTTTTTTAATTGATTTGTTTTTTATGTCTTATCTACACTTTCTAGGTTATTTAAAGCCAGAAAATGTTTTAGATTGTAAGAATTTTTTGGGATGGTAATGATTTACTGATACAAGTAATACTAACTAACCCATGTCTGGGTGCAAGCGGTGGAGGATTCATGGCTTCCCCAAGGAGATTTTTGCATAATTAAATATAACGAACCCAACTGGAATTGAAACTCCGCTCTCCAGTTAAAATTTATTACACCATACGCACATCCAATATCAGAGAACTTGGTATAACCAAGTACTTATCCATCTCGGTAATGACCAGGCTGGATGTTGCTTAACTTGGATGATCGTACGGGAACTGGTGTTTGAACGTGATTCGGTCGTAAACCTGAATGGGGCGATTGCAGGAAGTGAAGATAATGAGAATAAAGAGGATAGATAAAAATTGACGCTTGATTTGAAGAGGTTAAGATTGTATCTTTCAGGATTACAGGTGGGTGTATTTTCTACAAAGTGGCACTTCTTGGGAAAAACAGTCAGAATGGGAGAAACGTCGCTGATTCGACTCCGTGGAAGTATTATGTAGTGACTTATTTTACAAGTCTGAAGGATTTGAACCAAAGAATGGCGCTCTTCAAAATATTCGCGATAAAAATAGCTACAGAGGAGCGATAGAGATGCGACATTACACCTGTGTGAAGGAGGTTGTGCATTAAGGGGGGAAATATTCCGCACAAAAAAAAATCCAAACACGGATATGCAATGTGACCTGGCATCTCGACAAAATTAAATTTCTCAAAGACGCGATGTGGTTCCCTCTGTCTTTTCTACAAATATTTTCATGCCAACTTCTCTGATGGGCCATTTTCACTGATACCCCGATTGCATGAATTAAAGGGTGCTACTATGTTGGCATCTCGGTTCAACCCTTTCATTTTCGAAAGAGTTAAATGTAACCACCCTATGTTGGGATCTCGGTTCAACCCTCTCACTTTCGAAAGAGTTAAATGAAACCGCCCTATGAAGGCATCTCGGTTCAACACTTTCACTTTCAAAACAGATAAATGTGACCACACTATGTTGGCATCTAGTTTCAACACTTTCACTTTCGAAAGAGTTAAATGTACCCTCCCTATGTTGGCATCTCGGTTCAACACTTTCACTTTCGAAAGAGTTAAATGTACCCTCCCTATGTTGGAATGTCGGTTCAACAATTTCACTTTTGAAAGCATTAAATGTAACCGCCCTATGTTGGAATATCGGTTCAACCCTTTCACTTTCGAAAGAGTTAAATGAAACCGTGCTATATTGGCATCTCAGTTCAACACTTTCACTTTCGAAAGGGTTAAATGTGACCACCCTATGTTGACATCTCCGTTCAACTCTTTCACTTTCGAAAGAGTTAAATGTACCCTCCCTATGTTGGCATCTCGGTTCAACACTTTCAATTTCGAAAGAGTTAAATGTGACCACCCTATGTTGGAATTGCGGTTCAACCCTTTCACTTACGAAAGTGTTAAATGTAACCGCCCTATGCTGGGATCTCGGTTCAACCGTCTCACTTTCGAAAGAGTTAAATGAAACATCCCTATGGTAGCATCTCGGTTGAACCCTTTCACTTTCGAAATTGTTCAATGTAACAGCCATATGTTGGCATCTCGGTTCAACACTTTCAATTTCGAAAGAGTTAAATGTGATCACCCTATTTTGGCATCTCGGTTCAACCCTTTCACTTTCGAAAGAGTTAAATATAACCGCCATATGCTGGCATGTCGGTTCAACCCCTTCACTTTCGAAAGAGTTAAATGTAACCGCCCTATGGTGGCATATCGGTTCAAGCCTTTCATTTTCGAAAGAGTTATATATCGCCGACCTATGTTGGAATCTAGGTTCAACCCTCTCACTTTCGAAAGAGTTAAATGTAACCGCCCTATGTTGGCATCTCGGTCCAACCCTTTCACTTTCGAAAGAGTTAAATGTACCCTCCCTATGTTGGCATCTCGGTTCAACACTTTCAATTTCGAAAGAGTTAAATGTAACAGCCCTATGTTGGCATCTCGGTTCAACCCTTTCACTTTCGAAAGATTTAAATGTACCATCCCCATGTTGGCATCTCGGTTCAACCCTTTCACTTTCGAAAGAGTTAAATGTACCCTCCCTATGTTGGCATCTAGGTTCAACACTTTCAATTTCGAAAGAGTTAAATGTAACAGCCCTATGTTGGCATCTCATTTCAACCCATTCACTTTCGAAAGAATTAAATGTAACCACCCTATGTTAGCATCTCATTTCAACCTATTCACTTTCGAAAGTGTTAAATGTAACCTTCCTATGTTGGCATCTCGGTTCAACCCTTTTTCCTTTCGAAAGAGTTAAATATACCCGCCGTATGTTGGCACCTCGGATCAGCCCGCTCACTTTCGAAAGAGTTAAATGTAAACACCATATGCTGGCATCTCGGTTTAACCAATTCACTTTCGTAAGTGTTAAATGTGACCACATATTTTGCCATCTTGGTTAACCAATTCACTTTCGAAAGAGTTAAATGTGACCACCCTAATTTGGCATGTCGGTTCAACACTTTTACTTTCGAAAGTTTTAAATGTAACCACCCTATGTTTGCATCTCTGTTTAACCAATTCACTTTCGAAAGATTTAAATGTGACCACCCTATGTTGACATCTCGGGTCAACCCGTTCACTTTCGAAAGAGTTAAATGTACCCATCCTTTGTTGGCATCTCGGTTTAACCAATTCACTTTCTAAAGAATTAATTCTGACCAGCCTATGTTGGCACCTCGGATTAACACTTTCACTTTCGAAAGAGTTAAATGTAACCATCTTTTTTTGTCATGTCGGTTCAACCCTTTCACTTTCGAAAGAGTTAAATGTAACCACCCTATGTTGGCATCTCGGTTTAACCAATTCACTTTCGAAAGAGTGAAATGTGACCACCCTATGTTGGCATCTCAAATTCAACCCGTTCATTTTTGAAAGAGTTAAAAGTAACCACCCTATGTTGGCATCTTGGTTCAGCCATTTCACTTTCGACAGAGTTAAATGTAACCACCTTATGTTGGCATCTCGGTTTAACCAATTCACTTTCGAAAATTTTAAATGTGACCACCCTATTTTGGCACCTCGAATAAACCCTTTCACTTTAGAAAGAATTAAATATAACTGCTCTGTGTTGTAATCTGTGTTCAACCCTTTCACTTTCGAAAGAGTTAAATGTAAACACCCTATGTTGGCATCTCGGTTCAACCCTTTCACTTTCGAAAGAGTTAAATGTAACCGCCTTATGTTGGCATATCGTTTCAACCCTTTCACTTCCGAAAGAGTTAAATACCACCACGCTATGTTGGCATCTTTGTTCAACCCATTCACTTTCGAAAGAGTTAGATGTAATAGCCCTATTTTGGCACCTCAATTTAACCCTTTCACTTTCGATTTAGTTAAATTTAACCACCCTATGTTGGCATCTCGGTTCAACCCATTCACTTTCGAAAGAGTTAAATGTAACCGCCCTATGGTGGCATATCGGTTCAAGCCTTTCATTTTCGAAAGAGTTATATATCGCCGACCTATGTTGGAATCTAGGTTCAACCCTCTCACTTTCGAAAGAGTTAAATGTAACCGCCCCATGTTGGCATCTCGGTTCAACCCTTTCACTTTCGAAAGAGTTAAATGTACCCTCCCTATGTTGGCATCTCGGTTCAACACTTTCAATTTCGAAAGAGTTAAATGTAACAGCCCTATGTTGGCATCTCGGTTCAACCCTTTCACTTTCGAAAGATTTAAATGTACCATCCCCATGTTGGCATCTCGGTTCAACCCTTTCACTTTCGAAAGAGTTAAATGTACCCTCCCTATGTTGGCATCTAGGTTCAACACTTTCAATTTCGAAAGAGTTAAATGTAACAGCCCTATGTTGGCATCTCATTTCAACCCATTCACTTTCGAAAGAATTAAATGTAACCACCCTATGTTAGCATCTCATTTCAACCTATTCACTTTCGAAAGTGTTAAATGTAACCTTCCTATGTTGGCATCTCGGTTCAACCCTTTTTCCTTTCGAAAGAGTTAAATATACCCGCCGTATGTTGGCACCTCGGATCAGCCCGCTCACTTTCGAAAGAGTTAAATGTAAACACCATATGCTGGCATCTCGGTTTAACCAATTCACTTTCGTAAGTGTTAAATGTGACCACATATTTTGCCATCTTGGTTAACCAATTCACTTTCGAAAGAGTTAAATGTGACCACCCTAATTTGGCATGTCGGTTCAACACTTTTACTTTCGAAAGTTTTAAATGTAACCACCCTATGTTTGCATCTCTGTTTAACCAATTCACTTTCGAAAGATTTAAATGTGACCACCCTATGTTGGCATCTCGGGTCAACCCGTTCACTTTCGAAAGAGTTAAATGTACCCATCCTTTGTTGACATCTCGGTTTAACCAATTCACTTTCTAAAGAATTAATTCTGACCAGCTTATGTTGGCACCTCGGATTAACACTTTCACTTTCGAAAGAGTTAAATGTAACCATCTTTTTTTGTCATGTCGGTTCAACCCTTTCACTTTCGAAAGAGTTAAATGTAACCACCCTATGTTGGCATCTCGGTTTAACCAATTCACTTTCGACAGAGTTAAATGTAACCACCTTATGTTGGCATCTCGGTTTAACCAATTCACTTTCGAAAATTTTAAATGTGACCACCCTGTTTGTGCACCTCGAATAAACCCTTTCACTTTAGAAAGAATTAAATATAACTGCCCTGTGTTGTAATCTGTGTTCAACCCTTTCACTTTCGAAAGAGTTAAATGTAAACACCCTATGTTGGCATCTCGGTTCAACCCTTTCACTTTCGAAAGAGTTAAATGTAACCGCTTTATGTTGGCATATCGTTTCAACCCTTTCACTTCCGAAAGAGTTAGATGTAATAGCCCTATTTTGGCACCTCAATTTAACCCTTTCACTTTCGATTTAGTTAAATTTAACCACCCTATGTTGGCATCTCGGTTCAACCCATTCACTTTCGAAATAATTACATGTGACCACCCTAAGTTGACATCTCGGTTCAACCCTTTCACTTTCGAAAGAGTTAAATGTAACCGCCATATGTTGGCATCTCGGTTCAACCCTTTCACTTTCGACAGAGTTAAATGTAACTGCTTCTTCTACTCCAATAGCTTCTTCTCTCACACTTCCCGACAGTGGAATTCTCTTCCTCTTACTTGCTTCCTTAATACCTATAATCTTCAAATATTCAAATATAATGTCAATCAACATCTTCTGATGCCTTGATCTTCATACCGTCTTTCTCTATATCCTTTCCTCAAACGCCCCTCTTTACGCTTCCTCTCACTCATTGTAACCCCTGCGTGCTAATGGTACTACCTCCTTGCTTGGTGTGATATTTTTTTTTTATCATATCACCCCAAGCAAGGCCGGAGGCCACTATCACGCAAGGGGTTAAAGAAGGGTTGGAGGAAGAGCAGATAGGAGTGGCAAGGGAGAGGATGTGGAGAAAGAGAAAGACAGTGGGTCGATCAAGGCAAGGGGGCCACAAAAGATCCGGAGCGAGAGCAGATAGGAATGAAAAATGAAAGGATGTGGAGAAGGGAAGTGTATAGATCAAGGCAACTGGAGATGTCGATTGACGCTACACTTAAACCGTTGGAGATTGTATTTGTCAGGGAAACAGTAATAGGGATGATAAAAAAAAGAATATATAAAAAAGCCACTGGGTTAATGTTTTTGAAGTTTGTAAAATGAGGAATATGTAGCTCCAGACAAAATATGGTAGCAACACTCCATTTTGGTCTAATATCTCAATTGTTAAAGCATGACAGATTCAGTCAGCTATTTCCTGGGGCGACAGATTATTTATTTTTTTTATTTTTCCAGCATAATTATAAATGGATCGACAATATGATCCCACCTTGTGGAGTAAACTTGAGACCAAGTAGCCGTTCAAGACATGGAGACTTTTGAGCCCTGACCACCGCTTTATCGGCGGTAGAAAAAATGACGTAATGCCCAGCCACCGGTTGAACAGTGGTCGAGAAAGATGACTTAATGTCTAGCTACCGGCTGAACGATGGGTAAACACTTGTAACTATTTTTATATCTACCGTGAAACAGTACATAGCAATGATTTTTGAATCATGAGCTCAGGCAGAAGGGTTAAAATTGTTCAGGAACGCAGGGCTCAAAGGGTTAAAAAGAAAAAAAAGTAGCATGGAAATTTTCGTTGTCTTATTTGGGTAGACTGGGACACAAAGAAAGAATTCTGGTGATAAAGTGAAGGCATGAAATCATACTCTCTCCCTGCTAAGTATAATACTAATATTTTTTGTAACTATTTTTATATCCACCGTGAAACATTACATAGCAATGATTTGCGAATTTTGAATCAGGAGCTCAGGCGGAAGGGTTAAAGTTGTTCAGGAACGCGTGGCTCAAAGTGCAAATAACAATGGCACCGTCACTAGTACAACTTTAATAGCCTAACGTACAATCATCGATAAAGAAGGCAACTGTGATAGGTCTTTACTGACCATCAAAACAGAATGACCCATGAGTTATTCGAGTTTTATTTTATTGATTGTTTTTTTAAATTTTATTTTATGAGTTTTTTTCAATCGTTTGTTAGATATTTAAAGGCGAAACCGATTTGGATTTGAAGAATTTTTTTTTTTTTTAGATTGAACACTTTATTCTATATGCACGTTCTGCACTATTTACGCTGCTTGGAATATCATCATCATCTGTCTTGCTATATTTATCATGACGTTTCGGCCGTTGTACGTTCCAGCCTTCTTCAGTTGGTTGAAATGATGAACTGAATCCTTTATTTCTCTTGCTGGGTAGACTGTTCTAGTTCCACGTGCCATGTCTAATGGATGTCAGTTATCAGTTATTTCCTGTTAATTCGCCTCTCCAAGTTCCCCTCGCCTTAACAACGAACACGTGCCACAGTGGATAAAGTCGTTACTTAGATCCACTGACAGCGCCTAAATAGTGTCAGTTCAATACCTGGTTAAGCGAAATTTCTTGAAGTTTCCAAAAACATCGCTTGAAAATGAAACAGATCTTCATACTTTGAATCAATTTAATTTTTATAATTAAATTGAAGATTTTAGCTCCTGTTTTTGAAACATGAGAACTCTTATGTAGCGAAGGGATCATATTTTTTTATAATAATTAAAAAATATATTCATATATATATATATATATTTAAATATATGAAAGGCAGGATGTGCGTGTTTGTGTTTGTGTGTGTGTGTGTGTGTAACGAATGCACGGCAATTTTCGACGGATTTGCACCAAAATTTACATGCACATGCTCCAAGTTAACGGAAAGGCCAAGTCCGACTTTGCATTTCCCAACTCCCATCGATAATGAAAATAATCGATTTTTTATGCTTCTACGGCAGTTTTCATGCAGTTTGCGGCCATTTTCCACTGGCCAGACTGGCTGCAACGAATAGGCAGGAAGATTCTATTGGCCAGCGTGAGAGCCAACAGCTGACTGACACGAATGTTAACTAGCATGCTAAATCGATAATGCATTCGTCACAAGTGCGAAAAATTCAAATCTGCATGGCACTTTACAGCAATTGGCTCATTCGCTTGCTTAAACTCAACGTTGATTCTAATTCCGCAGAACTGGGTTGGGTGTTAAAAAGTATTTATTGTTAACATTCTTTTTTCATTCGGTTTTTCCAGTTACGAGTCCTTTTTTAAAGCTGATCGTTTTGTGTTCATTTTGTTTAGTTCTTTTTTCGTAACAGATTTAATGTTTAGTATAGAGCTTAGAAAAAAATCGCAGTGTGAGATAGGCAAGAAGTATGGCATGTAGCAACATCAGCACGGCAAAGGGCACTCCTTTAAAGGCAAGGAAGGGCAAAAATATTTTAAGTCAAGTGATAGCGATTGCTGTATGAGTCGTACGATTTTTGAAACAAGCAACGGCCATGCTGCTAGTATATATATATGTATATGCTTCTAAAGAAATATTGTTTTTTTTAATTTTTAATCGAACGTTATTAAACGTTATTTCAGTGGATACACGTGTTTGAGTAAAGGCCCTGTATTTTGGGATTTTTAAAATGATAAATATTCTGTCTGGCAGGATTGTATATATATATATATACACAATCATATATACTATCAATATATATTGTTGTAATGGTACGTATACACACACACACACACACACACAGACAGACACACACACACACACACACACACACACACACATATATATATATATATATATATATATATATATATATATATATATATATATATAGATATTCATTTTCAGTGTCAATAAAAAGTAATTGAAGCCGAAATATATAGCTTTTACGAAGTTTTTGATTCTGGAACTGAATGCCCTGTAGGAAATCTATGATCACATGTCTATGACGAATGCCGGGCATGAGGACAGTCCTTCATTTGCAACGGTCAAACGTTGGACTTTTGAGTGTCCTTTGGGGAGACGACCCCTTAAAGATAATCTACGACCAGGATGTCATATAAAAACACCATATACTGACAAATAAAATCTTTCTCAAAAATGAAATAAAAATCAATATATTCTTTCCTTGATGTCGTATCAAGTATTTTAGGCTCTAAGTACTTGAAACACCTTGAATATATATATATATATATATATATATATATATATATATATATATATATATATATATATATATATATATATATATATATATATTCAAGGTGTTTCAAATATATATATATCTTCATATCACGTATATAATACATTAACAGATTCCTTTTTTTCTGTCGTGCGATGATAGCTTAGGGGTATAGTTAGTGTGTGACTGATGCCAACTCGGTCGTGGTTCGATCTCAGAGTAAAGCAATTGGATGTCTAACCACCCTGATGAGCAGTGATATAGCGAAACAGTCTTTTATATATATATATATATATATGCTGCACAAACAAATTAATATATACAATAACTTTCCCCTATCTCTTGTAGCTCTCAATAAGTGTTGTCCTTTTGCTAATTCTACCATACCCTGTTCTGTCATCCACTTGTTTAAGCCCGCTAGGTATGTCACGCGTTGCTTTCCCTTGTCTCTCTTTCCCTCTATCTGCCTTGTGAGTATCAGATTCTCCAGGCCCTCCTTTCTCATTAAGTGTCCCAGAAATTTCAGCTGACCCTTCCTGATGTTAAGTATAAGCTTTCTCCTTTATTCATCACTTTTTGAACACTCTGCTATATACAACAACTTCTCAGATTTATTTGTTAAAAATGGTTTTGTGCAAATGAAGTCTGTGGGTCTTGGTTAAGCCGATACTTCTTCAAACATTTGAACTGGGACTGTAGAATCACAAACAAGGAACTGTACCAAATAACAGAGACCACATCACAATTTCAACAGCAGCAACAACAGGAAGGTGATAGCACATGGAACTCGAAGAGAAACTAATGATAGAACCAAGATGTTGACCTTACACACGACTTCAAACAAAAGGTTAGGAAGGAAACCCCCATCAATACTAAAAAGTTTAAGTACAGCTACTGGAGTTGAGAAACTTATTTTCCTGTCAAGAGATTTCATTTGGTTTGGCTTGGTTAGGTTTACGGCATATCAACCTCAATGTGTTATTTAATGCTGTCAAGATGTTT
>OZ038483.1:129357630-129360130 GCA_964036315.1 Acanthosepion esculentum
CTTACAAATGTAAAATAAAATAAGAATTATCATAAAACTAAATTAGAATAAGATTATTCTATGTTTAAAACCACTTTTTGTGAAAAAAATACATACAGATCCGTTAGATTGCACATTTTATCGAACAAAAACAGGTTAATGAGTCTACGCAGTAGGCACAATATAGGTATTTCCGTTTCCTTTTAAAATCGTGATGATCGGAAACTTTTGGTAAAGATCTTAAATTACAGCTTGAATAAGAGTAGAAAACGCTGGCCGTAATGAAATTGGAGAGGTACAATTTATAGGGTTTGATTTCCAAAAAAAGGGGTACGTATTATGCGTGATTAGAAGCATTTTCCCACACTTTCAGCACAATTTTAGGGGTGCATATTATGGATGAAGGTATATTATACACGAGGAATAAATCTAAACACTAGAACCCATCTTTAAAAAATTCCCATAAAACAAAATAAGAATTATCATAAGACTAAATTATAATAATATTATTCTATGTTTAAAAACATTTTTTAAAAAATAAGAGTAGGAAACGCTGGCCGTAATGAAATTGGAGAGGAACAATTTATAGGGTTTGATTACTAAACAAGGGGTGCGTATTATGCGTCAGTAGAAGCATTTTCCCACACTTTCAGCACAACGGTACATTATATCCGTGCGCGTGTTTGTTTGTGTGTAAATATATACCTAAAACGTGATTACAGTGAACGCTACTAATTTGAAATACACACTGTATTTTTATTTATTTATTAAACAGCGTGTAATATTATCTATAGGTCTACGCATTCGCGAAATCTAAGTAAAGAATAGGTGACAAACTTTCGCGTACGCAAAAAAACCCCCAAAAAACGGTTTGACAAAAGGACAGTTTTTCCCTTGACACCGCTATTATTTTGATTTACCTTCACTCTCTCGTCAATGCTTAGTCACAAGTTTATAGAAATAAGAGAGCAAAGTTCAATGCGATATTTATTATTGATCTTTTTTATAAATATATATTATTTGCAATTTCATCTATATCTATAATTCTCAAAATGTGTGTGTGTCTGTGTGTGTGATCGGTTGTTGTTTATTCATTTCCAAAGTTTTCATCCGATTTCGATGATATTTTGTTCAATGGCGGCTTTGAGTTCAAATTGGCTGGATAAAAATTACAACCTTGAAGGTGAAAAATTGAAAAAACAGATTATTTACACTTTGCACAAAAATCAAAGGCAAAATTTAATGTCTGTAAAAAACAGCGTACAATCAATTTAGCGAGATTAGCAAAAGATTATTTGAATTATAAAAAATTGTATATAAATAAAAATTATCGTATATTATTATTATGAAAGTCCATGGAAAAGTCTCTTTCTTTGCAAGATTGAGAACGCAAAAATGGCCCCTTTCAGTGCCACCCCAATTCAAATTGTTAACCCCCCATTTGGGGGTGTGCCTCAGTTGCACGCAATTGTTGTTACTAATATTGATTGTCAGGTGGGCTGACTTTACACTTAAATTGCTCCAATTGAAAGGCAAAAATTCCCAATAATGAAACGCCCGGTCGAACACGGGTTATACTGCTAGTGAAAAAATAAATGTGAAAGAAGTTTCTATTCAAATTAAAAAAAAAAATTATCAAAATATGTAAACCTTCTATAATGCAATATTAATTATTTATCATTTTATAAATAACTATGAAAATAATTTTTTTTAATTTATAATTATATAAAATATCAAAGGATTTCATTGGTAAAGTAATGCCCGGAAAATGTATTTTTTCAAAATTTATAATTCATTAGATGTTTATTTAAATATTTATGGTTGACAGATATTTTTAATAAATTTATGAATAACAAAATATTTTTATCTTTCTTTATAAATAGATCAATGATAAACATTGCATTGTATTAGTTGGTTCGCATGTTGTAAGTATAAAATTATTCTTGAAAATAAACAATGTAATGAATATTGCTTAATATTGTTTAATATTGTTGTAAATTCATAATAATAATAATAATAATAATAATAATAATTTATCTCAAATGACAAAAAAAATGTGTAAATTCACTTTCATATATTTGGGTTTTATCAAAATTCTAATCATCGCTTTTAAAACAACAAACATTGCCGTAGTTAAAATAATAGCGATGTCAAGGGAAAAATCATCGTTTTATTGAGGGGTACGAGTGTTTGATTGCTGAAAAGGTGTCCTCCGGTAAACATTGAACAGGAAACGGAAATGTTTGATCTCTGTCGGAGGATATATTTTCTTTTCCTAGATGTCTTGAATACGCAGGCCATATTACACATATTACGTATTGTTTAACAAATAAATAAAAACGAGTCTTCTATTTCAAATAAGAAGAAACCAATAAGCCTAAATATTCAGTTAATTTGAAAATCAACCAAACCTTATAAGAATCAGAGTTATGTGTCCACTTCGAAGGAAACCGTAGAAAGTGTGCATAATCATTTAGTTTTCAAATTCTACCAACTATTGCAAGTTAAACCCACAGACATC
>OZ038483.1:129365130-129370130 GCA_964036315.1 Acanthosepion esculentum
CCTGTCGACCGTTTTTTTTCGTATCACATCCGAACAAAGTAGCGAATTGAATGATATAACTGAGCCATGCGTGTTTGAACCAGCGTAAATGCTACTTTGGAATGCTGTTTTTCAAGGTTCATCAACGCCACGACAATGATTGATCTAACATACTTAGCCCATCTATTTTGAAACCCTGTATCAGACGAAGTCATTATATATCGTTTCAAACTAAATTATCCGTTCTTTCGTTCAAATGATACTTCATTAACTTTTCAACATTTCCATTGTAAAGAGTTTTTTTCTGTTTTCACCCAAAATAAGACTTTGCTAAGATGCTAGAAACAGACTGTCGACTTCTATGTTCACTTTTATATTTACACACCCTCTATCGCTGATATTGAGCACTTTATCCCATAAATATACCACACCTTAAGACTATATTTCTTCATATATATATATATATATATTTAGTTTACGAAAAACTAGGTAATCCGTATAGGTAGACCCAAGGAGGATAAAATCCAGAGAGCTCAATGTAAATCAGAGCTAATAATTTAAATAAAAATAAAAATAAAAACAGACCACTATAAGGTTTCATGTAATAAATTATTTCACCACAGCTCTTTTAAAGGACCGCGGATCATCCGACTTTACTTCCAAAGTTTGAAACGAACAATGAAAAAAATTTACACATTTTTGACGGGCAGTACTAAGCATATGTAAATTAACGAAGTGAGGAATTGAGGGGGGATAGAGACATGATTGAGTTAGATGTAACATTTCTATTCTTTCAAATTTTAATTGTTTGAGGAAGTTCAGACATTGACACATTAAATCGGTTAACTTAACGGAAGTTATATATTGATATGGAAGGGGGAGAGGAGAAAAAAGAGATAAAGAGAAAAAGAGAGAAAGAAGTCAGGAGAGAAAGTGTCACTAACTTTCTTTGGAACGAAAGGGCCGAAATAGACGCTGTTGTTTTGCTTTACTTTGAGAGTTCATAAATTTTATAAATATAATGTTTGATATAAATTTGAATGTTTAAACAGTCTATAAGGAATTTAATTAAAAAAAATTAAAAAGCGATTTAATTTTTTTTTTAAAAACTTTATAACAAAAATTTGGGGGATTTAATATGAAATAGTCGATTAGAAAAATATTCATAGAATTTACATTAAAATACTAAAATTTTATTTTAAAATATAAGTTTACTTCTAGTTGTAATTGATTATTAAGGTGATATCTCTATCAGTTTGAATTTTATTCATGAATTTAATATATATATATATATATATATATATATATATATATATATATATATATATATATATTCAAGCATGTTTCACTAAATAAGTTAAAACTATCATGTCTATTTATTTTAATTTTAATCTTTTGAAATCTACGAATTAATTTCTTAGTAGCTGTAAAACAATTGACCAAGAAAAATTCCAAAATTTGTCTTTCAAATAATTTTTATTTTCCCAAGTACTTTCATTCTCGCCCAATGTCATCTTTAGGGTTTGAATGTCCGTGGATATGTGTGCACGAACACCGTAAAATGAAAAATATTTACTCGTTATGCAAGGGAGGTAACTTATGGGATTTTCTTGGGTTTAACAGATTTTTTTTTAATTGTAATTTTTAACAATTATAATCTAGCATTTTAAAAAGGTTTGCTGCTATAGACATTTAAGAACTTTGTTGCTATACTCGTAGTTAAATTTATTTTGGCCGGCAATTCTCTTATATGAAGAGCTTCTAGTATTTTCTATGTTTTGCTTATTATTATTTTGGTGGAGCACTATTGCATTTTCGACTAATATATGTCTAAAATGTAAATGTGGGCGTGTGTGTTCCTTAAATATTCGAACCGTTTTGATGGTCAGTCTTATTCAACCAAACAATAGATATGTAACTATATGCTTTCGTAGGTTGAACACTTTGGAAATAAGGGAGTTTGTCGGCTACTGCTTATTAATGCTAAAAGTTCTTCGCTATGAATTAAGCACTCTGGTAGTCGGCAATGCGTATATCTCGTATATAATGCGTTAAAAATTCCCTTTCTCCGTAGCGTACGCTAATGGGCTAAGGATGAGAGTCTCCGAATGATATCATCATAATAGCCGGGTTTCGATAGCGGCTTGAAGCAATCACATGTCTACCACACTGAAGAGCTGTGATATATTCTGTCTGTGGATGCTTATATGAATCTCTTACTATCGAAAAATTCCAAAAATTAGATGAGGATTTGCCTTAAATTCTATAAAGTAAAGATGGGGGAATATATAAATAACTTTCAACATGAAGTAAGAATAATAAGATATATATATATATATATATATATATATATATATATATATATATATATACATATATATATGTTACCGGCTTTTTTTTATAAGCCACTTCTTTTCATTTTTTACATACATCACGAGAAGCGCCAGCTTAGCAGAAAGAAGTACGAATGATTTATTATTTTAGCAAACACACAAATACACTCACACATATTCCTTTCCTTCAACTTTTGAATCTGATGAAACCTAGAAAGGCGAAACGCGTAATCAAATCTAGATTCCCAGTTGACATATTTCTTCAATAAATAAAAGTGTGTGTTCATCACCTCTTCATCTTAAGGCAAAAAACATTTACGTTTTATTCCTGAGGATGACACTAGAATGGTCGAAATTCCTAGAACCGGCTTGAACTATTGACAATTCTTTGAACTGTCTTGAACTGACAAATCCATCCTTTTACAGTTAATAGAAGAAAATAAATGAAAATAATTCCTTTTTAAAGTTTTAAATTAAAAACAGTGGCGCAAATGAAGATAATATATATATATATATATATATATATATATATGAAGATAATATATATATATATTATCTTCATATATATATATGAAGATAATATATATATATTATCTTCATATATATATATATGTATATGAAGATAATATATATATATATATGAAGATAATATATATATATATGAAGATAATATATATATATATAAATGTAGATAATATATATATAAATGAAGATAATATATATATACATATACATATATATGAAGATAATATATATATATATATATATGAAGATTATATATATACATATATATATAAATGAAGATAATATATATATATATGAAGATAATATATATAAATGAAGATAATATATATATATGAAGATAATATATATAAATGAAGATAATATATATATATGAAGATAATATATAAATGAAGATAATATATATATATGACGATAATATATATATATATGAAGATAATGCCAAGCAGTACAGTATGCCGTTTCCAAATTTCTGGCGGAGTGAATAGCGTCATGGCGACCTTTTTCTTACAGACGGTGCCCAACTGACCCAACATTACTCTACCGTCGACAAAATCATAAACATATAGCGCGCATGCGCGAAAGTAAAATATAAAATGGCGACCATTTACCCATCGCACCATGATAATCTTTTTCCTTTTATTTCAAGTATTTATTCTGATATCTTATAAAATTCTTCAGTGTAATCTATAAAGCATAGCTTTCGATCTTTCTTCATTTATATTGTTCGCTCTAATCAGAGGAGATGCATTTCTTGTTTCATTGTCCACACTTTTCTTAAACTATTTTCAATCTAAAGTTTTTATAAACTCTATTCATTAGAATATTACTAATTAGTTTAATTAGGTGTTTCACCAAATTTCTTTACTCGATGGGATTCGTATTTATTTGCATTTGGCTTATTTTGGCGCGAGGCGGGGCTGAAAGATTATGAAGATTGACATACTGAAATCCTTCAGTATTTCACCGCTGTCGTATATTTTATTCATCATTTCAATATACTTATCAAATCAGAATTAAAATCACTGTTTGAAATCACAGGAATATATACTCAATGTTTACCTACTAAATATAATGTTTATAATAGACACACACACAAACACACACATACACACACACACACACATATATATATATATATACAGATAGATAGATAGGAAGATAGATATGAGGGCTAACCATATATATATTTTTGTGGAGCATTTCATCCGTTTAGTCTGATAAATTCTCAGTGGATATATATATATATATATCTACTCAGTTATATGTACATAATATATATATATATATATATATATATATATATATATATATATAGATAGATAGATAGATAGATAGATAGATAGATATGACTCTCTCTTTCTCACTTTCTGTCTCTCTATGTCAACACTGAGTGGCAATAGTCTATTTTATGCTTCAACGCCTGTAGATTGCATTCAAGCAGGAAACAGACTGTCGCTACTCGGTGTTGACGTCAGTGCCCATTTTTACATTTGCATACGCTTTATCCCTGATATTAAGCATTTTACTTATAAATACGCCATACTTTAAAACTTTATTTTTATCATAATTTAGCTCTTGAAAATATATTTCAATTGAGCACTATTAAGAGATAGTCTAATTGCAGAATATCACCCTAATGGCTTGTATTGCTGCAAAAGATGATGGGAATAAAAGGAAAAGAACAACTTTGGAGTTATCGCAAAAAGTGGAAATTTTAAACAGACTAGACGCTGGTGAAATTTCATTGTAACTAATGGCTGAGTTCAACATAGGAAAGTCAACATTTTGTGATATAAAATCTTCCAAAGAAACTATTCTCCAGCCTTCTCACTGTCACAATGAACAAGGAAATAAAAAACATGGTTGTTATGAAACCTGGACTGAAATTGAAAAAGCTATTGAAAAGGCTGTCAGTTTTATGGAAAGAAAGCCAGCATTGAGCTATGATGATTGCAATAACACACACAGAGTTAAAAATTGTCTTTTGTTTAAAATGAAATGCGGAAAAAGTTGAGAATGACATTAGAAGAGAAAGAATCATCATGCAACAGCGATTAAAAAATCCTCGTTACATTATTTGTTTTGCATACGTGGCATACTTAATTTAATGAATTTTCATTAACATTACATAATTTATTTCTTTTTCCTTAAAATCAATTCCGT
>OZ038483.1:129375130-129380130 GCA_964036315.1 Acanthosepion esculentum
TATATGTGTGTGTGTGTGTGTGTGTGTGTGTGTGTGTGTGTATGGAACTCTATTTTTGAATATCTGGTCTGAAGAGATAGAAGTCTGAAATCCACGAAATATATTATCACCTGATACATTGTATATATATATATATATATATATATATATATATATATATATATATATATATATATATATATATATATATATAATATTTATTCAAAATTGTAACATATTCATATTGTAATGTATAATATATAATATGGTGTTATAACATGTTTGTTTTATCATTATCAATATTATTTGTTCGGCTCGGTTTTAAGAATAGTGTTTTGGTCATCGGAATTTTATTCCATCCTTACCAACACTACATATATATATATATATATATATATATATATATATATATATGTGTGTGTGTGTGTGTGTGTGTGTGTGTGTGTGTGTGTGTGTGTGTGTGTGTGTGTGTGTGTGTGTGTGTAATATCACTTGATGATTATTCGCGATCTTTGTGCGTATCTGTGTACACGCAGGATGTAAAAATTTACAGTAAATGGTTAGGTGGAGATAGTGTTTCAATATAAATATCTTAGAATGCCTTTTCTGGCGTTAATTCCTTAGTTGAAATCAGAAAAAAAAAT
The DNA here is from genome assembly GCA_964036315.1 of Acanthosepion esculentum. NCBI lineage: Eukaryota > Metazoa > Mollusca > Cephalopoda > Sepiida > Sepiidae > Acanthosepion > Acanthosepion esculentum. The sequence goes on from OZ038483.1 coordinate 129,375,754, forward strand.
CCCTTCAGAGTAAATTCTCTCTAACATTTTAAGGAAGCACCTAGAGAAATGATTTATAAGTGAATTTTATTAGCGGTGCGGTCAGATTTCTACGTGTATATTTTTATTAGACAATGTTTTATTTTCTTCTCTTCATCATCTGTTTTTTTTGGAGGTTTTTTTTTTGGAGGTTTTTTTTTGGGGGGGGGTATGGTGTTTTTGTTTTATTGTTTCTTTAATCATCCTTGTCGCAAACAAAGGCCTGTTACGACTAAAGAATCTTTAGCTGGACAGACAGTATGTGACAGAAAATATCAACCTCCTGTTCTCCTGCAGTACAACCATGACACGTGCTAGTAAGTGCCTACTTCAAAAGCTATCAATCATTTGAGTGCAGTTTTAACTTTGGCCGGCCGAGATATCTGTCAGATTTAGCGAGAGTTTAGAGACAGAGCTAAATATACATGCTACTCGGATGCCTTCGTTGCCTTAAATATTTATCCTTTTCCAAACAATTAAGATAGAATTTTTATTTGGTGAGGTGGGGGTCATCATTTTAGATGAGCAAAAGTATAAAAGATTTTTCGACGAGAATTGAACCCGTTATAAATATTTTGGTTACTAAACCTAAAAGGCTTTAGTTGCATGCCGGGAAAAAAAACTGATTACAATTTATTCTTGGGAATCCATTAGAAGTATAACTGTGCGGAAGAAATTAAAAGAGATAGATAGATAGATAGATAGATAGATAGATAGATAGATGTGAGTAGACTAACTAACGATAGATGGCTAGATAGACAGATATATAAATAGATAAATAGATAGATATTAGGAGACTGAAGATAGATAGATATATAGATAGATAGATATGAAAATAATAAAATAGATAGATAGATAGATAGATAGAAAGATAGAAATTGGATATGAAGATACTGAGAATATATATATATATATATACATACAGAGAGAGAGAGAGAGATTGAGGAGACTGATGATAGATAAATAGATAGATAATGACGATACTGATGATACGCACACACACACACACACACACACACACACATATATATATAGAGAGAGATAGATAGATAGATAGATAGATAGATAGATAGATAGATAGATAGATAGATAGATAGATTAGATGTGAGTAGACTAACGATAGATAGCTAAATAGACAGATATATAAATAGAAAAATAGATAGATATTAGGAGACTGAAGATAGATAGATAGATAGATAGATAGATAGATAGAAAGAAAGAAAGAAAGAAAGAAAGAAAGATGGATATGATGATACTGATGATATTGAGAAGACTGATGATAGATAAATTGATAGATAATGACGATACTGATGACACGCACACACACACACACATATATATATATATAAAGATAGATAGATAGATAGATGTGAGCAGAGTGAACGATAGATAGATAGATAGATAGATAGATAGATAGATAGATAGATAGATAGATAGATAGATAGGAAGAGACTTGGACAGATACATAGATATGAAGGTAGTTATTAAGAGACTTGGATAGATAGATAGATAGATAGATAGATAGATAGATAATCAATATTTTAAAAAGTTTTTTTACGCTATTATGCGAAAGCAATTATTTTAGATTATATTAAGTGGGACAGACCAGTTTGTTGTCTCCGAAAACTGAAATTTATTTCAGGAAGAACCACTATGTATATACGCATTTTTGTAATCGTACACATTCACAACGACACACACATACACATACAAAGAAATGCACACACACATACACGCACACACATATATTTTTAATCGTACATATATAATATATATTTATATAATCATATACCTATCTATCTATCTATCTATCTATCTATCTATCTATCTATCTATCTATACATATATATATATATTTAGTGTAATTAGTCAGCAATAGTTCTTGTAGATATGTTGTATTGATAAGTATAGACATCCTTTGCCTATTAAATAAAGTAAAACTTTCTTTTCTACATTGCGAAAAATCTTCCATATACCTGGCTGCTGGAGAAGCTATTTCCCAATTTTTGAATCACGCTAGTCATCGTCAGAGGCGTGTACTGGTAAACAAGCTCGGACACAACCTCAATTTTGGATATTCTTTTCAATAAAACACAGACACACGCACACGCTTATATATATATATATATATATATATATATATATATATATATATATATATTGAAAATATTAGTGGTCTATATATATATATATATATATATATATATATATATATATATAAATTCCTAAGAGGATAGAATCCAAGTAGAACTCAATGTCCAGGACAGAGTAAGAATATAATAAAAAGGCTCAAACACTAATATTCCATGCTTATAATTTATTATATTGGAATCGTAATGACGATCCAGTTCATCACACCTAAAACTTCAAAAAGAAAACGGAAAATATAACTCCGGTTATAAAAAATAAAATTTTAGTGTGTGTGTGGGAGTGGGAAACAAGTGTGAAAGGGAAATGTATGAAACCTTTAGAGAGGGGGTGTAATAGAAGAAAGAAGAGGAGGAAAGGCCTAAAGGTGAAGGTAGGGATTAAAATTTAACAGATAGAAGTTATAAAGAGAGGAGTTAAATAACGGTTTAAATGAGTGAGATACAGATAAATATGAATTATTTTTCGATGCATAATTCGCTACCGATTCGCTGACCTAAAATTAAAATTAAAATTATATATACATATATATATATATATATATATATATATATATATATATATATATATATATACAGTTTGTTCAATAAAGTCATTATACAGTTACTTACAATAACAATTAAGACAAAGTAATAAATCAACAGTCCAGAAATTTATTATTCAAATGCTTCTATTTAATAACAATAAAATGCTATGTTAAACCATAGTAAATTAATTACCGATACTGTTTAAACTGCAAGCCACCTGCTTCAATGCTTTGCTCTTTTGGTATAAGTAACGCTATAGTGAATTTTTTGCCGCTCTTACTTTGATAAGAAGTTTCGCACAGCGAGAAATCAAACAGAGATAGGATTTTTACTAATAATACCATCTCCACAAGCAGTTACACCAGCCACAAGGACAACAATTGGTGAGTATTCCCCGTTTCTCTATTTATTTCTCGCACCGCTGATGAAGGACATAGGTGTGCTCGAAAATTCTGGACTTAAAACCTAAATTTCAGTGCTTCATTTTTGTCTTGTGGTAAATAATTAATATTTAATAAATATTTTTCGTACTGATCATAAGCGTATCCTTTCGTTTACACTTGTTTTATTAAACAACCTATCTATTTTACACACACACACACACACACACACACACACACACATATATATATATATTTAATAAACAAAAGATACAAAATCATTTTATATGGGGAATAGTCTATTTCGGCAGAAGAAAATATCGGCCTTCTGTTTTATCTACCCCGGTGTGTACTGAGTCTGTGTCAGAAATAGAAATTTAACTGTGAAAGCTAAAAAAAAAAAACAGTCGGAAAAATATATGGTGATTTTGGATTTTATTGTTTGTTAATTATATTGCTCTGCATTAATCAATACATTCGACTCTTTTTTGTGCATCACTTTTTATATTTGATATCACTAGGATCCACTTGTATTATATACCAACTGATTTATATATATATATATATATATATATATATATATATATATATATATCTTAAATTTACTATATTTTATAGAGGAAGAGTGCACCTCATCGGAGGAAGATAATCATTTATGGATATAGATCTATTAAATCAAAAATTGGTATCATAGTTTTAATCATCAACCCTCAAGAAATAAACAAGGAAGGACCGATTTCTTCTTTCCTCACTTTACTTAATCCGCCAGTGATCTGTATATATAACCGGTTAACGGAGAAGCGGTACTTGGTCTGAGGATGGAACTGTGGTGTGTTCATGATAGCCACTAAACATATAATATTATCTTATGTTATTTTTTATAATATTATAATGTATGAATGGGTGTTTTTTTCCCCAAAGGAATTACTTGATTTTATTTATAAACCACATATTTAGTGAATGTTCTTGTTTGAGTAGACATCCCAATTTTCAAACAGTGTAATTGGGACGCAGTTTCGAACCATGCTGAAAGGTACATTTTCATTATTAATTCTCTCGAATGTGCAAGACGGTAGATGTCAAATTACACACTTAAAAACACCGGGGCTTCTAATCAAACACGTGTATTCACATTCACGAAATATAACCTTTCAGGGTTCATATATATATATATATATGGCCAATAAGAATTGACCCAAACATAACCGAAAATACTACCAGTGTTTCTGTCTTTTTGCCTGTTTTCTCTCAATTTCTGACGAAGTTATAATAAAAGTGAAACATGTTAGATTAATATACGTTTC
>OZ038483.1:129400130-129407630 GCA_964036315.1 Acanthosepion esculentum
CTATGGATAAATATCAGGACAGACCGGGTCCTATAGGGTTGGGTGGCAACAGGTCTGAGTGGGTAACTATAAATTCAAAACTTGAGCACGATTTGTATGTATTCAGATCTCGCAAAAAGTGTTGTAAAAATTGAGCTGCTGGACTCTCATACGCCTAAAAATGACAGGAGAATCCTCCACGTAGACAGACACACACACATAGACACACATACACACTCACACACACATACATGCACACACGCGTACACACTTGTATATATATATATATATATATATATATGCAAATGTAAAAGAATGAAGAATTAGATTTCAGCATTCAAAATAATAATTTAAAACAGAGCTCAATACAAAAGTAGAGCAATAAATATTTATTTATTATGCAGTATTACATTAGAACATGCACATACCCACTACAAAACTGTGCATCTTGTTTCATCGTTAAAAAGTAACGTTTCTTCAGGTGGAAAAGCGCGATGTTACTAGGGTAGCATCATGATTACAGTTTTGTTGTGAGTATGTACATGTTCTAATGTAACAGTGCATAATGTATATATATATATATATATATATATATATATATATATATATATATATATATATATAGATAAATATATATATATATATAGATATATATATAGAGAGAGATATATATACATATATAGTGAGAGAGAGAGAGAGAGAGAGAGAAATTAATTAAGATATAAAGTTTGTCAATTAGGTGATTGGCTTTACAGTCAACATCCTGACTCCAATGTTTCATAGACGTACTCTCCAATAATCATCAGGAGATATCAACAACTGACTATATATATATATATATATATATATATATATATATATATATATATATATATATATATATATATATATACCCAAGTATAGGATTGGTGTATACAGAATAAATTCTACATTCAACATCATCACTTGAGAAGACATCAGAAGTGTTCAAACAAAATGGCCATTTTTGTAATGATTTTATAACATTTTTATGTTATAATTTTCGAATAAATGATTATATATATATATATATATATATATATATATATATATATATATATATATATATATATATAAATTAGAACAAAGAATTACCGTATTTCACCATGTATAATGCGCCTTAATCCATAATACGTACCCCTAAAATTGTGCTGAAAATATAGGAAAATGCTTCTACTCACGCATAATACGCACTCCTTGTTTGGTAACCAAACCCTATAAATTGCACCTCCCCAATTTCATTACGGCCAGTTTTTCTATTCTTATTCAAGCTGTAATTGAAGATCTTTACCAAAAGTTTCCGATCATCACCATTTTAAAAGGAAACGGAAATACACATATTGTGCCTACTGCGCAGATTCATTAACCTGTTTTTGCTCGATAAAATGTGCAATCTACCGGATCTGTATGTAGTTTTTTCACAAAAAATGGTTTTAAACATAGAATGATATTATTATAATTTAGTTTTATGATAAATCTTATTTTATTTTACATTTGTAAGCATTGTTAGATACATATGATTGTATTTGACATCCTTATGGGGTCGCAATCGCCGAATGTTAGTGTCAAATTGTCGTATGTTTGTGGTGACTTGTCGTTTCGCAACTGAAATCGACCTATGAAACGGCAAATTTTTGAAGATTTTTTTTAGTTGTGCGTAATACGCACATCTAATTTTGCTTATTATTTTCTAGAAAAAATACGTATTATACATGGGGAATTATGGTACATGAAAACTGATTTCTCAATAGTAATGTTTAGTGATAGAAGTCGAGCTACATTGGATGGACCTGGTATTTTGACTCGCGCGGTTCTGTCTTTCATTGAATAGTCAATCAACTAAAAAACAAGAGGAACGAGAGCATGTAATGTTTGGAGTCAGTTATTATAGGCCCCTTTAAAGTTGATGCCAGGGCGAGGGTGAATGCAAATAATTATTTTAAATTTCTGGACAATCTGTTTACCGCGTAATACAAGTTACAAGTTAAAAAGTTTAAAATGGAATATATGTATATAAGACATGCATATAAAACCTTTCATACAAAGTTGATTTTTACCCAACTTGCCAAATAAGGATTTAAAAGCACCAAATTAATGGAATCCCTCCAGATACGCTAAACATTAACCCAAATATGCATGAGAATGGAAACAAAATCAAACAAAAAATATATATACGGAATGTAACTAAAATAATCTATATTATGAAATAGACAAAGTCCGACAATTATTTTAAGACATTTTTTATGTTTTTACGTTCTTTTTATAGATACAAATATTTAAGTAAATGCTCTGTTGATAATAAGCAGTGTTAATTACATTTAATATGGCTCAATCAGTAAATCACGTCGGGCTATATGATGGTTCCGTATAGGACACAGGTTCGATTCTTGCCGGAGGACGAATATTTTCTATGAAAATTTCTTGTACATTCAGGCCGGTAAATGTTGTTTAATACTGTTTATTATAAACAGAGCATTTAGTCAAATATTTATATCTATAAAAAGAACGTATAAGCATAAAAAATGTCTTTATATATATATTGTGAAATGGTCGAAGTCCGACAATTATTTTAAGACATTTTTATGTTTATACATTCTTTTTATAGATACAAATATTTAAGTAAATGCTCTGTTTATAATAAACAGTATTAACAAGATTTACCGGATTGAATGTCCGAGAAATTTTCATAGAAATTCAGGCCGGTAAATGTTATTTAATACTGTTTATTATAAACAGAGCATTTACTTAAATATGTGTATCTATAGAAAGAATGTATAAACATAAAAATGTCTTAAAATAAAATAATCTGCATTATGAAAAATGAAATATTGAAAAAAATTATATACTTGTATTATTTTGAAGTATTGTTCCCATCTTAGTTGTTATAGGTGTTCTCATACGATCACTGAAGTTAAGCAACCTCGAGTCTGGTCAGTACCTAGATGAGTGGTTCCCAACCGATTTTGGGCTATTCCCTACTTTGGTATTTCTAAAATTCTGGTGCCTCGCTGTAATATTTAATTATTAAATATTCAAACTTTTACTGCAATTCACGTGAAGGAAGCTTAAAAGGCCATTAACTTGGTCTATAAACAAGCCTCCAAAGATCATGGCGTCCATGAAAGAGAAAAAATAAAAATTAAAAAGACAGTTAAATAGTTCCAAAACATATAATAGAGAACTGAAAGGCAGAAATATAAAATATTTGACTGAAAGCTTATACTGTAATATATTTTGATCATTTTAATCATGAAATAATAATGCAAAATGAAATTTGAGCTCATCACAAAATGACTGTCAGTGAGATCCTTGTGCGTCATGCCTGCTACAGATAGATTTTGTATTAGGCACAAATTATAAAACATTAACACTCTCACCCAGACTCACTTGAAGACAATTCACTGTCAATAACTCATTCTCGAATTGCCCCCTTATTCTGTTGGTATAGTAAGCCGAAGGGTGCACATCCTACGCATGCCCCACCAAAATTCCCCAGTTGGGAATCATTGACCTAGACGGTTGACCGTTTAGAAATACTACGGGCTGTAAGGTTGGATGTGCAGGTGGTGAAATGGATAACAGATCCGAATTAGAAATCGGGGAGTCGAGTTCCAATTCCAGTCGGGTTCGTTATATTCACTTATGCGCAAACACCATTGGACATGGTGTGAATCTACTTCTTTTTCCCCAAGATATGGGTTAATGAGTAGGACTTATATAAGTAAATTATTATTATCTCTAACCCATAAAAAGATTTACAATGAAAAGATATTTTCTCGCTTTCAATAAACTGCAAAAGGTTGATAAGACGTAAAAAAAACAAAATTAGTAAATAAATATAAACGTTATTAGAGTCACAACGTTTCGGCTAAGTACACACTAGTCATCTTCAGGTGTCTGTTGTTTAGCTTATATGAGACAGCTTGAATATTTTCTTATTTTGGCAAAAGAACAAGCTTAAAATGGAAATTGCATATTGGAGATAAGAAAATGAAGCAAGTCAAGACATTTAAATATCTGGGTAGTGTTCTAACAGGGGTCATAAAGTGTGGCACTGAAATCCGAAGACATTTTAGGATGGCCAAAGATGGATTCCAAATACTAAACAGAATATTACGTGATAGAAAAACTTCGTTAGAAACAAAGAAATCATTGCTGAACTCTTACGTGTTGTTGTACTCCTATATAGCAGTGAATGCTGGACAGAAATTTGGTTCTACAGAAGGATGCTGAGGATATCATGGACTGAACATGTGAGCAACGACGATTTTTTAGAGAAAATGGAAACGAAAAGAAAACATGCACGAGATCAGGAAGAGACAATTGAACTTTCTGGGGCACATATTGAAGAATGTGATACTCACAGGACAGCTTGAGGACAAGAGGGACAGCCGTCCAGGGTATGACGATAAACTACATCCGCGTCCTGGGTAAGACGATAAACTACGTTCAACAGCAAGACCTCTGATCAGGAAGCGTGGAACTACCGCCTAATTGCTAGGTGGTAGCACCTGTTACGGTCCCAACTACTGGTAAATACTTAACCGCCAAACGGGGATCAAAACACAATGAAAGTCTAAAAATAGGCTTTAATACCAGAAATAATTTGTAAAAAATTATTACCAGAAAGAATTGTTGAAGAAAAAATTATTACCAGCAATAAAAATGTTGTCGGCATTAAATAACCCATTGAGGTTGATATGCCGTAAAACAAAATAAACCAAACCAATCTAAACCAAAGAATACATATTCTATTCATACGAATCTATCCTAAAAAATGTTGTCGGCATTAAATAACCCATTGAGGTTGATATGCCGAAAAACAAAATAAACCAAACCAATCTAAACCAAAGAATACATATTCTATTCATACGAATCTATCCTAAAAATGTTGTCGGCATTAAATAACCCATTGAGGTTGATATGCCGTAAAACAAAATAAACCAAACCAATCTAAACCAAAGAATACATATTCTATTCATACGAATCTATCCTAAAAATGTTGTCGGCATTAAATAACCCATTGAGGTTGATATGCCGTAATACAAAATAAACCAAACCAATCTAAACCAAAGAATACATATTCTATTCATACGAATCTATCCTAAAAATGTTGTCGGCATTAAATAACCCATTGAGGTTGATATGCCGTAAAGCAAAATAAACCAAACCAATCTAAACCAAAGAATACATATTCAATTCATACGAATCTATCATAAAAATGTTGTCGGCATTAAATAACCCATTGAGGTTGATATGCCGTAAAACAAAATAAACCAAACCAATCTAAACCAAAGAATACATATTCTATTCATACGAATCTATCCTAAAAATGTTGTCGGCATTAAATAACCCATTGAGGTTGATATGCCGTAAAGCAAAATAAACCAAACCAATCTAAACCAAAGAATACATATTCTATTCATACGAATCTATCCTAAAAATGTTGTCGGCATTAAATAACCCGTTGAGGTTGATATGCCGTAAAGCAAAATAAACCAAACCAATCTAAACCAAAGAATACATATTCTATTCATACGAATCTATCCTAAAAATGTTGTCGGCATTAAATAACCCATTGAGGTTGATATGCCGTAAAACAAAATAAACCAAACCAATCTAAACCAAAGAATACATATTCTATTCATACGAATCTATCCTAAAAATGTTGTCGGCATTAAATAACCCATTGAGGTTGATATGCCGTAAAGCAAAATAAACCAAACCAATCTAAACCAAAGAATACATATTCTATTCATACGAATCTATCCTAAAAATGTTGTCGGCATTAAATAACCCGTTGAGGTTGATATGCCGTAAAGCAAAATAAACCAAACCAATCTAAACCAAAGAATACATATTCTATTCATACGAATCTATCCTAAAAATGTTGTCGGCATTAAATAACCCGTTGAGGTTGATATGCCGTAAAGCAAAATAAACCAAACCAATCTAAACCAAAGAATACATATTCTATTCATACGAATCTATCCTAAAAATGTTGTCGGCATTAAATAACCCGTTGAGGTTGATATGCCGTAAAGCAAAATAAACCAAACCAATCTAAACCAAAGAATACATATTCTATTCATACGAATCTATCCTAAAAATGTTGTCGGCATTAAATAACCCGTTGAGGTTGATATGACGTAAAGCAAAATAAACCAAACCAATCTAAACCAAAGAATACATATTCTATTCATACGAATCTATCCTAAAAATGTTGTCGGCATTAAATAACCCATTGAGGTTGATTGCCGTAAAGCAAAATAAACCAAACCAATCTAAACCAAAGAATACATATTCTATTCATACGAATCTATCCTAAAAATGTTGTCGGCATTAAATAACCCATTGAGGTTGATATGCCGAAAAACAAAATAAACCAAACCAATCTAAACCAAAGAATACATATTCTATTCATACGAATCTATCCTAAAAATGTTGTCGGCATTAAATAACCCATTGAGGCTGATATGCCGTAAAGCAAAATAAACCAAACCAATCTAAACCAAAGAATACATATTCTATTCATACGAATCTATCCTAAAAATGTTGTCGGCATTAAATAACCCATTGAGGTTGATATGCCGTAATACAAAATAAACCAAACCAAACCAAAACTGACAGAGGATAACAGGAACATACTTATGAGCTTAATAAAATGCATGGCAGAACAGTGTTTAGGAGAAATAACAAAATAAATTTATTAAGAGTTGCAAAGGACAGGAAATTGTGGAGACTCATGATCATCTAAGTCTTCAGAATATTAAGAAGAATGCCTGTTCTTGTTCATTCCTTCAGTGTCTTCATAAATAATTTCACCCCAAGTAAGGCGAAAATCCCTTTAGAATGCACGGGGTTACTGCGAGTGAAAGAAAATTAAAAGATGTTGGTAAGGAGAACGGACAATAAAAGAACAGTTATCAGGAAGATAGAAGATGACAATTGGCGTTGAATTTAAATATTTGAATATTGTGGTTGACAGGTAAACAAGAAGCCGGAAAGAGATTTTTTCAGGCGAGACGTACGACCGAATAGACAAACTACAAACGAACTACATGAGGAGAAAAGTGAACAAAATCAACGAATAACCGCTTCGGGTGTGACACGGTGTTTTAAGAAGACAAAATTAACATGTAAAAAAAAAAAATAAATAAAAAAAGTAATTAATTAGTGTTTATGGAATATTGTGTTTGTGAGGTCTTTAATATTCGTAGTACTTCGCTTGCGACAATAAGCCAGAGACCGCCGAAAACAATTTATTATCTATATTTTTAATAAGGAGAGATATTATAGGTCCTGAAGATATATTACTTATATAATTATATGTTGCCAGTCGCACTTTATTTCCTGTCAGCGTCACGTTGTTTCTTGCATTATAAAATCTGACATAATTTACACGCGTGTTTCTCTGTGTATAGTGTCACCTTTCAGTGAAGATATTAAGAGAAACTTTTCATATAAACGAACCTAGCATCAGTATAATACGCACGCACGCAC
>OZ038483.1:129415130-129417630 GCA_964036315.1 Acanthosepion esculentum
ACCGTCTACTTTAATAAAGGATAAAGAGAAAGAAAGAATGAATGAATGAAAGAAAGAAAGAAAGACAGAAAGGAAGAAAGAATAAATGAATAATTAGCTTCACCGTCTGGTTTAATAAAGAATGAAGAGGAAGAAAGAAAAGCGTAAAGAAAGAAAGGGAAACGAAAGAAAGAAAGAAAGAAAGAAAGAAAGAAAAAAGAAAAATAGAAAAATAGAAAGAAAGGTAGAAAGAAATAGTTGAAGAAAGAGAACAAAAGAAAGAAAGAAAAGGCAGAAAGAAAAGGGAGTATTAAATAAATAACTTAATAAATAAATAAAGAATAAATGAATAATTGGCTTCACACCGTCTAGTTTAATGAAGAATAAAGAGAAAGAAAGATAGAAAGAAAAAGGAAAGAAAGAAAGAAAGGACAGAATGAAAGAGAAACGAAAGAAAGAAAGGAAAAGAGAAAAAAGAAAATGAAAGAAAGGTAGAAAGTAATAGTTAAAGAAAGAGGACGAAAAAGAAAAGGGTGAAAGAAAGAACGGGAGAAATAATTAAAGAAAGAAAGAAAGAAAGAAAGAAAGAAAGAAAGAAAGAAAGAAAGAAAGAAAGAAAGAAAGAAAAAGTGAGAAAAACTCAAATAATATTTTGTGTCGTAAGGAGTTGATCTAAAAAGAAAGAAAGAAAAAAGAAAAAAGAAAAAAGGAAGAAAGAAAGATAGGAAGAATATTTGACATCATGTCGTCTAATCTGAGCAAGAATATAAAAGGAAAAAAAGATAAATTGAGAAAGAAAGACAGAATTAAAATAAGAAGAAAAACGGAAAGAAAATATGGACTAGAAAAGAAAGAAGGAAAGAACTGAATGAACGGATGAATCAAATTGGAAAGAAATTCAAAGAAAAACCGACATATATGAAAGAAATGAAGAGACCCCCCAAAAAATAGGAGGAAAAAGGTAGAAAGAAAGAAAGAAAGAAAGAAAGGAAGAAAGAAAGATAGGAAGAAAGAAAGGAAGAAAGAAAGAAAGAAAGAAAGAAAGGAAGAAAGAAAGGAAGAAAGAAAGAAAGAAAGAAAGGAAGAAAGAAAGAAAGAAAGGAAGGAAGGAAGAAAGGAAGAAAGAAAGAAAGAAAGAAAGGAAGAAAGGAAGAAAGAAAGAAAGGAAGGAAGAAAGGAAGAAAGAAAGGAAGAAAGAAACACTAAAGAGGGAAATAAAGAGAAACTAAATTAAAACAAAGAGATTCATTTAGAAAAACCTCAAGTGACGAAACATAAAAAGAAAGAAAAGTAATGAAGAGTATAAAGAGACGAATAGAGATAAGGCAGCAAGAATTAAAAGAGAAAAAAAGACTGAAAGAAAGAGCCAAGATAGATGTGGAATAAAAAAAGCGAAACTCAAAGACATACAGAAAGCCAAGAGGTGTATGCAATTCTACAAAGTGTATTTGAAAGTGAAATTATTTGGACCACTTTGTATAAAAGGACTGTAAAAAAAACCTATAAAGACAAAAGGTGGGAAACTCTGCAAGAATTAGTTCGAGCAATAAATGTCAGGTAGATGTGGAGAACCGTGATCGGCCACACCCTAAAAGAACATGGCATATAAAAGAAGATCGGTTTATATTTACGCCGCGATGCTTAAATCAGGACAAATTAAAATAGTTCCTTTTGAATGGCTGTGTGATTTATCAACCATAGAAATGCGTATACAGCAAGAGAAAGAAGTGAGATTATATATATATATATATATATGTATGTATGTGTGTGTGTGTGTGTGTGTGTGTGTGTAACTCTGTGTGCGCGCGAGTCCGTGTGCTAATAGAACCATTAAATATGTTTATTGTATATTCTTGCTTTCCAGACAAAGCGAACGAATGTGTGGCGGCCCTATGATTATTTTCTAAGGTGAGCTTCGGCTGGGAAAAAAAAGGCAGCATTAATGGGACGTGCATAAGGATCGAACTCACAATACTAGCAAATTTGTTAACAAGAAGCGTTTTCTCTTTCTCGGGTAAGAGTCGGTACCTACCCGATGTTTATTTCATAAGTTAGTCTACCCCAAGACGAATTGTTAAAGAGGGTATCTATATAGACTGAACACCTGATGGTTTGTTAGCACGCACCTACTACCTATTGCACTATGGCCGGCGCCCCTTATATACTTATTTACTAAGATTTATCTAGTCTGGCACAAGGCAAATATAATTGAGCTCCGTCACGTATGCGCTCTTAATGTTGCCCTGAGAGAAAAGCTTGCTATAGCGTCATGGTAGATACCTGTAGGTGGGATGTGTATATAGAAAATAATGAAATATATTTGTATGTGTGTGTCTGTGTGTGTCTGTGAAGACAAAATGAGTGAGAGAGAGAGAGAGGGGGAGATAGAGAGAGAGAGAGAGTTTTTACTAATGTGTGTCCGTACTGAATTGGTGCTAATGAACAGGTGCTTGCACAGAGCGAGATTGAGAAATAGTGCGTATTACTGTGATGGCTGGGGAAAACAAAGAATACAACTCTG
>OZ038483.1:129422630-129455130 GCA_964036315.1 Acanthosepion esculentum
TCTTCATTTTTTTACTATGATATATATACGAGGGTCATTCAATAAATAAGGTGAATTTTTCGGTAAAAAGGATTTCTAATACAGATAGAAGCTTACTTCTTTTTTTTCAACGTAGTCTCCCAGCACTGTCACTTTTCCCATCTGTGCACAAGCTTCCGTATTCCCTCAGCGTCAAAATCTTTGGACTGATGTCTCAGCCAGTCACTCACAACACTTTTGACTTCATCGTCACTTTTAAACTTCGTGCTTCACGTGAAGGCTTTCAAGGGACCAAACAGGTGAAAGTCTGAAGGGGCAAGGTCTGGGCTGTAAGGGGGATAAGGGAGCAGTTCTCAGCCCAGCTCGTTGATGGTCTGCACCGTTTGGGCTGCTGTGTGAGGCCTTGCGTTGTCATGATGCAAGATGACTCCTTCTGACTGATGACCCCTGCGTTTGTTCTTTATGTCTTTCAAAGTCCTTGCAATGTCATCCAGTGTCACCCTTCTGTCAGACTGAATGAGGTCATTGACTGATTTGATCACCTCAGGAGACCTCACTTCTGTAGGCCTCCCAGGCCTGTCTTCATCCTCAACACTGCTCCGTCCTTCTTTAAACAATTTAGCCCACTTGTAGACATTCTTTTGGCTGAAACATGTGGCACCATACACAGTTGACATTCTCCTATGAATTTCAACTGGTTTGCACCCCTCAGCAACCAAAAACTTGATAACTGACCGCTGTTCAATCCTGGAGCATGCTTCTTGGTGGGCCATCTTTGTTAATCGTCAAAATTCTCAAAGTTTTTTTAATCTGCAAAAGAAATTAAATCCATGTGAAAAAAAAGTAAAAAAAAAGGAGTAAGCTTCTATCTGTATTAGAAGTCCTTATACCGAAAAATTCAACTTATTTATTGAATGACCCTCGTACATATATATATATATATATATATATATATATATATATATATATATATATGAAGAAATATAGTCTTAAAGTGTGCTATATTTATGGGATAAAGTGCTCAATATCAGAGATAGAGCGTGTGTAAATATAAAAGTGAACATAGAAGTCTACACTTAGAGGCGACAGTCTGTTTCATGCTCGTGCAATCGTCAGTTGCCTGATGATTGCACTAGCATGAAACAGACTGTCGCATCTAAGTGTTGACTTCTATGTTCACTTTTATATATATATATATATATATATATATGTATGTATATATATATATATATATATATATATGTATGTATATATATATATATATATATATGTATATATATATATATATATATATATATATATATATATATATATATATATATATGTTTGGTTAAATAATTTAGTATTATGTCGATGTATTTTAGTTTTAATCTTTTCAAGTCGATAAATTAATTTTAGAAAGCTGATCAAGAAAAATTCCAAAATTTTCTTTCAAATAATTTTTATTTTCCCAAGGACTTTCAATGTGAATAACATTTATGTCCCGGAAGACAATATGCAGCCCCAAACCATTACGCTCCCCCTCCAAATATTACAGTTGGGGCAATATATTTGATCATCATATGCTTCCCCAACTCTTCGACGAATCTAAATAACTCCAGGGATTCCTAAAATATAATAAAAAAAAAAAAATTAGGAATAATTTTCTATTCAATAAAAATACAGTATTTAATAGGCGTAATAAAATCAATTATGCTCAATAAATTAGTTTCAACTAATAAAGGAACTTACTTCAAAGTTGCTTTCATCAGACCAAAAATCTTTGGCCCAATCCTCAGCCGTCCAATTTTCATGCCCTTTTGCAAAAGAAAGTTTCGTTTTAACCTCAGAAAGCAATGGGTTTTTTTTCTAGCTTTACATCCTTTCAGGCCAGCTTCTACTAACCTCCTTCTCACTGTGCGAATCGATATCACTTTGTTTGTTGCCTATCGAAATTCAACAGTCACTTTAAAAGAGGTTTTTTTTTGTGTCACTGAGAGATATCCTCTTTAGCAGTCTGTCTGTCTGTACACCTTTTAAAGCCTTGAACATCACCAGTTTTGAAAAAAGTAGTTTCATTATATCTTTTAATGTTTGTTTGTACACCCTTTCTTAAGCATTTCGATTTTCCTTCAATTTTGACTGGGGATAACCCTTCTTTGAACGATGCAATGATTTCAATATCCGTCTATATTTCTGATTTGAGGTATTATGTACACTATTTACATTATTCGGACTATTGTCCTCATCTTTGTCGCCATATTTATTACAACGTTTCGGCCCTTCAGCATCTGTCTATATTTCTGAGATGAGGTATTATGTACACTATTTACATTATTCGGACTATTGTCCTCATTTTTGTCGCCATATTTATTACAACGTTTCGGCCTTTCAGTATCTGTCTATATTTCTGAGATGGGGTATTATGTACACTATTTACATTATTCGGACTATTGTCCTCATTTTTGTCGCCATATTTATTACGTTTCGGCCTTTCAGTATCTGTCTATATTTCTGAGATGAGGTATTATGTACACTATTTACATTATTCGGACTATTGTCCTCATTTTTGTCGCCATATTTATTACAACGTTTCGGCCTTTCAGTATCTGTCTATATTTCTGAGATGAGGTACACTATTTACATTATTCGGACTAATTGTGCTCATCTTTGTGGCCATGTTTATCACAAGGTGATTGGAATGTCGAACTGAACCCTTTATTTCTCTCACTGGGGTAGACTGTTCTAGTTCCACGTGCCATGTTTAATGGATGTCAGTTATCAGTTACTTCCTGTTAATTTTCCCTCTGAAGTTCTCCACTGCCTTAACCGGGTATTGAACCCACACTATTTGGGTCCTGTCACTGGATGTAATCAACTCCTTTATCTGTGCCATCTGACCTTGAGGACATCTGTGTATGAATTTCTGGGTATTATAAACCTAATATCTTCAGCAAACATTTTTACCAGTGCTCATATTGCAATTTTT
Source organism: Acanthosepion esculentum (assembly GCA_964036315.1). NCBI lineage: Eukaryota > Metazoa > Mollusca > Cephalopoda > Sepiida > Sepiidae > Acanthosepion > Acanthosepion esculentum. The sequence goes on from OZ038483.1 coordinate 129,425,578, forward strand.
ACTGTTATCTTAGTTTTTACCAGAGCTCATATTGCAACTTTGTTGTTATTATCTCTTTTCTCTGGCACTCCTTATTACTGGTTCCCATATTGTATTCATTTCTATACTTGGTCGGCTCAGGAGATTTTTGTGGCCTAGCATATGTGCTGATTCCTTAAGTTGACGATTTTCCAATGGTATTCTTTGTCTATAATCTCAACCTGATCCTACAGAAGGCGGTGATCTCCCGAAGTGTCGTCAAGCTTTTGATGGAGATGTTGACTTTCTGTACACAAACAACACATTTCGGAAGAGGATCACACATATATCGACAGGATGAGGGCTTAGCAATGGGCTCGCCATTATCACCAGCAATGGCGAATATATACATGGAATACTTTGAGGAAATGATATTAGAATCTATATCTCTAAATCCAACTATATGGTTAAGGTACGTAGATGACACCTTCATACTCTGGCCACACCAGGAAGATGTTCAGGTTCTACTGGACCATGTGAACTCAATAAGACCTTCGATACAGTTCACAATGGAGAAAGAGAGTAACAACACACTCTCATTCCTGGATCTTCTAATATCTCGAAGAAAGCATGGGTTTAAGATAATCCGTATACCGTAAGCCGGCATTCGCCGGACAGTACCTAATTTCAACTCCCACCATCCATGCAGTGTAAAGAAAGGGATCGTCCGCTGCTTACAACACCGAGCAAAAGTCATAAGTGGTGACCCAGAGATATTAGATAAAGAATTGGTCAGTATAAGTAGTACCCTACAACGTAACAACTACCCTGCGTACATGGCAGCAGCCCCCCAAAAACTGGGATAGGCTGGTACAAGAAGAGGAGAAGGACAACAACACTCAAAAAACAGTCTGCCTGCCTTATGTGAAGGGGTTATCAGAGAAAATACAAAGGATCTGCTGTCCATATAACATCAGGACAACCTTCATGTTTGCTGAAGACATTAGGTTTATAATACCCAGAAATTCATACACAGGTGTCCTCAAGGACACATGGCACAGTGAATACAGTCGTTGGTTAGATCCAGTGACAGGACCCAAAGAGTGTGGGTTCAATAAAAGCAGTGGAGAACTTTCAGATGGACAATTTACAGGAGATAACTGATAAACATCGCACGTGGAACTAGAACAGTCTACCCCAGTGAGCGAAATGAAGGGTTCAGTTCGACATTCCAAGAAGGCTGGAGTGTCCAACGGCCGAAACGTTGTAATAAATATGGCGACAAATATGAGGACAATAGTCCGAATAATGTAAATAATGTGCAATGATTTCAGCACTTTTAATTTCATGAATGTTTTTCTTTCGAGACATCTTCAACAAAGCAGAAGCACTTATAAATTGATACTAAACTTGTTATTAATATATTAGAAAAGATTTAGCGCTACAGATGAAATTTTAGCACTACAAGACCTGCCATAAATGCCAGTGAAACATCAAATCATGAATGCCTATTATAGTGTTTTCAGCTAATATATGTACACGTTTCAATCATATTTCTAACTTGTCTACATCTGCCTTATAATTTTGTCCGTGGATCATGTTCCAACTTACTCACGATGATCTTCGCCCTCTCTAGACTTCTAACTTCCTGTCCTGGAGTAACAAGATACCTCACAATTTTCACGTACGATTTCATTTTCAATTTTTTCACTGCTCTGTAAACTGTCATAGCTGAAGCTCCTCTCTCACGTGCCAAACGTCTTATGATTTGAGTTGGATCTTTTCTAATTGAGTTAAAACGATGATCCCTCTTCCTGTTGTGACCTTCTGATCCAGTTTTTCTCTCTACTGTTCCCACATTTTTAAAACTTATTTACCGTTCTCTTGATGGTTCTTGAATGAACTTTGAAGATGGAAGCCAGAGTATGAACGTTGGTAGCATTACTGAAGGCCTGAATGATCTTAATTACTAACGTGCACCGTACGTCACAAAACTAACCATTAAATAAAAATGGAACATTAGATATAGTATAACATATGTTATACTATATCTAATGTTCCATTTTTATTTATACTTATGTGTGCACAATTATACCGAAGGCAAGAGACGTTCTCTGCAAAACGTGTCGTTCATAATGTTTTTACATTGTCTTATCTTTACACACACGCACCCATACTTACTTACACACACAAATATATATATGTTTGAAATTCTTAGGAGGATTTGTTAATTATAATTAAGTAATTCATTGAGTCTGAAAGAAACCTCAACAGAATGCAGAAATTCGTCCTATATTTGGGACTCATGAGCAGTGCGTATCCGAGAATTGAAACCCTGACTGTTAGGTTATCGAGCAAGCGTCACACCAATTGCCCCAACGGGCCTCGGTGACGAAGAGGTAGCAACTCAGACGCAATATAGCGCCGCCCGCTCACATATTCCGTGGTGGAACTCAACTGAAATTCACTGTAACCATAGGACTGTGTCCTATATATATGTATATATATATATGTAGATATCATATTTTAATTCCAGCAGATTTAGTTAAATAAATCAGACGTATTATTTCTTTTAGTATTAATCCTTAATTTAGTCCTCAAATGTTTGTAGCAGCAAAGTTTTATATAAAAATACTAAATTAAAATATAAATTAAAAACTTTTTCTCCTTTTTAAATTACAAAAGTTATCTCCTTTGCATAGCTAGAAAAAAAAACGCTGTAAATGAACAGTGAAAACCTTTTGAATTTACGGAATTACTGTATACATTCACATATATTCTAACCCCCTGAAAATCGTCCAGGATGAGACTGAAAGTACTTGGGAAGATAAATATTATTTGAAAGAAAATTTTGTAATTTTTCTTAATCAATTTTCTACAGCCACCAAAAAATTAATTCGCGGACTTGAAAGAATTAAAACTAAAATAAATAGACAATACGTATAAATTTTTTAACCAAACATGCTTCATGGCAGTCTACTCGTTATGGAGTAACTCTTTTTCTTTCTGAGGTTTTATTTTCTGGGATAGATGTATTTAAACTAACGAGAAGTATGTTAGTCTGATTAAACCCCGGTGTATGGACTGTCTGTGTTCGTGTCGGAATTAGAAAATTAAAATTATATATATATATATATATATATATATATATAACCAAATAACACACTCACACTTAACAGAGACACCCCCCCCTTTCCAGGAACCAATATAATTGTTAAAATGACCAAAGGCATTCAGAGCAGCATGAATCCTTCCAGCTCTTATCTTAAATAACAACTTAAAAGAGACTATTTGGCCAACAAAAGGACTGACCAAAATTCATGTTAAAAAAAAATCAAAAAATCAAATGAAAACTACAGACAAAATTCATTTTCACCATCAGACATTCATTTCTGTCAAACCGTGAATTGAAGGTCGTTCTCAACGGATTCTCCTCCAGCTCCAATCCCACGAACGCAGGTGTTCCTCAAGGCTCCATCCTAGGCCCTACTCTGTTCCTTATCTTCATAAACGATCTTCCTGACGCCATAGATTCCCAAGTTGGCATCTACGCGGACGACACTACAATTTACTCCTGCCTCAAAAACAAATCTAGTGTCGCTGACAAAATTAACCTGGCCGTTCGTCTTGTGAACTGGGGCAGGAATTGGCTGGTTAACTTTAACGCCTCAAAAACAAAACTGCTCTCTATTAATCACCACAGAGACCCTTCTCTGCATCCCATTAGAATGTCTGAAGCACAAATTCTCGAGAACACCTCTCTGCGGCTGCTCGGTCTCACGCTGACTGCTGACCTGAGATGGAACAAATACATTGCTTCAATAACTCCGTCCAACAATTTTTCTCCCCGGAATCCATCCTTCAAATCTACAAATCAACCATTCGCACTTGCATGGAGTATTGCTGCCATATATGGTCTGGAGCCACTTCTGTTTGCCTCGGGGTTCTTGATAAGATCCAGAGATAGATATGCAATGTAATTGGCCCTGATCTGGCATCTCGTCTGCAGTCGCTCTCTCATAGACGCGGCGTCGCCTCTGTCTTTTTTTTTTACAAATACTTTCACGGTAATTGCTCCGATGAGCTGCTTTCGCTGGTTCACAGACTCAATGAATTCAAGCGTCCTACGAGTCTGGCATCCCGCTCTCACCCTTTCACTGTTGAAACTGTTGAATGTAGCCGTCTCATCTATTCCAATAGCTTCATATCTCGCACCTATCGCCTGTGGAACTCCCTTCCTTATTCCTGTTTCCCTGACAACTATAATCTCCAACTATTCAAATGTAATGTCAATCAACATCTCCAGTTGCTTTGATCTATCCATTATCCTTCTCCACATCCTTTCCTCTTTCACTCCTATCTGCTCTCGCTCCAAATCTTCTGTAACCCCTTGCTTTGATCTATCCACTATCTTTCTCCACATCCCTTCCTCTTTCACTCCTATCTGCTCTCGCTCCAAATCTTCTGTAACCCCTTGCCTTGATCTATCCGCTATCTTTCTCCACAGCCTTTCCTCGTTCACTCCTATCTGCTCTCGCTCCAAGTCTTCTGTAACCCCTTGCCTTGATCTATCCACTATACTTCTCCACACCCTTTCCTCTTTCACTCCTATCTGCTCTCGCTCCAAATCTTCTGTAACCCCTTGCGTGCTAGTGGCTTCCCGCCTTGCTTGTGGTGAAATGCTTAAAATATTGTTGAGTGTTTCCACGTGAGTATATGGTAATAACGAACAAACACAGTCGTAGGGAAAAATACTGGTATATTCAGAGAGGTATTTACATCAGAGAGATTAGTAGTAGAACGAACGTAGGTTAGTAGTAACAATAAGTAATAGTAATAAAGGCCAACGGTATCTTCCGGTCGAGAAACGGAAGTGTAACTGATCACTACAGAAGTCTCACTCTGCACTGCACTACACTGCTACACTACGGTATTTAACAACCCTCCCACGTGGGTCGAATGTGGCACAAGGCCGGTTTAATGTGGGCTCCCCGAGCCCGTAGGCTCGGCCCAAAATATGCCCATTTAGAAACCGTATAAACGGGTTCAGGGACTGTCTACCTCCCCGGACGACACTTTGCCCTGCGGCAAAGCCTCGTCCGGGTTCCTCTCTGCCAAAGCAGAGAGTTCGACAGGAGCAGCGCACAGTCAGAGACTGCGTACACTGCTACACTACGGAATTTAACAACCCTCCCACGTGGGTCGAATGTGGTACAAGGCCGGTTTAAAGTGGGCTTACCGAGCCCGTAGGCTCGGCCAAAAATATGCCCATTTACAACCCGTATAAACGGGTTCAGGGACTGTCTACCTCCCCGGACGACACTTTGCCCTGCTGCAAAGCCTCGTCCGGGTTCCTCTCTGCCAAAGCAGAGAGTTCGACAGGAGCAGCGCACAGTCAGAGACTGCGTACACTGCTACACTACGGTATTTAACAACCCTCCCACGTGGGTCGAATGTGGCACAAGGCCGGTTTAATGTGGGCTTACCGAGCCCGTAGGCTCGGCCAAAAATATGCCCATTTAGAACCCGTATAAACGGGTTCAGGGACTGTCTACCTCCCCGGACGACACTTTGCCCCGCGGCAAAGCCTCGTCCGGGTTCCTCTCTGCCAAAGCAGAGAGTTCGACAGGAGCAGCGCACAGTCAGAGACTGCGTACACTGCTACACTACGGTATTTAACAACCCTCCCACGTGGGTCGAATGTGGCACAAGGCCGGTTTAAAGTGGGCTTACCGAGCCCGTAGGCTCGGCCAAAAATATGCCCATTTAGAACCCGTATAAACGGGTTCAGGGACTGTCTACCTCCCCGGACGACACTTTGCCCCGCGGCAAAGCCTCGTCCGGGTTCCTCTCTGCCAAAGCAGAGAGTTCGACAGGAGCAGCGCACAGTCAGAGACTGCGTACACTGCTACACTACGGTATTTAACAACCCTCCCACGTGGGTCGAATGTGGCACAAGGCCGGTTTAATGTGGGCTTACCGAGCCCGTAGGCTCGGCCAAAAATATGCCCATTTACAACCCGTATAAACGGGTTCAGGGACTGTCTACCTCCCCGGACGACACTTTGCCCTGCGGCAAAGCCTCGTCCGGGTTCCTCTCTGCCAAAGCAGAGAGTTCGACAGGAGCAGCGCACAGTCAGAGACTGCGTACACTGCTACACTACTCACAGTCTCTAGAACTACTGTTCTATTTATAATAATAGGATCAGTCTATTGTGGTTGTGAAGGTGGGTACGCCCCAACAAATATATATATATATATATATATATATATATATATATATATATATATATATATGCTTTCTCTTTTGTATTGCTTTTCTTTCATTTGTCACCCTTTCAGAGTTCCTCCTTTTCTTCTTTCATCCCTTATTTGTTGCTTCCTTACTTCTAGGTTTCTCGGTCAGAAAGCGTAACTGATTTGACCACAGAAAAGTCCGGGGATCGAACGGAGTAGCAATATTCAGATCCCAGACTAGAAAACATATCAATCGTGAGTGCAAACACGCAGTACGCATTGCGTTCTGAGCAAATAAATGAAAGACGCGTCCAAACACGCGACATTACTTTCTAAACAACCTATTGATTTTGGACAAGCATTTTACAGTTATTCATTATTTCTGTGAATTTATTTCTAAAAAAAAAAATCATCATCAGAAATATCAGCAAGAGCATTAAGACCTTTATTTTGCTGGATATGACCAGAACATGACCTTAAGCAAGTGTGTCTGTCGAGTATAATTGATGCTGTCAGTCCAATACCAATCAGAAATGGCTTCTTAGTGGCTTGCAGACACACGAGTGTGAAAATTACAATAGTCTCCACTGACGCGGTCAAGAAAGAAATTCGTAGACATTTTATATTTTATAAATGATTTTTATATTAGGAATCGTTCGTTCATTCTCTCTCTACCTCCCCTCTCTCTCTCTCTACATATATATGTATGTCTGTGTGTCTGTGTGTCTGTGCATGTATGTGTGTGTATGTGTGAGGCGAAAAATTCTCGGTCCACCAAGAAGCACTTACGCCGAATTATGAGATTCGAACATTTCTTCAAATTTGGGAATTTAGTCGTACTGAGAACATTCCAGCAGAATTCTCTTTCTATATCAGTACACACACACACACACACACACACACACACACACACACACACATATATATATATATATACATATATATATATACATATGTTTTACCCTGAAGATCCGTTTAGGTGAAACCTAGGTAGGTTTGCCTGGTTCCTTAGGATTATTCTAGTCTCTGTCTGTCTGTCTGTCTCGCTCTCTCTCTCTATATATATATATATATATATATATGTGTGTGTGTGCGTGTGTGTGTATTTATGTGTCTGTGTGTCTATGTATGTGTGTGGCGAAAAATGCTAAGAAGCACTTACGCCAAATTATAAGATTCTAATATTTCTTCAAATTTGGGAATTTAGTCGTACTGAGAATATTCCAGCGCAATTCTTTCTCTATCTCTGTGTGTATATATATATATATATATATATATATATATATATATATATATATATATATAATGTTTTACACTGAAGATCCATTTAGGTGAAACCAGGTAGGTTTTCCTGGCTCCTTAAGATTATTCTAGTCTCTCTTTTCCCCATCCCTCTCTCTCTCTCTCTCACTCTCTCTCTCTCTCTCTCTCTCTCTCTCTCTCTCTATATATATATATATATATATATATATATATATATAAAGACATTTATATATATTATGTTTAACGTTCTTTTTATAGATACAAGTATTTCAGCAAATGCTCTGTTTTATAATAAACAGTATTAAATAACATTTATGAATGTCCGAGAAATTTTCATAGAAAATTTTCGCTCTCCGACAGGAATCGAACCTGTATCCTATACGGAACCATCATTTCGCGTGATGTGCCTTAACCTTTCGGCCACAGAGCAGCGTCTGGTTAGCAAGGTCGATTTTACTATCTTTAAACTTAAATCTTCCATGAATCTCTTCTATTCATATATGGTCTAGCGTATCAAATGTAAACAAATGACGTCATATATTTTAGAAGTGGACATAGTCCGACAATTTATTTAAAGACATTTATATATATAAATAAATATATATATATATAAATGTCTTTAAATAAATGTAAACAAATGACGTCATATATTTTAGAAGTGGACATAGTCCGACAATTTATTTAAAGACATTTATATATATAAATAAATATATATATATATAAATGTCTTTAAATAAATTGTCGGACTATGTCCACTTCTAAAATATATGACGTCATTTGTTTACATTTGATACGCTAGAGCAGATATGAATAGAAGAGATTCATGGAAGATTTAAGTTTAAAGATAGTAAAATCGACCTTGCTAACCAGACGCTGCTCTGTGGCCGAAAGGTTAAGGCACATCACGCGAAATGATGGTTCCGTATAGGATACAGGTTCGATTCCTGTCGGAGAACGAACATTTTCTATGAAAATTTCTCGGACATTCAGGCCGGTAAATGTTATTTAATACTGTTTATTATAAAACAGAGCATTTGCTTAAATACTTGTATCTATAAAAAGAACGTTAAACATAATATATATAAATGTCTTTAAATAAATTGTCGGACTATGTCCACTTCTAAAATATATATATATATATATATATATATATATCACTTGTGTGGGTTTTCTGACGGTTTACCTTGATTCGTTCATTCTTATCCATTTCAGCAGTCAATATACCACATAACACCCTTGAGCGTTTAGCCTTGCAGCGGGTAGAATGGAGATCAACGTGTTTTAGTGGACTCAGCAGTTTTCAACCTGCTTGTCTGAATCATCTTCAAGAAGCGAGAGCAAGATCTAAAAGGTCAGCCAATCTGACAGTGATCTCATCTCACAATCCTCACTCTTGCTTCATATGCGGCCTCCTTTGTAAATGACAAGCGGGTCTTAAGTGACACTTAAGATTATCGCACAAAATCTCATAACTGAATCAATTAAGCTGTCAGATCCTCATACGTCGAAAACGACAGGAGAGTACATTATATATATATATATATATATATATATATATATATAAAGAGAGAGAGAAAGAGAAAGAGAGAGAGAGAGAAGAAAATTTCAAAAGACTTGACACCGATTTTAAGCTTCACGTATATACCGCTCGTCAGGGCTCAACAAATCTACCTAATTTATTAACAAATGTCATATATGCTTATTTTCGGTGCTGTGTCCTAAGTTGAGTGATCATATCTCTCCACAACATCCAGCCTTTTGTAGCTCTTAGCAATGTTCTCTTTTTTCTCTTCGTTTTATTTTTTTGCTATGCTTCCTACTTCCTTATCTGTCTATATTTCTGAGATGAGGTATTATGTATACTATTTACATTATTCGGACTATTGTCCTCATCTTTGTCACCATTTTTATTACAACGTTTCGGCCGTTATACGCTCCGGTCTTCTTCAGGTGGTTGGAATGTCGAACTGAACCCTTTATTTCACTCACTGGGATAGACTGTTCTAGTTCCGCGTGCCATGTTTAATGGATGTCAGTTATCAGTCATCTCCTGTTAATTCCCCTCTGAAAGTTCTCCACTGACTTAACCGGGTATTGAACTCACACTCTTTGGGTCCTGTCACTGGATCTACCTAACGCCTTTATCCACTGTGCCATATGTGCTTGTGGATTTAGGCGTTAGTTAGATCCAGTGACAGGACCCAAAGAGTGTGAGTTTAATACACGCTTAAGGCAGTGGAGAACTTGGAGAAGAGAATTAACAGGAGATAATTGATAACTGACATCCATTAAACATGGCAGGTGGAACTAAAACAGTCTACCCCAGTGAGCGAAATAATGCGTTCAGTTCGACATTCCAACCACCTGAAGAAGGCCGGAGCGTACAACGGCCGAAACGTTGTAATAAATATGATGACAAAGATGAGGACAATAGTCCGAATAATGTAAATAATGTTCCCACTTCCTGTTAAGTGATCCATTTACATGCACATGCTCCAATTTAGCGGGAAGGCCAATACCGACTTTGCAATTCCCAACTCCCATCGATAGTGGAAATAATCGATTTTTTCATGCTTCTACGGCAGTTTTCATGTAGTTTGCGTCCATTTTCTACTGGCCAGAGTGAGAGCATATAGCTAGCTGCCACGAATAGGCAGGAAGATTCTATTGGTCAGCGAGAGAGCCAACAGCTGACTGACACGAATATTAACTAGCATGCTAGCATGCAAAAAAAAATCGATAACTGCATTCGTCACAAGTGGGACAAAATTAAATCTGCATGGTACTTTACTCCAATTGGCTCATTCGCTTACTTAAACTCAACGTTGATTCTGAATCCGCAGAACCGGTTTGGGTGTGAAAAAGTATTTGTTGTTAACATTCTTTTTTCATTCGTTTTTTATAGTTACGAGTCCTTTTTTAAAGATGATCGTTTTGTGTTCATTTTGTTTACTTCTTTTTTCGTAACAGATTTAATGTTTAGTATAGAGTTTAGAAAAAATTCGCAGTGTGAGGCAAGAATTAAGGCATAGCCTTCAAATACCTAGGCCTTAAGATTGAAATATCCTCCAACCTTAAAATTGTTAACTTTTTAGACATTAATCTTAACCTATCAAGCGATACATTTAGACCTTTCCATAAACTGGATCAGACACCCCTATATATCAACATCCACTCTAACCACCCTAAATCTGTGATAGAACACATCCCCAAAACCGTGAACACTAGAATAAACAAGCTATCTTCTAACTATAGAATTTTTGAAGAGAATAAATTTACATACAACCAGGCCCTCAGGAATAGTGATTTTAGACAAGAATTAAAATTTAACAGAGAACCAACAAATCAAAATATGGAGAATAGAACTAAACACAGAAAGAGGAAAGTAATATGGTTTAACCCACCATATTGCAAGCTCTCTAAAATTGATATAGGTAGTTCCTTCCTTAGATTAGTAGATAAACACTTTCACAACAAGCACCCATTACATAAAATTTTTAATAGGAAAACACTGAAAATTAGTTACTCGTGCGTGAATAATATAGAGAAAATCATATCTTCCCATAATTGTAGAATACTTAAAAACTACCACAGTAGCGAACCTCAGACAAATGACCCCAACTGCAATTGTAGGAATAAAGATCTCTGCCCAATCGGGGGTAAGTGCATGTATAAAAACGTAGTGTACGAGGCAACTATCTTCCCCAGAGAAATTGTAGACAAAATTCCATTTTCTCTCTTCGTACCTACGGTTGATTATACATACCTGCGTACATTTACACCCATATACCGCTATATGATTACATATATATATAGATATTCTGAAATATGCACACACACATAAATACATCTGCATATATATCTCTCTACCTACGTATCCACACGTTCATACATGTAGGTGTACACACACGCACACACACACACACACACACACACACACACACACATATATATTCTTGTTCTTACCTACATACACCCATATATACATATATCTATGCGTATGCTTTTGTATACACGTCTACACACACAGATGCGTACGCCCACATGAACGCACATATCCATTTCTATATTTAACCCGAATCAAAGGTCAATTAAAACATATATAATATTTTAAAACCGCTGGATGAGTGGCGTGTATTTATCTCTAATTTTAGAATGTATACCTAGGTGTCTAACTATTATAATTCTATCTGATTTTGCAAATCAGTTATTAGGGGAACGTTTACCCACCCAACCCCTCACACATGTATCACCACGTGAATAAAGAAAGGCCAAAATTAGAAGTATATGTCGCATCACATAAACATACACAATGATACATATACGTAATGGTCATTGCATGGATGAAGCATTAAAAAAAAAAAAATATATATATATATATATATATAAAATAAATTAAATAAATAAATAAAAAATTGGAATACCTGGTGTCTCACATAACCATACAAAATAATACATACAAGTGATATTCAGTACACAGAAAGTCATGCCCGATGTTATTGGGCTACGGTCGAGGTGTCACACCCGGCCACGTGCTACAAAACGGTGTTCATGTTTTGAACCGTTTTATATGCCTACATTTGGAGAGGATCTCACTCCGAACCGTTTTGTAGCACGGCAATATTTATTTATAAGATTATAAAAATATTTGAACCAAGTCCAATGCTATGTTTATTATTTATATTTATTAATTATATTTTATAAAGATTTATTATTTACCATTTTATGAAGAAATTAAGTTGAAAAGAAATTGTTTATTCAAAGTTTTTAAAAAAATATCAAAATATGTAAATTATCTACAATGCAATATTTATTATTTACCATTTTATAGATAACTATGACAACAAGATTTTTTTGTTCATAATTCTATAAAAATATCAATGAATTACTGTAGGAAAGTAATCCCCGGGAAATCCGGGTTCTTTTTAGTTTTTTTTTCATAATTTATGAATAGTTCCACGTCCTAACCTGTGTATTTTCATGTCCGAAATTTTAGACTGTTGTAAATATCCAATGATTCATATAAATAAACAATCTAATATATAAACTATGTTAAATATTGTTGCTCTATCGTTTATCCTCATACCCAGGACGCGGATGTAGTTTATCGTCATACAAAGGACGCGGATGTCGTTTATCGTCATACCCAGGACGCGGATGTAGTTCATCGTCATACCCAGGATGCAGATGTCGTTTATCTTCATACACAGGACTAAGATGTAGTTTATCGTCATACCCAGGACGCGGATGTAGTTTATCGTCATTCCCAGGACGCGGATGTAGTTCATCGTCATACCCAGGACGCAGATGTCGTTTATCATCATACCCAAGATGCGGATGTAGTTTATCGTCATAACCAGGACGCGGATGTCGTTTATCGTCATACCCAGGACGCGGATGTAGTTCATCGTCATACCCAGGACGCAGATGTCGTTTATCGTCATACCCACGATGCGTATGTAGTTTATCGTCATACCCAGGACGTGGATGTAGTTTATCGTCATACCCAGGACGAAGATGTCGTTTATCGTCATACCCAGGATGCGGATGTAGTTTATCGTCAGACCCAGGACGTGGATGTAGTTTATCGTCATACCCAGGACGCAGATGTCGTTTATCGTCATACCCAAGACGCGGATATAGTTCATCGTCATACCCAGGACGCAGATGTCATCTATCGTCATACGCAGGACGCGGATGTAGTTCATCGTCATACCCAGGACGCAGATGTCGTTTATCATCATACCCAAGATGCGGATGTAGTTTATCGTCATACCCAGGACGCGGATGTCGTTTCTCGTCATACCCAGGACGCGGATGTAGTTCATCGTCATACCCAGGACGCAGATGTCGTTTATCGTCATACCCACGAAGCGTATGTAGTTTATCGTCATACCCAGGACGTGGATGTAGTTTATCGTCATACCCAGGACGCAGATGTCGTTTATCATCATACCCAACATGCGGATGAAGTTCATCGTCATACCCAGGACGCAGATGTCATCTATCGTCATACGCAGGAGGCGGATGTAGTTTATTGCTTTACGCAGGACGCGGATGTAGTTTATCATCATACCCAGGACGTGGATGTAGTTTATCGTCATACCCAGGACGCGGATGTAGTTCATCGTCATACCCAGGACGCAGATGTCGTTTATCGTCAAACCCAGGATGCGGATGTAGTTTATCGTCATACCCAGGACGCGGATGTAGTTTATCGTCATACCCATGACGCGGATGCAGTTCATCGTCATACTCTTGGCGCAGATGTCGTTCATCGTCATACCCAGGATGCGGATGTAGTTTATCGTCATACCCAGGACGCACATGTCGTTTATCGTCATACCCAAGACGCGGATGTAGTTCATCGTCATACCCAGGACGCAGATGTCGTCTATCGTCATACCCAGGAGGCGGATGTAGATTATCGCCTTACACAGGACGCGGATGTAGTTTATCATCATACCCAGGACGTGGATGTAGTTTATCGTCATACCCAGGGCGTGGATGTAGTTTATCGTCTTGCCCAGGACGCAGATGTAGTTTATCGTCATACCCAGGACGTGGATGTAGTTTATCGTCATACCAAGGACGGGGAGGTAGTTTATCGTCATACCCAGGACGCGGATGTAGTTCATCGTCATACCCAGGACGCAGATGTCGTTTATCGTCATACCCACGATGCGTATGTAGTTTATCGTCATACCGAGGACGTGTATGTAGTTTATCGTCATACCCAGGACGCAGATGTCATTTATCGTCATACCCAAGACGCGGATGTAGTTCATCGTCATACCCAGGACGCAGATGTCGTCTATCGTCATACGCAGGACGCGGATGTAGTTTATTGCCTTACATAAGACGCGGATGTAGTTTATCATCATACCCAGGACGTGGATGTAGTTTATCGTCATACCCAGGAGGCGGATGTCGTTTATCGTCATTCCCAAAACGCGGATGTAGTTTATCGTCAGACCCAGGACGCGGATGTAGTTAATCGTCATATCCAGGGGGCGGATATAGTTTATCGCCGTACACAGGACGCGGATGTAGTCTATCGTTTTTACCGAGGAGTCGGATGTAGTTTATCGTCATACCCAGGGCGTGGATGTAGTTTATCGTCATACCCAGGACGCGGATGTAGTTTATCGTCTTACCCAGGACTCAGATGAAGTTTATCGTCATACCAAGGAGCGGATGTAGTTTATCGTCATACCCAGGACGCGGATGTAGTTTATCGCCTTACCCAGGACGCAGATGAAGTTTATCGCCTTACCCAGGACGCAGATGAAGTTTATCGTCATACCCAGGACGCGGATGTAGTTTATCGTCATACCAAGGACGCGGAGGTAGTTTATCTTCATACCCAGGACGCGGAGGTAGTTCATCGTCATACCCAGGACGCAGATGTCGTTTATCGTCATACCCAGGATGTGGATGTAGTTCATCCTCATACCCAGGACGCGGATGTAGTTTATCGTCATACCCAGGACGCGGATGTAGTTCATCGTCATACTCTTGACGCAGATGTCGTTCATCGTCATACCCAGGATGCGGATGTAGTTTATCGTCATACCCAGGACGTGGATGTAGTTTATCGTCATACCCAGGACGCAGATGTCGTTTATCGTCATACCCAAGACGCGGATATAGTTCATCGTCATACCCAGGACGCAGATGTCGTCTACCGTCATACCCAGGAGGAGGATGTAGTTTATCGCCTTACACAGGACGCGGATGTAGTTTATCATCATACCCAGGACGTGGATGTAGTTTATCGTCATACCCAGGAGGCGGATGTCGTTTATCGTCATACCCAGGAGGCGGATGTAGTTTATCGCCGTACACAGGACGCGGATGTAGTTTATCGTTTTTACCCAGGAGTCGGATGTAGTTTATCGTCATACCCAGGGCGTGGATGTAGTTTATCGTCATACTCATGATGCGGATGTAGTTTATCTGCGAGTTATCTATTTGACCATAGCTTGAACCCTAACAGGTGCTACCACTTCGTGTCAGGGTCGACCTGGGAACACCAGCAATTAAAAGGTGGTTCCACGCTCCTCAAGACCTCCTGATCCGAGGCCTTGCTGTTGGATGCAGTTTCGCGTCATACCCAGCACGGCAATTCCGAGGGAGTTAAGGTAATTAAAATAAAAGCGGTGTTAAGGGAAAAACCTTCGTCTTGACACAAGCTAAACATTGTCAACAGATAACTTTTCCAAGGAGCTAACTAAACTTTGTGTAGTAGAAAATTAAAAAAAATATCTTAGTTAATGGAGATCCGAAGGCTGTATCAAGTATTTTTGAATGTCAATATTCCTTTGATGGAAAGAAGACGCCATCCTTTGAAACATCAAACTGCTATGTGGAACTCTTATTAAATTTGTGTTATTTGGAAAGATTTCCAATCCTGAATACATGGTTCAATCGTCTTATGAAACATTACATCACTTGGCTTTGCATAGATAACATAAGCAAAAAGATTATTGACTTCAGCATCTCAGATTCATGGCTCGGACAACTTGTGACAGAGAATATAATTTAAGTATTTATATAGCCAAACTTTTCTTCAGGCATAGAACAAATACTTGGAATCAGATCATAGACTTCTGATAACCAAATTACTAGCGCCAATCAATGTAACATTTCGCCTCCGCTTACGTAAACTTCCAAAGATCCCTAAATATAACACCCAAGAAAGCTCTTAAAAATAATAATGAAGCATTTTATAATAAATTACAATTCAAATTGACGTCCCTAAATTCTGATCCATACCGCATCGAGGAATCTCTTAAGATAATCACATATTTCGCCAAAGCAGTTGTGATCATTCCGAAACTAACAAGACACGAAAAAATATATAGACACGCGTATTCGAGGAGGTTAGGGACCAGAACCGTCCGCGGGTAGTTAGAATCCGCGAATTTGCTCTAGCTCCAACTCTCTGTAACCCCTTGCGTGTTAGTGGCTTGGAACGTTTGAATATATATATATATATATATATATATATATATATATATATATATATATATATATATATATATATATATATATATTGCCTTATCAGGCCTCAGAGGATATCGGTGGTACAGGAAGGGAACACGGCTAGGTTTAGGATATGCACGCACAAGACAACTGGATGACAAGAAGTTATATAAACGCCTGACCTACGAGGGGAGAAGGCATCCCCACCAAAAGAAGATCGAATATTTGAAGAAAGGACCGGGTTTACATATCATTGGATTCGGTCCATAAGTATATATATATATATATATATATATATATATATATATATATATATATATATATATATGCCTCGATGTTACGCCGAGTACAAACCTTACTTTGGTCACCACTGATCAGTTTTACTTAAATCAAGAGTCCTGATGGACATAAAATGGCTCAAGCGTTTAACCTTGTGTCTTACTATGCTTAGCTTTGTATATATCAATAAAAATGGAACTATATATTTGGAAATAATTATCGGTTTAATTATTATTTGGCTTACTCTACGGGAGGATATTAAAGTTTTTAAATATTTGCGGGGAGGAATATTTTGTCGGGTAATTACATTTAAAATTAAAAATGATAAATTTTTTAAGGGTATAGTTTCGTTAATTTGATAAAGTGTTTTTCAACAAAATAAATAACTCCTAAATAGAATATATTTCTTTTATTACTAAAATATACTTATCATATCGAGATACTAAGTACACGAAAACCGAATCTGATTAGAGGAAGCCTCAGCTGTAAGTGCGTTTGTTTCAAGCTGAGATTTTACCTCGTGATACAAACAAATTGCGTGCGAGAAACAAACAGATACGACAAACTGGCGCGAAATGCGATAAATATTTAGCAACTGATTGATATGGTTGGGTCAGTAAATAACAATAGATAAATGTATTGCTATGAAAATCTTTTAAAATTGGATTGGAAGGAAAACATTGAGAAAATAGAGTTCTTTTTTAAATAAAGGCGTCTCTAATCCTCTCGTAATAGCCTAAGGAAGGATTCCATTCATTCATTCTTTCTTTCTCAAACTTGTTCCTATCTATCTATCTATCTATCTATCTATCTATCTATCTATCTATCTATCTCAACCTCTATTTATTCTTTCTTTCTTTCTTCCTTTGTTTGTTTGTTTCTTTCTTTCTCAATCTGTTCCTTCCTTCCTTCAATCCTACCTACCTACCTATCTATCTATCTATCTATCTATCTATCTATCTATCTATCTATCTATCTATCTATCTATCTATCTCCGTCTGTTCGTTTGTTCATCGTGGGTATGGCGATAAACTATCTGTTCCTCCCTTCCTTCAATTCTATCTATCTATCTATCTATCTATCTATCTATCTATCTATCTATCTATCTATCTATCTGAACCTCTATTCTTTCTTTCTTTCTTTCTCAATCTGTTCCTTCCTTCCTTCCTTCCTTCCTTCCTTCCTTCCTATCTATCTATCTATCTATCTATCTATCTATCTATCTATCTATCTATCTATCTCTTTCTTTCTTTTTCGCTCACTATCCCCCTATCTCAACCTCTATTCTTCCTTTCTTTCTTTCTTTCTTTTTTCTTTCTTTCTTTCTATTTCCTCTCTATATGTAATCCTCAACAAAAATGTTAAAATCTAAATTTTCTCTCCACACCCTTGTATGATGGCCAGCATTCTTTGATGTATGCTCTTCACCAATATTCTCCAAAGATGTTTCCAAATTTCGCGAATATTGGTTGCTAGATTCGCTGTGCAGGGTGGAGCCTCTCATAGGCATTTTTTTAAATTACTGATATAAATTAACAATCTGATTGATTTCCAAACTATTTTCTGCTCATAAGAAACCTTTAACACTCTTTGCTCTGTAGCTATATGCAATAAGATCCTGAGAAATGGCTACATAACCACCAAATCAATTTTCTATGGTAACAATAAGAAAAAGGCCCCAAAGTTCAATCTATAGCTGTGTATATGCCGATGCAAGGATTGCCACTACCCCAGACGAGCAACTTCTGTCTACCCGTCCGTCATCTGGTGCTTGAACATCCAGCATTAGGATTTATGTCCAAAAGAGGCGGGAAGGCTTAAAAATTCAAATTTTAAAATAACTGAAAAACAATAGTGATTTTAAAAGTTTTAAAATTATATTGAGTTTAAAGTAACACAAAAAATTTTGAATTTTAAAATATTCGTTTTAAATTCAGTTTTAAATATCTCCAAAATGATGTTATTTGAGGAAATCAATTTTATTTCTTCAAAATGCCAAGGAATCAAAATAAAAGTGGCAGGTCTTGTGACATGAAGTTTTGAAATTACATATAACTTGTGATTTGAAGAACTCAAATCAGTTGACTTTCTACGGAGATTGTGATTTGAAGAACTCAACTTAATGAAGTTCCACGGAATTTATCAGTTGAAGAACTCGATTTTCGGCTTGAATTGGAGTTTCAGCCCAAATTGGAATGTGGGCCCAAATTGGAGTTTCGGTCCAAATTGGAATTTCGGCCCAAATTGGAGTTTCGACCCAAATTGGAGTTTTGGCCCAAACTGGAATTTCGGCCCAAATTGAAGTTTCGACCCAAATTGGAATTTCGGCTGAAATAAGAGTTTTGGCCCAAATTGTAGTTTCGGCCCAAATTGGAATTTCGGCCCAATTTGGAATTTCGACCTAAACTGGTGTTTCGGCCCAAATTGGAGTTTTGGTCCACATTGGAATTTCGGCCCAATTTGGAGTTTCAACTCAAAGTGGAATTTCGACTCGAATTGGAGTTTCGACACAAATTGGAGTTTCGACGCAAATTGGACTTTCGACCGAAATCGGTGTTTTGGTCGGAATTGGACTTATAGTCCGAATCAGAGTTAAAGTGATGTTCCATCGACTGAATTGAGGAATTTAGGTCTATTTCTTCAAAATTATCATGGCCGTTTTCTAAGCTGCGCGAGAGGTCCCTTTAGTTTTGGGCCGAATGCCCAAATTCGCCCTCTGCTGGAGCTAGCTTAAAAGTCCGCACGGAGTATGTCTTATTAATCTACTAAAATAATAAATGATCTGGTAAATTTGTTTGTTTTTACTGGCAACCATTTTTATGTTTTATTGGAACGGCATCAGAAAAAGAATATTCAGCACCACCCCCTTAGCCAGTGAAGATTCGTGATACAATCACTGAATATCACTTCAATCCAATCATCTACACTCCGTTATTGCTTCTCTATAACCTTGTTTTCTTCTGTTGACGTGGTTAGTTATGGTTGCAATTGGTTTTTCTTTATGCAAATTGTATGTCATTCAACCGTCGAAGAAATTAACGTTTATTTCCGTTCGTTTGCTTTGAGGTTCATTTTCTATTTTCAAGAAATATTGATTATAATTTTCTATCCTATTGCTTTGAAGTTTCCCATGAACTTCTCGTACGTTTTCTTTTTATCATTTTCCGTTTTTGTTTCTTCTCAATTTAAAACTCTCGATTGGCTGCTCTCTTGTTGGGGCCATGTTTCCTTTCAGTTGAAATCTCTCTTGTTGGAGCCATGTTTATTTTCAATTGACATGTCTCTTGTTAAAGCCATGTTTCCTTAAGATAGATTGCTCGCTTAATGAAGCCATGTTTCCGTTCATTTTAAAGTTCTATTTTAAGAGCCACATTACTTTTTATTTGACTTCACTCATATTAGAGACGAGTTTCCGTTCGATTGAAAGATCTTTTGTTGTAGCCATGTTTCCTTTCATCAGCAAAGCACCCGCTTTTAACTGTGGACAAACTTGCATATTTCAACTTGCTAATATTTGTGTTAGGAATATAAATTACGAGTTGAGTTAATAATCTTTGTCACCATTAAGGGATTTATCATTTTTATACCGTTAATTTAAACAATTCTATGAATTTGTTTAGGTATATTTAATTGCGACCATACAGCATACGGGAAACTATTCAAAATAGTCTTCGGCAATCCTGGGCGAATACAAGCCACCATCATTGTCTACCAAGCTGTTGTAATCTCGATGCTCGTGTACGCCTGTGAGACCTGAGTACTTTACCAAAGAGACAACCGCAAACATGAACGATTTCATCAAATGTCGTCGTGGTCGTCGGCATCCGTCCGTCTCGGGAGACGATGGATTAGCGCTGTAGGTACTAGGCGATGGAGTTACATCGCCTCTGGTGACTGTGTAGTCCCACTCTGGAGCGGCAGTCTATGTCTTGCGACATCGCTGGAGTGTCCTCTCCAGTGCGCTACGAGCCTGGGCGGGATGTATGGAGAACTGGGGCTGCCTGGACGTCTAGTTCCTCCTCTCGGCCTTGCTAGCAGAGTCCAAAGGAGAGGATAAACCAATACAGGAGTTGCCGTAAGGTAGCACGGAGTTCCGTCCATCCGCCTTAGGTGCTCCACTCAGGATTTGTGTAGGATTTACTCCTTAGCCTTTTCTTCTCTCAAACATATGGACATGCATGCCGCATGTTAAGGAGGTCAAACTCCTCCCTCGTCCACTGTAGTTTAGCCCGAGTCCGCTAGGTGCTCGGTTGTCATGTGTCGCCATGAGGAGGCACTACATAGGGCTTGCTGATGGAGAGGCTATATACTGGCAGAGGAAGAATTACGCAGTCGGCTCCCCTTTTCGCACTGCTGCTAGCCAGCGGCAATAACTGAAATCGAGAAGCGACAAGCACTACCAGTACAGACTACCACACTAGACGCATCACAACAGCCATTGAGACACACTCATCAAATGTAACCGCTTCAAATCCTGCGGAACACATATCGCAAGCGGATCATGAACAACGAATTTCTCCTCCGCGCAAAGATGGAGAGCCTAAAAACCATCATGACTCTCCACCTGACACCTTGTCCGAATGCAAAATATCCGCCTCCCCGAATAAAAAAGGCCCTCTAGGTCCTCGCATCTGGCAAGTCACCATGTCGATTCAAGGATCAGCTGATAAAAAACACCTTGATTGGGACAGAAATAGATCCGGTCAATTGGGAGACGGAAGGTCCAAAAGGAATCAAATGGAGAACAATCGACGAAAAAAACATCATTCTTTGAAATCACCAGAAGATAAGAGAGAGCTCAAAATAAAAGCCAGAGCTCTCCATCTCTTGAAACCTCGTGCCCTAACATCTGATGGCTGCGGACGTATCTTCAAATCCAGCGTAGGACTCATTTTACACAAAGGGAAATATCAGCGAGTACCCCAAATACTTGGTAGCGATTTCTGGTAACGAAAGTTCAGTGATCAGCTAAAAAGTTGTAATTGTATTCAAGGAAACAATGCTTAAATGTTCTGGGTGCCTAACCCACTTCCCAAAATCTGACCAAAGGAATACATATCAAATTTATTGAGGGGGGCAGTTTAAAAAAAATTACGGGGTCTTGATGAGGAATAAACTCGCTAAACTGTAGTAACAGTTTCGTTGGCTACAGTCGCTTGCTACTGGTTAATTAATAATCTTACAATATGTAGAGTCTATATCTCTGAGATGAGGTATTATGATTACTTGCATTATTTACATTATTCGGTCTGTTATCCTCACCTTCATTGCTATATTCACAACGTTTCGGCCGTTGTACACTCCGGCCTTCTTCTGGTGATTGGATCTCTGAGATGTGGTATTATGATTACTTGCATTATTTACATTATTCGGACTGTTATCCTCATCTTCATTGCCATATTCACAACTTTTCGGTTGTTGTACGATTCGGCCTTCTCCAAGTGACTGGAATTTTTCTTTAATATCTGTCTATATCTCTGAGATGAGGTATTTATATTGCTTGCATTATTTACAATATTCGGACTGTTATCCTCATCTTCATTGCCATATTTGCAACGTTTCGGCCGTTGTACGCTCCGGCCTTCTTCAGGCCATTGGAACTCCGAATCAAACTTTTTATTTCGTTCACCGGGATAGATTGTTCTAGTTCCACGTACCATGTCTCTTCCGAATGTCTCAGTTATTTCCCTTTAACTCAACTCTCCAAGTTTTTGGTTCACCACTGCTGTGATCTGGTATTGAACTCACAAACTCTTTGGGTCTAGTCACTGGATTTAACCAACATCTTTATCCACTGGGTCATGTGTCTTTAAACGGTTCGAAATCCCAAATATTGTAAATAATGGAAGTAAAACGTAGGGTACCCAATGAGGATAGAACCGTTAATTCTTTGGGTTTGAATATTAATAAAAGAGGAACATGTTTAATGGAATGACTAAATCATAAGATTCTTTTAGATATTTCGCCGATGAACCGGTGCTATACGAAGAAGATTCTTATTTCACAAATTCAAAATTTACATTAAAATGAACCAACACACTCAATGCCCTCGTGAGCTCCGGGAAATTCATGAACCCAAGTTTGACTTGGAAATGCCGTTGTAATAAAAAATAAATTTAAAAAAGTACACAGACTATCTATGACCTCCACTTACAATTAATAAAGTAGGAATACCTTCATCATGCGAGATAAAAGCAGCGCCTTATTTGGTAGATTGTGACCTAATGGATATTGGCTCAAAATGAGAAATCGGATACCCAAGTCGAATTCCATTCGGGTTCATTGCATTTATTTCCCGCAAATCGGAATGATTCGATCACTTCTCCCTCTAGCTATGTGATAATACAGACAGACTTCGTGCTATAGCCTTGGTTGGCAACTAGTCTACCGCAGAAAAAAACGGCAACCTTTGTCAGTTATGAATCGAGAGAGACATAATCACTTAATGGTGCATCACATATGACACTTAACTGACTGGATATTACTAAATATGGAGTACCCAATGAGGATAGAAGTCCCTACACTAACGAACTGATCAGCAAGAAATGTTTGTTTTGCCATCACGATACGCTAAGTTCTTGGGTTTAAATATTAATAAAAGCTGAAAAATGCTTTAATGAAAAGACAAAATTACTAAAGAAATAACTGGAAAATCGGGCAACAATATAAAAGAGAAAAAAATCTGAAGACCAATTGCTCAATGTTCTATCTTTCCTCAAATCCTCATCATCAAACAATTACTTCAGGAATAACGTCATGCATAAAATATCTTTTTCATCTGAAATAACTTTTTAAAAATATTTTTAGAAAGTAAGCAATAGTCTACGAAACAAAAATCAAATTATTTTATTAAGAAAATAAAAGCCGCCATGTTTTTTTAAAAACTGAAAACGAGACTAAATGGCCGGTCATTGTATTGTACAAAGCAGAAACTATTATGAATTTATGTTTAGTATTATTTTCTTCTTAATTTCAGCTGCTTTTTATTTGCAATCACCTCGACCTTCATTCTACAGCCGATAAAATATCTTAAGACTCATTGCTTTATATTTTCTTTCAAAAAATCCACATGAGCCATCATCACGAAATTAGTTCAGTAATAACATCATGTATAAAATATTGTTTTCATCTTATCTTTAAAAAAAATATGTTTAGAAAGTAGGCAATAGACTACGAAACTAGAAACGAATTATTTTATTATGAAAATGAAAACCGTCATTTTTAATAGTAGGAAAGAGGCTAAATCAGCCGGCTATTTTATTAAACAAAACTATCAGACATTTTTTTATACTAATATTGCATTATTTGTAATTTCAGTTGCATTCTACTGCAAACACTTAGACTGTCATTCTAACAGACGTTAATTAACAGCGTGGATTCGGAATAAACTCATCGCGCAGTTGGCGCGGAGAGTAAGTATTCGAGTTCGTGTCTCGCCGAGAGATTATAATTTATTTTCGATCAAAATTGTTTATTAACATCTGAAGTTACAACGATTTCTTCAAAAGGTTTTCTTTCTTCCATTTCATTATATCGATTGCCTGTTTATAGATGCTTGGTCTGGGAAGTGTAGCATTGGGATAACGAAAGATGTCTTTCAAAAGTTAAGCAATGTATTAAGAAAGAAAAATTTCGTTAGAAATAAAGAAAAGAGTGTTGTTAAGAGTGTAATATAGGTTGTGTTGAAAAGAGTGTAATATAGGTTGTGGACAATCTACTCACATTTGAAGAAAAGACTGGAAGCAAGAGTAGCGTGCTCCTGCAGAAGGATACTGAGAATAAAATGGGCGGAACATGAAATTAAGGAGAGTTTCCAAGGCGAATAAAAACAAAGATCATACTTTAAATTAAAATAAGAAAGCGACTATTGTAATGGGAAAAGCAGGTTTAGAAAATGTGTCACTCACAGGATATATTGATGACAAGGTAGGTCCGTAAGTTCGAACCCTGCCAGAGAGCGTAATTTCTTAATTAAGATTTCCCGAGTGTACAGACCGATATATGTAATACACACTAGTTAAAATAAGAACGGACGAAAGAAATAGCTATAACTGTTTTATAACGATAAAAAAAAAATAAATAAAAAATAATATACTGTGTCATTAAAAGATCGAAAACCAAAAAGAGAAAATATACAGTGTAATAAATAAATAACAACAATTAAAATAAATTGATCTAAATACATTCAAATATATAAATAAACTAACAACCGATTCCGATAAACTAACCGTTAGAAAAAAACAAATAAAGATAATCAATCCAAATAAATACATGAAGTAATAAACAAATTAAAAACTGTTTAATAATAGTTAGAACAAACTACAACAATCAACCCCAAAATTGAACAAATAGCTTTAATTATCTTCCCAAAGAAAAACAAAACTATTAAATAAGCTATATAAACAAATTTTTACTACATTAATAAAACCAACGATCAAAATCAAAATAAAAAAATAAATAAATATATAAGATAAAAAATAAAAATAAAAACAAGAAAAATAATTTAACCCAAATAAATAAATAAACAAATAAACGACTTCCGGTGAAATAACCGCTACAATAGACTACCCACAATGCACCACTGACCCGTATATATAAATAGCCAAGAAAAATAACAGCACTCATGGCCTGACGATTGCATCTAGTATGAAACAGACTGTCGCCTCTAAGTGTTGACTTCTATGTTCATTTCTAAATTTATATATATATATATATATATATATATATATATTACAGTTTTATATTTTTCCATCCTCTCTAATATCTACAGTACGTACTACATACATACATACATATATATATATATATGTGTGCGGCCACACATATAGCTACTGACCAGGCTCGGCATTGCTTAACTTTGGTGCGGGAACCAATGTGACAACGCGATATGTGCTTTTAAACTACAATCTTCCATGAATCTCTCACGTACATTCATATCTGCTCAATGTGTATCTAAATGTAAACAAATGACGTCACACATCATAAAATGGACAAAGTCCGACAATTATTTTAAGACATTTTTATGTTTATACATTCTTTAAAAGCAGTAAAATCGACCTCGTTAACCGAACGATCCTCTGTGACCCAATCAGTTAAGGGACGTCAGGGTATATGATGGTTCTGTATAGAATACAGGTTCGATTCCTGTCGGAGGACGCATATTTTCTATGAAAATTTCTCGGACATTCAGGCCAGTAAATGTCGTTAATACTGTCTATTATAAACACAGGATTTACTTTAATATTTTTCTCTATAAAAGGAATGTATAAACATAAAAATGTCTTAAAATAATTGTCGGACTTTGTCCATTTCATAATATATATATATATATATATATATATATATATATATATATATATATATATATATATATATATATATATATATATATATATATATATATATATATATTGTGTGTGTGCATTTGTATTCAGGCAGAAAGTGTTCAAGGCAGACCTTATTAAAGACAACGGAAAGTTTAAAACTTGGACCATATGACTTCCAAAATGAACTGAAGACAATTTCAGACGGAATTTCCTGCTTTATCTGAGAAGGATTATTGGTAATTTGGCAAAGTCGATCAATAAAACTAATCGGTACAAATCGTCTGTTGTCTTTAATAACATTTGCCTTACAACATACATACATACATACATACATACATACACACACACACACACACACATATATATATATATATATATATACACTTATGAGTGTGTGCGTGTTTGTATATACATATATATATATATATGCACACACACACACACACACACACACACACACACACACATATATATATATATATATATATATATATATATATATATATATATATATATATATATATATATATATATATATATATATATATATATGTATATATATGCTATACGACGGTTCCGTATAGGATACAGGTTCGATTCCTGTCGGGGGATGCATATTTTCTATGACAATTTTTCCGACATTCAGGCCGGTCAATGTTGTTAATACTGTTTATTATAAAACATAAAAAAAGAATGTATAAATATAAAAATGTCTTAATATATATATATATATATATATATATATATATATATATATATATATATATATGTTTGTGTGTGTGTGTTTGTGTGTGTGTGTGAGGGACGGTGAAGTAGTGGATAGCGGGTTGATCGTAGTCGGATCTGTTATATTCACATAACTGCTAAATACCCCTGGGAAAGGTATGAATCCGCTTTTTCTTCCCCCAGCTACGGCTAAATAGCAGGACAGACTGGGTTCTATAGCCTTGGATGGTAACTGGTCTAGGAGAAGGACAAGTCTGAATTCAAAACCTGCGGTGGGGCATTTGGGGACCTTTGTAGCACGTTGTGCAGCAATCCTCTATACTGGCTCTTCAAAAAGTGTTGTTGGATCTGCACAAAGCCTTCACCACTATAATCAATTCATATGTGCTGGTGTCTGGCTGTCAGTTCTTAGAAACTGAGTTGCTTGCCGCTCATACGTCGCAAAAACAACGGGGAAGTCTACTATATATCGAGAATTTTCTCATACAGTCTCAGCTACGGTGGACTGGTCATGTCTTGAGAATGTCTGATGACAGGATACCCAAGATCCTAATGTACAGCCAGTTAGATCAGGGCTACAGGAATGTAGGACGCCCATGGCTAAGATGCAAAGACAAGCTGAAGAGCAACTTGTCAGCTGTCAATATACCACATAACACCTTTGAGCGCTTAGCCTTGGAGCGGGTAGAACGGAGATCAACCTGTTTTAGTGGACTCAGCAGTTTTAATTTGCTTGTCTGAATCATCTTCAAGAAGCGAGAGCAACATCTTAAAGGTCAGCCAATCCAACAGTGATCTCATCTCATAATCATCACACTTGCTCCATATGTGGCCTCCTTTGTAAATCATTAGCGGGTCTTAAGTGCCACTTAAGATTATCGCAGAAAATATCAACTAAACTGTCAGATCCTCATACGTCGAAACAGACGGGAAAGTCCATATATATATATATATATATATATATATATATATATATATATATATATATATATATATATATATATATGTATATATATATATATATATATATACATATATATATATATATATATATATATATATATAAAATAAATTCTAAAAAGCATGAAAATCTACCGAGGTTTCACCTAAATGGATCTCAAGGAATATTATATATATATATATATATATATATATATATATATATATATATATATATATATATATATATATATATATATAATCAATCCTAATCACCCATGTTGATCCTATGTGGCTCATTAAGATTTATTTTACTTTTGCTCCATTTAGTGTATTGAGCATTCTTCGTTTTAACTTATTACTCGCTATTTTTTTTCTTCGTACCAGAGATTTAAGATTCTGGACGATTTCTTTTGCCCTCTTCGGAAGTTTCTGGTGCTTTCTTTTTTTTGTTTTTGTATTTTTCCTCGTATGCCAATTTATTGGAAAATTGTGGTATCCAATTTTTTTCACCCACCGACTTTAAATAGATTTACATTATATATATATATATATATATATATATATATATATATATATATATATATATATATATATGCACATTTCATTGAAAACTACAGACAAGGTGCTTTTATTTAGTTTTGTATACAATTTCTCATGCGATCTAATAATTTTTTCTTTTCGGATGCTAAATTATACAAAAACTGTCTGAATGTTCTTTTTATCCGACCGCTTTCGGCTATACATTTAGCCATTTCCAAGGGTTATATTTTAACTGTTAAAATAAGAAATAGTTTGTTGTATGTATGTTTTATAAAATGTTTTCATATTTTTTTTCAAAACACGGTCAATATATTATGTCCATGTTCAAAATTAATAGTATTAAGTGTTGGTTAGTTTGTTTATTAATAAGGCTTCCATTATTTTTAGCCTTTTTTGCATGTAGATGATGCTATTATATTAGTGTTTTAGACAAGTATATTCTGAATAGTGTCCGGTAGGAACCATGAATATTTAAATGAGATCTAATTGAGCTATTGTCAGAAAGGTGTAGAGTGAGTCTGCGTTTCAAACGTGTTGCAGTGTGGCCTATAATTATTATAAAACATACATATAACAAACTATTTCTTATTTTAACAGTTAAAATATAATCCTTGAAAATGGCTAAATGTATAGCCGAATGCGCTCGGATAAAAAGAACATTCACACAGTTTTTATTTTATTTATCATCAAATAAATAAAAGCACCTTGTGTGTCATTTTCAATGAAATGTACATGAAAGAAGGATTGCTGCCTAAACACACACACACAAACACACACACACACACAAACACACACACACACACATATATATATATATATATATATATATATATATATATATATATATATATATATATATATATATATATATATATGTATATATATGTATATATATTGAGTCTTATTTGCTACCTCTTCGTCTGCTTGATAAACTAACTGTCCGGGTTTCAATTCTCGGTAGTGGATGCGCACTGCTGACGAGTCCCAAATATAGGACGAAACGGCTGACCAATGCTTTCTTTATTCTGTTGAGGTTTCTTTCAGACTCAATGAATTACCTAATTATATATATATATATATATATATATATATATATATATATATATATATATATATATATATATCTGTGTGTGTGTCTCTGTGTATGTGTGTGCGTGTGTGAGAGAGAGAGATATATACTATTTGTGTGTGTGCTGACATGAAGAGTTGATCAGAAATATGTGTATAGTTTCAATGACATTTTGGCTAATCTTCGAGGATGTTGGAAAGTTCCTTCTCGGATCGAGAACTTTTC